>CM012455.1:8451847-8781547 GCA_003999625.1 Oryzias javanicus | reverse complement strand
TAAGTGTTAGGTTCACGTTCATAACTCAACGCAAGGTTTATAAGCTTTTTGGGCTTCTACATACAGATCACGTAGCCATTGACCAATCGTGAACCAGTTGTTGGTATGACTGGTATCCCATTTAATTAATAATAATAATAATAATAATAATAATGGATTAGATTTTCTGCGCTTTTCCAGACGCTCAAAGCACTTACAATGAATACCCATTATTCATTCACACCTCATTCATACTTGGTGATGGTAAGCTACTACTGTAGTCACAGCTGCCCTGGGGCAGGCTGACAGAGGCGTGGCTGCCAGTTCGCGCCTACGGCCCCTCTGACCATCACCGGGACATTCATACACATTCACACGCCAGTGGAGCCACACTTTGATGGAAGTGACAAATGTTTGAAAATTGAACATTGAGGAAAAATGAATAATTGTGGCCCATCCGGAATAGTCTTTAGTATCTTGGAAAGCAGCTCAAGAAGAAAAAGCTTAGAGCAAAATTTGTTGGATTTACACCGTATCGGCATCTCACACCAAAGGGTGGCGGACATGCTCTAGTTTCTGGTAGCGACTGTCCAGCGTGAGCTTGATGCATGTTAAAGAACACGCATCACATGTTTGAACGTAGCATCAAACGTTGACACTAATAAGCTGCACCATTTCTGAATTTCAAGGAGGGATTTCATTGACTTTCTTGATGTTGGCAGAAGTAACTACACAAAGCTCATTCAATCAAACTGGTAACAGAACTTCACTAGTTTTGATTTCCTAAAACGCCTGCCATCTGTTCTGTATTAGGATTTTTTTTTAAACGTTTAGCTTTTGATATCATTGAAGTCAAACAAACAGTGTCTGACGCCACCAACTTTCCACATTTGTCCGCTCGCACGATCTCTCCTGCTCGTTCTTCCACGCACACGCGTCACACGCAGAGCTAATTCTCCCTGCCGAGAATTCTGCTGCAGCAGCTAATCAGGCAGCCAGCCACCGAGGCAGACAATAGACCAGATGCTGGTGGCTCAGAGCAGTACCCACAAACTCGTGTCAGAGGCTGTACACAGGCAGGATCGGAAAATCAGGCCAAATCCAATCATTTCATTTGTCTCAGTGAATACAAGGCGCAGGTAGTCAGTGCTGCCAAAAGTTGTTTTATTCTTATAGAGAGAGATTTAAAAAAAATGTTGTGAACATGAAATACTTAAAATGTTTTCTCCGTAGCCTAAAGTCAATTATTCATGAACTGATTCTTTATCTTTAATTATCTCAGAGCAGAATTGAGTTTATTCAGGTGGAAAAGTTGGCAAAACTTGAATTTTTAAACACTTTGAGGGATTTGTTTCATGGAGTATATAGTATATCTTTACATATAGAGAAATCCCCTCTTTTGTGAATGACAAATACAAACAACTCTTTATGTCATGTGTTTGCTAACTGTTGGGCTAAGGGTGACCCAAGATTTTGTGATTTGGCAAAAATGTATTGATTTCTGACACATTTGCTGGGAAGGGCAACTCCAGAGGGCTGCTTTCCAACATACCCTGCTCCGGCATGTTCGGAGTGACTGGACACACCTGAACTATCTGGAAATCATGCAGACGCACTGGCCCTCGAGGCCTGGAGTTGCGGTGCAACAAAAAAATTCACGAAAAAGCAGATTTTGCTGCTTTCTTGTGTATGACTGGATTTCGGGTCGCCCCTGCCTCCGAATGGTGAGAAAGAGCAAAAAAATGTTTTAAAGAACAAGAAAATAAGATAAGAATGAAACTCAGAATTTGATTTATATTTGCTTAAAGTCCCATTCTGATCAACTTATTTTATAAGATAAAGTCTTATTAGTTGTCACACCTAAATGTGTGAATTTTGTTCTCTGCATGTGACCCATCAATGGGGGAGGGGTGAGCGTCAGACACAGCCGCGCTCGGTAATCATTTGGTAATTTAACCCCCCATTCCAACCCCTTAATTCCAACCCCATTTTAGAGTCTTTGGTACGACTTGGCCTGGATTCGAACTCACGACCTTCCAGTCTTAGGGCAGACGCTCTACCACGAAGCCATTGAGCTGTTTTTTCAAAGTGTTCCCAATTGTCTTTTAATTATAATAATGTAATTTTTAACTAAAATCCAAACACCTCTTTTTGTTTTCTTGGACATAGTTTCTGCGGTAGTTCTTTATCACTTCTAGGTTATTCTGTTGACATGGAATAAACCCCGCCCCCTTTCCCCTTGCTGTTGCTGAGAGCTCTCTGTTTACATGCTAGTTTACATCCCTTCACTGGTTCAAACAAAAATGGTGGGCTAGAGCAATCCAGTCAAACGAGGAAAACAAAGATGTATTTGGTCCAGACGAGTGGATGCATCAGGGAGCGAGTGGAGCGCTCATCGTAGTCTCTGCATCACAATCATTTTCAAATGACATTTTTTCGTCTATTCCTACACAATGATTTTAATAAAGAAATAAGCAGAAATAGAGTTTTTAGGATGATTTTCTTTATTTTTGGTTTATCCCGGACAAGCCCCCAATTTGTATTACACCCCTGTCTAGGGGCTTGTAAAAGGATGTAATAGAAAGGTAGATAGAAACAAGTTAAATACTCTAATGGCTAAAAAAAACTCAAACCCAGATTGAAAATAAGCTGGACGTCATCATCCAATCAGGTGCTCCGGACCATTTGGGCACCAATTTGCAAACAAAGATAGAGGGAAAAAATGAAAAACAGAAAAAACTTTCACTTTAGTAGAAAACAATAAAAAACAGAAAAGTACAAAAAAATAAATAAATAGATAAGGCCAACAAAAAGGAAAAGGCTAAAAACACTATATTTGTTGTAGTGGGTCTATAAAGCTTCAAAATGTTGGAGTTTATGAAGGAGTCCGACTCCATTCTTTATGGCTGTGACATTTATGCATCTCCTGGTGTTTCTGCTCTGATTCCTCCATCTTTCAATCCTTCCTCCGACCCTCCTCTTCCTCTCGCCCATCTGTCATCCCCATGCCTCGTCCATTTCTTTATTACTTTGCTGCTTAACGTTAAAAAAAAAAAAAAAAAAAAAAAAAGGGGGGGGACTTTCACTGGCGGCGCAATTACGTAAAAACAACTCGGAAGAACTTGGATGTAGAAGTCACCGATTGGGTTACTTAAGTCAGATGTATGGTTTTCAGGAAACCACTTTTCTTCTCTGACTGCCCCATTTTTTTTTTTTTTTTTTGGGGGGGGGGGGGGGGGGGTAGTTGAGGTGACATTTCTGCTGCTGGTTGTTGCTCAGTTTCCTGTTTTCATGTGCAGGTACGAGCTTCCTCAGTACGGCAGCCGCAGGAAGCTGATCTCTCCGTCCGGCCTCTACGATGAATATGGAGAAGTGGTCGTCGACGACGACGGCAGCTACTACTACAGCCCCCAGGAGTCAGAGGGAGAGGTAAAACAGAGTGAAGTCAAATATCTGCTGGTGCATTAGTGCCAAAACTAGCAACAAAAACAATAAAGATTAGTTGCAGTTTTACAAAGAAAAACTTTCTATTTGTATAGATAGCTTCTTCCAAATTTTTTAGGGTCAACAGGGTTGCTGGAGCCTATCCCAGCAATAGCTCGGTGCATAGGCTAACTTTTAGTGCAGAAATATTTTGTTTCCGTACTTCTGAAAAAAAATCAAATGCAGAAATGTTATTTTATGTCCCACAACAGCAGTTCTCATTTCTTACTGCACCGTTGAGCCAAAATGTCCACCCCCGCCACACACTCAAAAGATCACCAAAACGTGCACACGCCTTCCAAAAAAAAGATTTTTTTGGACAAATTAAATACCCCCCCCACACACACAAAAAAAATAAAACCAATGACATCCCAATGAGCGAAATCGTCAACAAGATGAACGTGGCTCAAAAAAGTATTTCAAAATCAGCTTTAGAAAAAAAAAACAAGACGGGAAACTCAGAGGGAGTTTTGAAATTATTATGGGATGGCCATAGGACCTATAGCTTGGTAGCAACTTTGTGTCAAAGTTTGGAATTTGGCAATTTTACCCATAATATGGGTAAAGAAAATGGCTAAATATAACATACGTTATAAACGTATAAGGAATGTGGACATGGTTGACAAAAAACCTGTGTTGCTAAGGAAATACTAAATTTTACTTTTGACAATTCTTATATAAATGACATAGACCTGTTTGTCACCCTCAGGCGACAAAAAAACAAAATGGTTGCTATGGAGATACATCAAAAGAAAAGCCGCCATTGTGGAACAAAAGGGCTTTTCATGAATTTGTCAGGAGTAGCTCTGATATTAATGCAAGAGTGTGGCGATACGATACATATCCCGATACGTGTCTTATTATATGTATCATGATAAATCCCAAGACTGCACCAGAACCATTTTTCACTTTTTGGAACCCACTCCAAGTAGCACATGTCTCATAACATCTAAAACCGCAAGACTGACTAAACATTTATGGTTCTCGTGAGGTCTTGTCGTTTTGTGATGTAGAGCTGCTCAGTCGGCTCAGTGCGATGTGCTGCCAACTAGTGGTCGGAGGTTTAGGTGGAAAAGAAAAGTAAAACGCTGAAGGACGCCATAAATAATGAATTAAATATTGTCTTGTCAGCATTTTAAGTCTATCCAAGTATCAACAAATAAAATATCACAATATATCGCAAAATTGATTTTTTTATTTAAGATATAATTTTTACTACATGAATGAAATCTCCTTCCTGCTTTAAGTTCTTTAAAAAAAACTGAGAGGCAGAAACAAAACGGCGCTCAGATCCTTTACAAAAACCCCCGGCACAATGACAGGTGAGGCTACGTTTTGAAGAGATAATAGGTAGAAAAGATACAAAAAAAACACAATTTCTCCGTCACGCAGCGGTTATCCTGCACAGAGAAAGCAAACCTGCACGATGGCAGGAAGCTGGCGGCTGCTCCCTTTTGTTGTCTTCAAAGATGAACCGACCTCCAGCTCATCACTGACGATCGCTCTTCCATAAAACTGGACTCATCAGATATTTAAGTCGTTTTTTTTTTTTTTTTTTTTTCTTTTCCATCGTCAAAACAGGAAAAATCATGATTAAAAGCTAAAAAAAAACACTTAATACACTAAGGAAGTGAAAAAAAGGATCTATTTTTTCCTCCACACTCGACAGGCACAAAGTTTGATAAATTCTTCTGAATTATTCTTTGTCAAATTTAAGCTCTGAATAAAAATATTTCACAAATTATTGAGGCGGCAGGTTTCTCTGCTGAATTCTCGATTTAACTTTTCATTAAATAATATAGATTGATTTTTTTTTTTATTCAATCGAAAACCAATTTTTCATAAGAACTCTTCTGATATAACAAGTGAATTTTTGATATTAAAAAATACAATAAATAAGCATTTTAATTAAAAGTTTTTCTAAGAAATGGAAGTTTTTGCCTCCAAAAATACAAGAAATTGCTTTCTAAAACTTTTTTTTGTAAAACTTCACCTTGGTTTAGTGCTTTAGCTGAAGAAAAATAGATTAATAAACAAACAGAAATTGGTTTTGGAGTGAAAAATGAATCAATTTGATTTAGTGAAATTGTGTTGAAGAGTTTTAATCTGATTGTGTTCTTGAATTTCGGCCTTTGAAACTCAACCCTATTGAGAGAGAAAACCATTAATCCAGATTTAAAATCCTGCAGGAAAGCATGATTTAATCGAAAGACTAAATAGAAAATGTGATCCTTCTGTGTCGGAGTTTTGAGCTTCACGCCAAACCGCGCAGCTGTGGACACCCCACCGTGAAACTATCTGCACTCTAAACTTCTCCTGTGTTGTCGTGACAACAGGTGAGGAGACAGTTTGGTGAGGACAGATTAGCCCAGCGCTCCTGGCACGCCAAGGCCGCCCCTCCCCCCGCCCCTCCCCCCGAGGGCGACGGCAACCGAACAAACACGAGTAAACCGAAAGGTTTGAGCGCGGCGGCGAGGCTGAAGGCGGCGGTGAGAGCGGGTGTGGGTAAAACGGCCGTCCACCCCCCGTGGAGGAAAGCCAGGGTGGGGCCCGCCAAAGAGGAGGAGGAGGAGGAGGAGGGGCGCCCAGTAAGAGGAGGAGGAGGGGAAGGTTATGAGTTCAGAAAACAAGAGATAAGAAAAAGAGAAAGGGGGGAAGAGTTGGGGAAAGGGGGAGAAGCGGAAACATGGGGGAGGGGCGGGATGAGAAATGCCACCTGCGAGGCAAGAGACTACAGGGGGGTGCTGCCTGGTTTGCTGTCCCCCGTCCAGCCTTTCAGCCCGGACGGCGCCGTGGTCATCGATGGGAGTTATTTCCAAACGTCCATCCAACAAAGCAGACCCCTTAAAGAAAAACTGAAAGAGCACCTCGGCCTGGTCTCCTTTGCCCGGAGAGTCCAGGGCCGCGCCAGGGTGATGGACGACCCCGACGGTGGGCGGATGCACGGCTCCGTCGGGGACATGAGCGTTTCTGCGACCGTTTCCGCCCGAGGCGCCGCGGGGAGGAGGTGGAGCGAAGGAACGCGGGACAGTGACAGCGAGACGGAGAACGGGGCGTCTCCGTCGGACCTCTCCGACAGGAGCAGCGCCGTGTCGTCGCTCACGGTGGACACTGAAGTCAACGACTCGACCCCCGAAGGCAGCTCGGAATCTGAAGACGACCGGACACAAGAACCCAATCGAAAACACTCCAGAAGCGGCGGGACCGGCTCGGGTTCTACAGTCGAAGACGACAGCGAGGAGGACTCCGAGGACTCCCCGGACGGCGGGTGGATCCGATCAAACGGCGCCTCCGAAGATTTATCCCCCATCATGGAGGACACGGAGGAGGACGAGGGGAGCAGCAGCCAGACCGAAGCAACACATCAAGACGATGAGGAGGAGGGGGGGCCGGGAACGGAGGCTGCTGATTGAAGCGCTGATGAGCCTTTCGCCCCCTCTCCAGATTCAAATCTTTGCCTCTAAGTAAGAGCTTTGTGGGAATGCCTGGATTGGTTGTGGAGTCATTACCTGAGTGGAATCTATTACTGTAATCTTCCTCCTCTCTGCCCCGTTTGCAGTGATTTACAGGCCGAGTCCTCTGCTCCTCTCATCCCTTATCTGCTTTCATTCCCTTTTATTTGCTTGCGTCTTCAATCCCTCTTTTTCCTAATCAGCCTTCTCCTTCTCGTCTTGGGCAAACTTGATTTTGGGGAGTCTGGCTATCGGCCGGCTGGGAGCTCAAACGCGGTTATCCACTGACCTCCCTTTGTCGGGCGGAAAGTTTGCTCAAGTTTCTCCTCGTTCCGCGCGTCGTTCTTTCTCCGAAGGAGGAGGACAGTTTCAATGCAGGCGCGTCTCCATGTGGATCATCTCACAAACTCCCCCACTAAAGAGGAGAAAAGTTTCACTTAGTCTTCATTCAACTGGACAAATGTCCAATACAGTGAAGAAAAAATGATCATTAGTTCCACTCCAACTCACAAAGTCGTTCCAAACATTGGGTTTCCTGACCTTTGCTGCATAAAGGTCTCACCTTGTAGCAGTCGTGTACCATCAGGAAAGGTCAGTGAGGAGCGCCAATGCGAGGTTTTAGTCAACAAGAGTCCTCTGACTGTGACTAAAAGACAAAGAAAAACACACATCGCCCTCGGCAACGAGCATTTAGCTTCAATGATAACTCGCATAATATTTCTCATATTTTGGGTGTTCAGAACTCTCATGTTCATTCATTGCAGCGTGAGCTTCTACAACCATTTTTAGGCTTTATGAATAAAACGCACAAACATTGAAGACTCAGTGGAAATGAAATCAAGTCAAACCAATCAGAGACGTTGAGACTGAAGTATGGATGGCGTCCCTTTTAACTTTGGGTTAAAGTCCTTTCATGGAGGACAAACTGATTGTTGCGGGGTTACGTGATGGAGTCTTTCAGATGTCAGAAAAAAAGCTGTAAAACAAAAAGACTCTGAGGCTTGAAGCGCTTCAACATTTCCGTCGGATTTTAGAAGCAATTCAGACTCACATTTATGACTCCACTGTGGATGAAAATGTGGATGTTTAGTTAAAAAATGACATTTAAACATATATGACCGCAATGCATTGTGGTCTATATTCACATATATGTAGTGAGAAGCTAGTTTTTCGCAAAGACTTTTGGGAAATTTTTAGTGCACTCATTCTGGAATTATTAGATTCAGATAGCGCTCGACTATGGTAAACGCACTTTAAAGCGCTCTAAATAGTGAGTAGTGAAGGAATCTGGACATAGCCTCAGTATCGGGCAGCAGCAGTCCAGTCTGAGATCCAACGTGAAACACGTCCACGAAAAGGAAAGAAAAGTGCGTTCAAGAACTTACCCGCTGTGAATGCAGCATTAAAGTTCTTTATCCGTCAATATCTGGTTTTGTTTTTGTCAGTTTTTTTTTTTTTCTAGAATTTACCATCTTTATACTGCTAATTATGATGGGCCCACCGCCATGCCTAACAGCTAGATTTTAGGCTGAATCCAAATTCCTCCCCTAACTCCTAGGGCTTCTCCCTGCCCCTACATGTGGCCCTCCTCCAAACGTAGGGTTATGGGTCTTTAAATTCGGATGTTACTCACACTCAATGACGTCGTCAATAGTCGCTGGTCATATTCGTTAGTGCGTAGCTGCTAGCACTCATACTTATATAACAACATCAGTTTTAGAACTTTTAAGACCCGTAGGGTCCAGATGACCCCACCCTTACATTGACATGGACAGGATATCATGTTTGCCACGGACACAAGTGACCATCAAGAATCATTGAAACAGAAAAGTTCAGTGGGTTCCAGATGACCCCTGTCCCAAAGTCAGTGCTCCATGGATGGCACTAGGGTTAAAAAGCTGTACAAGAACAAAAAGTTCCTTCACTCTACCCTTAAAAAATACCGTATTTTCTGGACTATAAGCTGCTACTTTTTTTTTAGGTTTTGAATCATGCGGCTTATACAAAGGTGCGGCTATTCTGTGGATTTTTCTTCCACCACTAGGGGAGCTCTAACAGGAATTTGAAACAAAAACAAGATAGACAATAAATCAACGCAAATAAGAAAAGCCAACACTACTTTTTCTTCAGCAGATAGAACACTCGTGACAAATTATTAACTGGTAATTATTTTTCAAAATCCTTCTTCATCGTGGAAATCACACAAAGAAGTTTGTGTTGTGGACAGTTTAAGTTAAAAGATATGGAGCTTGCTATTTAGGAAGGAAACCGCACTGCTGCACACAAGCTTAGCATCGATGACTCTATGGTGAGACGCTGGAGACGGCAAGTACATACATGTACATCTAAAGTACAAAATTGTTATAGTAATTATCTTATTTTTCAACATAGATATCTGTGCCTTATAGCCCAGTGCGGCTTATATTTCTTTATTTTTTTAAATTGAGCAGGTGCGGCTTATATACAAGTGCGCCTTATAGTCCAGAAAATACGACAAGTTTCCCTTAAAATGTGTCTAGAGTTGAAGGAGTAGAGGAAGAATTCTGTTTTCGCCTCGATCTAAATTATTTATTGACTAAAATCACCCAAACTCTTCACAATTTACACATAAATGTTTTTTTTTTTTGCTTTTTGAGAGATAAGTTCATATAATTCTGATTTATTGTTTAGATTTTTGGGTCAAATAAAGGTCAACTTCCTTGCAGTTTTGGAAGAATTTGTTTAGGATAGAACCAGACTGCTGTGAAAAGAATCTCATGTCTGCAATGAAATCGCTCTATCTATCTATCTATCTATCTATCTATCTATCTATCTATCTATCTATCTATCTATCTATCTATCTATCTATCTATCTATCTATCTATCTATCTATCTATCTATGTATCTATCTATCTAGTTCTGCAATTTGTTACTTTTTGAAATTTTAGCTTTTATCAATTTTTTTTTTATTTAATAAAAATTTTAAATGTGACAAATTACAGAACTTGTGTTAATTGATCCAACTTGTAATTTTTACAGTGTACGGTAGCAGAAAGACTGAGAGAAAGTTCTGGAGTTCAAGGGTTAATGTAGTTTGGTGATTCTCCCTTGAAGTTTTATTCCGGGTGTTTTGTGCGTTTCCTCAGCACGGCAGTAGAAAACGCCGGATCAAGCTGGTGGTTGATCGAGAGTACGAGACCAGCTCCACCGGCGACGAGAGCCTCCCGGAGAGCCAGCGCGGCCGCGCCCCCGCCGCCCACAACAGCCTCATCAACGGCAGCATCTACGTGTCCCAGAACGGCTCCATCATCCGCACCAGGCGCTCCGCCAACGCCGCCGACCCCACCCCCAACAGCCTGAAGCCCAGCTCCCCGGTCCTCAGCTCACGGCTGACCAAGCACTTTAAAAAACTGGACAAGATGGCCGCCACCCTGGAGGAGCGGCTGCCCCTGAACAGCCCCGACTCCGCCGCGGAGGGGGGCGGCCGCATCCTGCGCACTTTCCAAAGCTCCAGGAACTCGACAGTAGGCTCCTCCTCCTCCTCCTCCCACAACGTTAAAGCAGTGAATGTGTTGAACACTCGACAATCCAGCGCCTCTTCGGGGCCAACCGGCAGCGCCGGCCCCGAAAGCGCCGCGCCCAAATCGGAGGAGGTGTCGGGAGGCGGGAGGGAGGAGAGCAAAGGCGAGTCGAACGGCGACGGAGGCGTCAGAGCGGAGCTGCTCGAGTGTCCCAGTGACAGAACGCAGTCAGACGAGGAAGAGTTATGGATGGGGCCCTGGAACAGCCTCCATATACCCATGACCAAACTCTGACTGAACCCTCACTGCACTGTGCTGGCCCCGCCTCCACAAACATCTGCACATCAGTTCTGTTCATTAACGCTGAGGATTCTGTTGAAGCTCGTTTAGTTAGATCCATACGTTCTGTATCGTCTCCCTTCACCATCTTCTGCTAACTGGACCTAGAATGTGGAGCACTTTTGCAAAAGGAGGCAAAACTCTTTGTGGCCCTTTAAGAAATCGCCGTGGAAACGAGTTCATGTTTCTTTGACCTCATCCCCGACACTCCTTTCATCGGCACACAGAGTCCTGGACTCCTTCACACTTTGGCCTTTTTCTTCTTGTCAAGCTGCTTGGCAGACTGAATCCAAATAAAGAGTCATCTTTGAAAGGTGAACTGGTGGATGATCCAGTCATGATGTTTTGGTGGATTTCTTTAAGTGATTTCATTACAAGGACATATGAAGTTCAACCATGAAGCGAAACGACTCCATTTAACTTGTGCAAAGATAAATGTTATAAACATATTTATATTTAATAAAACACAAAAATAGAATAAAATATTTTAAAAATTTATCAATTTGTAGCAGTTGGCAGTATGTTACAAAAATAAGAACTGGACAGAGTGAGTGTGATGTCATCCACAGAAAATGGTTCATAACCGCATATTTTCTTGTTGCTGGACCCAAAAAAAAAAAAAAACCCAACATATATAAGTCACTCCGGAGTAGAAGTCGCACTTCTGTTGAACAAATCTGCCGAGCTAATTGTAATGCGGCGTTCACACCAAACACGTCAAATGTGCATTTGCTGCCTCTTTTGATGCGTCTCAAATTTAATGTTCAGTATGTGTAAAAAAAAAAAAACTAGATGTTGCGTTTAGGAGGAGCTACCATCAAGTTTTTAGCCTCATTGCTACATGAAAGCTTAACGTTGGGAGATCAGGTTTATTTATTTAAAGAGCGCTACAAAAGTATCTCCATGTCTGGCTTCATGAGATTGCTCACTTTTTATTTTTTAACAGTAATATTTGCTTAATAGTGGTGCTTTCAGCGGTACTTCTGTGTCTCTATTTTAATGACTGGGTGTCCTGCATTAGTCAGAGGAGATGGAAAAAAAAAAATAATAATATTAATAATGTCCCAAGGACACTGTTCTGGAGGAGAACGCTCCTTCTTCTGCAAATACTGATACTCACAGCTACAGCGCCCCCTAGCGGTTGTTAGCGGAAACAACCACAAAAGAGAAACCCGGGTGTTAGTTGGAAAATCATTATTTTTTAAGAATCACAAATAATTGTTTACATCTCAAAAGATGCGGTAAATGGCGTAAAATTCTTCAAGAGGAAGCAGATGTATTTCACGCATCAAAGTTACCAATCGGGTTTCTGGTACGGATCAGGTAACAACCGAGTCAATTCAGCTGCCATTTATTTTGTAACTTACATGCCGCCATGTTTAGAGCTAGACCTGGTCAGTAAAATCCGTGATTGGTCTAAGACTTTGTTTCTATGGAAACCGATATCACCAATCAAAAGTAAGCTAATTAGAAGGCCACACCCCCACCACTCATAAGCGAACTACACTGTTAGTGTCTGAATTCCCTCTCTAATTACTAAAAAACTATATAGTGCGGATGATTTTAAAGTTAATTCTTTCGTTTTTCTAAAAACGGTTATGATGTCATCGATTTTGCGAAGTGAAAAACAAATAAAAACAAACATTTCACGGCGATTATCTATGACTCCAGTGTGTTCTGAAGGTGAAAATATGGATGGTTGCATTTAAACACGTTTTTTGTTCAAAATTCTTTGACCGCAATGCATTGTGGTCTATATCAGCTAATCTAGAGACCATCAATATACTCTAGTTTTTCACAAAGACTTCTGGGAAATTTCGAGTGCCCTCGATTTGTAATTAGTAGATTCTAGAAAATGGTGAAGGCACTATATAGTGATTAGGGGGGAACTCGGACACAACTTAAATCTGTGTTGAACGTCGGACGTGGAGACCTGAAGGCACCACCTACTTTCATTGAAACATCTGATTGGCCCATTTATAACTTGACCTACAAAAAATATATATATTTTAAAAAAAAAATAGGATGAGGAAGTCTATGGCTTCTTGGAACCAGAGGTCACTTCCTGTTTGGCACTCATGGGAGGCGGGGTCACTCCATCCAGTTCTTTATATACAGTTGTGTTTAAAAACAAAGATTTCGCTGACATTGAAGCCTTTCAAAGAGGTCAAAGGATCTTCTCGTTTGGTTTGATGGACGCCGACATTAAACAGATCGTGTCTGGAAGCAGCTCCCCCCGCCTCCCTGAAGTCCTCCCCAAACTTTCTGAATTGTGAACACATCGCAGTGAATTGTTTAATTTGAAGTCTTGCAGAGGACGGATCATTAACCTGCGGAACTGCAGCGTTTTGAAACTGCTAATTTAATTTGATGACTGCATAATTTTGCATTAAAGGACTCGTCAGAGTGCGATACTGGGGGGAGAAATTTGAAAGCTAGTACTTCTTATTAAACAGAATTAGTGGACTGAGCCGCGGAATAATAGTTGAAATCATTTTTCTAAGGCCGGGCACGTCTCAGCAGCTGTTATTGATTCAATCAAACCAGCTTAATTCGGGCTCGATTCCTGTTCCCACAGCTCCTTCCTGGAGCAAAAGGCAAAGGAAGCGAGACTCATTAGACAACATGATTAGTGGCTGGAATAATATTAGAAAATGAAAGTTTCAACCTAAATACTGAGCCAATAAACCCTTTAATTAATGCATTTCTTTGTCAAGTTCAAATGACATAAACGTTGATATTATTCCCTGATATTTGCGGAGAATAAATCAGATAAAACCAGGGGGCGGAGCTACGGGGGGAACAGCAAAAACCAAATCAAACTGTTTCTTAATGTTTTGTCAGACCAGATTAATATTACTGACACACCTTAGACTACGGTTACATATCCTAAAATACCACTAAGTGGAAACCTAAATGCTAGTTTTTCAGCAAATTTGGCAGGTGGTCACGCACTTGTAATTTGGAGACAGCAATCGCATTTTTACACACTGTGGAGGTTTTAAGAAGAAGTTACAGTTTTACCGCGACTGGACGGTTGTTTTGATATCGGTCAGTGGCCGCCTGGGCACATTTGGAGGTCACGTAGTGGCAGTCAGTCACAGGCGGGGGGCAGGAAGGCAGCAGCAGAATAAATGACTGATAGGAGGGTCTACAAGGTCCCCAAAATCATCTGATGATTGGCCGATTTGAGACTGCCTGGTGACACGGGCCGGGGTCACGGCGATGATCAGATGCTGATCTGGAAATCTCGGCCACCGTGGGTCCAAATGGGGAGGTGGCATTGAAGTGGGCCCCATTTGGGTTTGTTTGCAGTTTCCATGGTGGGGCCACTTTTATTTGCCCACATTGGCTCGATGCTTAGGTCCTGGCAGCCTGGGCGGCGGCCCCGTTAACTTTGGCAGTTGAACTCGCTATGCTGTCCATCGGGCGGCTGAGTTCTCACTTAAGCCAATGTGGGCAAGTACAGGTGGGGCCACCATGGAAACGGCGAACAAACCCAATAGGGGCCCACATTTCCTACCCACTTTTAAACCATATGGGGCCAACTGGCCTTGCTGGCTGAGATGCAACACAAAACCCGTCATGGCGTTGATAAAGCGATATATCGGGCGGCTGGCGGCACTTATTGTGACATTTGTCCAGTCTGACTTCCACCACCCTGTGACGCCCAGCTGTCGCCTGATTTTGTAGCGGCGCCAGTCCAACGCCTGATGGCTCCATCTGCCTTCGTTTTCCAAAAAGAAAGCATAAAATCTTGAAGATTCTACTGATGTCTTCCCATTGTGCCGTGACATGAGGAACCTTAAAAATGATTGGCACCATTTGGCTAAACTTAAAGAGTAACCAAACCCTAAATTAACTTTTTTTGGTTGTTGATCTCTATAATTGGGATTTTAACTCTTTAACATTGGGGGAATTTCCGGCAAAAGCAAAATAACACAAGTTCTTCGAACTAAACAATTAAAGTAATTCGAAGAAAAGGGAATTTCAGTGCAAATAATTTGAATTTCAACACATTCAATGGGCGGGGTTTGTAAGTAGAGCACAAATAGTGTCTTAAAAATGTGTAGAGTTTAGAATGCATTTCATTGGAAATAGTCGCTTAAACACAAGTTTCCGATGGCGCTGTGATTGTAGCTTCAGAGCTAGCCTTCAGTTAACACTGGAGCTCCAGTATTTATGTTTTTTGATTTGCTGTAACTTTTCAACCAATAATACGATCAGAGTAATTTCAGTAGATTGTGAAAGGAAAAATGGAGAAAAGTGGAAAACGCCTCAGTTGTAAAGCGTTAAAAAGGCTGTTGGTTATTGACAAATCTTTGACAAACTAAAATAAACTTGTATAATTAAAAAAAAAAATGGTCAAAAACCGCCTGTGTGCTGCCCCCTATAGGTTGAAACGAGGTATTACAGCTCGATTTTGTGATTGCTTAAACCATTTAAGTCTCTGAAGTCTTACGTCATGATCTGCAGCTCCAGTAATGATATCAGTCGTTAGCTCCACCCCTCTTTCTGGATTTTCACATTTTGGCTGTGGGTGGAGTCAGCCTCCCTGTTTGGTGACCCTTTAAGTAGATCACAAATCCAATGCAGCAAAATATTTTTAGCAAACTCATCCAACAGTAAGATGTCTGTCAACATTTCTGTGTTGACATACATCTCTGTAAACACTCAAATATTGAAAGGGGATTTACGGCAGATTAAAACAAATCAAATATATTTAGAAGTCTCAGATGAAATGTTCTTGTTTACGTGTTAGCAAACAAGCTGTACGTGTTTTCTTTTAGTTTATTGGGATCCTGCTTTACAACAAATCCACCAGTTCTCATCCATGTTTAAAATTCAAGTAAATAAACACAAGTTCACTCAATAGACACAAATGAAGGAATACAAACTCAGTAAATACAATAGAAGAATTCCAATAAATGTAAAAAAAAAAAAAAAAAGTACTTTGATTTACAAGAAAAACAAAAATGCAGACACCACAAGTACTACTGCTGAGTGTTAATAAACGTTGAAATATCTAAATGAGTTTACAGAAAAATGCCAACCAGGGCTTCACATTCAAATAAATAGTCTTGTCAGGCTGTAAGAAACATTACATTCAGAATGAGGTCTGGAAAGGAGGGAAAGCGTGATGAAGCAGATGGCTCGCAGATTTACAGTTTACCACCAACAGTCCCTTCCCGCTGCGCCGCTTTCACACTTATTAGAGGTTGAATCCACCAGCCAAGGTAAGGACTCCTTATCTCCTGGACGTAATGGCCTTCTTTCTTCTTCTTCTTCTGTCTCTTTGATTCTAATCCATAATAATGCCAGAAGGCTGACAGGATAAAAGGATTACAGCTTCATTATCGCCGACATAAAGTTGTGGTTTCTGGGATCAGTGTCTCATTTAGCTTCATTAGCGTTAGCCTCAGGGATCGCATCGCCGGCCCACCTGCTGAGGACGAGTCCGAACTGAAACGACAGTTCAGGGGCGGGAAGGCGAGACGCCGGAGTTCAAGCGACGCGTTCCGTATCCCGCCATAATTAATTTCGATGTTTTAACTGGAACTTGAAGACACGACTGACTGGAATGTGGATCCACGAGACGCTTCTGCTCAATGATCTCCATCAGAATTCATTTAACTGGAATATTCTCCTTCAAATAGTTTAGCTGCTGTTGGATCCGCTGGATTCACAGGGAAGATTACAATAACAAGCAGGAAAGAGCGAACGCAAAACCACTAAAGTAAAATACAACAAGTGAAGAAAGAAAGAAGGAAAAAATAAAACCACATTCATTAAAAACAACAAACAGCGCAGTAAATACTGGGCCAATAAATTAAAGTGAAATGCTTATTCAGGAGTTTTATGTCAGTTCTTTGTTTTTTGTTTTAACACAAATACAGACACTAACTGATTTATTTCTCGAGTACTTTGAACTACTGAAGCTGAAATAAAATTAAAAAAAAACACAGGATGTAAGAAAAAAGATGTGGAAAAATAAAATGTGCAAAATTGCTTTTGTATGACAGAGTTTTAAAGCCAGTTTACAAACAACAACATTTTTCATTTACAACTTTGTAGTTGTAAATTTATGAGAAAAAAAGATGTAATTGTTAAATTAAAAGAATAAAGTTAAATATTTCTTACTTTAAAAGTCAGGTTAAATTAGTTTAAGTGCTTTCAAATGTATTACTTTAAATGTCATAAATTTACAACTTTTGGTAAATCTGTTTTTAATCACATCTTTTTTTTTTCATTGTTGCAATCTTGTAAAATTACAAGTAAAAAAGTCATTTAACAGTTAAATTACAGGAATAAAGCTGCAAGGCTAAATGTATAACTTTTTTCTCATAAATGTACAACTTTAAAACATTTAAATTTATAGGGAGAAAATACAGACAGTTATGACTTTTTTCTTATAAATCTTTGACTTTAATCTCGTAATATAAGCTTTATTTCTTTTTTTTTTGTGGTCTTAAATCTCAAATATACTACTTTTTTCTGGTAAATCTACTACTTTAATCTCAAATATACATTCTTTTTTTTTTCTCGGGGTCCTAATCTGGTAGATTTACAACTTTTTTCTTATAAATCTATCACTTGAATCTTGTAGTATAAGATTTTTTTGTGGTCCTAATCTTATAAATGTACAAGTTTTTATCATGAATCTCTTACTTTATTTTTTAATCTTTTATGTGTGTTTTGTGGTCCTAATGTCATAAATGTACGACTTTTTTTTTTAATCTATAGCTTCAATCTCATAGTATACTTTTTTTTTTCTTTTTGTGGTCCTAATCTTATAAATGTGCAACATTTTTCTTTGAATTCTATAACTTAAGTTTCATAATATACATATTTTCGGTTTCCATAATTTAATAAATTTATGACTTTTTTTCACGTAAATATAAACCTTTAAACTCATAATATATGTTGTCTTTTAATTTTTTTTTTTCTCCTAATCTCATAAATTTACAAGAAAAAAGTTGCAACTTTTAAATTACGGAAAAAATAAAGTTGGATGTCGGCAAATTTAAAAGTCAGAGGTTAAATTTATGACTTTTTTTTATTGTAAGCTTATGTGCTTTAAAGATGTAAATTTATGACTTTAAATGTTGTAACAGGAAAAAGATAATAAATTTACGAGTTTTCCTTATAAATCTACTACTTTAATCTTGTAATATTACTTTGTTGTTGTTTTTTTCTAATCTTGTAAATTCACAAACAATTCTTAAAAGTCTACCACTTTAATCAGGTTTAATAATCTGGTTAACTTTAAGTCTACTTTAATATTACTTGTTTTTGTGGCTCTAAAACTCCGTCGTACTTTTAGGAGAAAACGTGACTGTTGTCCTCCAAAGACGTCAGAGCAGAATCTATCCCTGCTGCGTTCAAATCTGTGGGAAAAATCAGTTGTTTTTTTTCAGGTCTGGTTTTCGTAGTGAAATAGAATAATCAAAACTTTGGACCAAAAACTTATTCCGTCTTTGAAACAATCGGACGATTAAATGACCAAAAGTTTGAGGCAGCATCGCAGCGTTTTCCAACTTTCCCGTCAAACATCCGGAGACGCTTTTCTTCGCATGAATATTGCACATCTGCGCTGCAGAAGAAGAAGCTGAAACTTTTCCATCATTTCTCCGAGGTCGGCGCTCCGTGAGAGCGTTCCTTCCTGCTTACAGAACTGCGAAACCGGACCAGTGAAAAGAAAAAGAACCAAACAAGCCAGCTTGTCTGCCGCCTTCGTGGGACACATGACTCAGCGTTTTCTGGTTTCCCATCAACCCTCATCGCCAAAGTACAAGTCAGGTTAAAACATTTTCAAATCTGCCTTTAAAAAGCAGATTATAACAAAGAAATAAAGTTTTTCTACAACATTAGCTAATCACTTTGACGTGACGTTTAAGCTAGCTCCACTCTCTATCCTTCAGAAGCGACTCAGGGAAATACGAGAAATGCTTTAGTGCTTTTTAACATCCCTGATAATAAAACAGCTGCCTCTAAATCTCCAGACCCATTATATTTACACCTTCATCTGAAAGGAGTGGCGGATTTATGGCGCAAAGTGACGTCACCGTCTTGAGACTCATTTTCCCAGAATTCCACATTTTCTCTGAGCCTCCGGCCGTAGAGTTTGATCAGTGCAAGTTCCTGCTCTGCCGCGTCATTTGTGGATCTTCCAGTTCCTGAGGAGGTGGAGCTTCCAGCCGAGGGGAGTCAGAGAGGAGGAGGAGGAGGAGGAGGTGCTGAGCTGGTCCGACTGGGGATGCTCTCTGAAGTAGGAGGAAGAGGAGGAGACCTTCAGGAACCTTTCGATCCCCATCTTACCCTCGGTCACCCAAGCCTTCAGATCCACGGCTGCAGACAGACAACCTGCAGAGGAGAGAACGACAGAAAAACAAGATCAAAGCGATGAATAAATCGCTTTGATCTTTAACTCACTTTTTCACATTTGTTTTATTATTAAAGCTACTATAACAACTCAAGATGTTTAGTCTACAGATCAACTTTGATCCTCGTTTGATGTATTTTCAAAGCGTTCCAAGAGTTTTTTTTTTTTTTTAAGTTTATGATTGGCGGTTTCAAGGACCCCGCCCCCCTTCCTATCACCCACTCTTGAGAGTTATCTGCTTTACCCGCTCACCCTCTAGCTTACAGCCCCTCACAACCCCAACCTAACATTACAGGGGCAACGAAAGTGGCGAGCGATATCGGACCAATCCAGTCGTCCAGATTCCAGCTCAGACGAGGAAGACGAGGAGGCATCGGAATGGAGCAGAGCAGGGAAGATCACTCAGAAATTTATTTGGAGTTTAATTTTCTTCATAAATGTTTTTCATCATCAGAAAAAAGCCTCAAGATTATAGACACAGGAAACACTTTTCTTTTTTTTTAAGTTCATGCTCTCCAAGACTCGTCTCTTTTTCAAACTTTGCATTTTGATTACAGACATGCAGCAAAGAAGCAGAAAACCTTCGTTAAGTACAAACACCGACCCAAACAGATGCTGAAAAACAGTTTATAAACGTGTTAAATCCACTGTGTTGTTGTTAAGACCCACTCTGATAAATATCCTGTTTTTTTTAAGGTGTTCTTGTTGCTTTTTTCTGATGATCGAGGACATTTATGAAGAAAGTTAAAATTAAAATAGCGTTTCTCCGTGGATGAAATCAATCTGATCTATCTAAGTTTAAATCCATAAAAGTTGAGATTGATCTGAAGAATAAAACTAAAGTCCACTAGCTGGATGCTAACGTTTAATGGGATTTCCTATAGGAGAGGTAATGCTAACATCTTTATATACTCACAGACATGAATTTTCCTCAGTATTTCAGGGAAATATTTTTAAAGTAACTATTTGTGGTCTAAAACACAGTTTTTTTCTACTTATTCTAGATTAAGGTGTAATGCTATAGCGTGGTCGCCACCTAGTGGCCAAATTAAAACGCCCTCCAGGGGAGGCAGAAACTTCTGCTCAATCCAAATTCTCCCCCTGCTCCTCCATTTGTAGGGGCATTTTTAGTGCAAGTGTGTCCAGGAATTTTTTTTGTAAATTCGATCTACCAAGCGGAGGAAAGTCCTTCGTCGTGAAATGAAATCTTTTCTTCACGTGCGTGTGCTCGGAACCACAGACGTTTACATTTAAAGGTAAGAAATAACTTTTTGTTGACCTTTTTAAAGACGCTAAACAGCTGTTGTTATGGAAGCTCCACGCTAAAGCTAGCAGACCGGCGATTATTGATGACGTCATCAGACGAATTATGAGACACTATCTCTCCATTTAAAGTTTAAATGAAGGGAAAGGGAGAAGGGAAGAATTCAGATTGGGCTCTAGTCCTAGTAAACGATCTTTTAACTTTTCCCAAAAACAACATAATCATAATTAAAATATCTCTGGGAGCGCTTTTAGAAAAGGTCAAAAGATGATTGGAGTGGGTCTTCAGAGTTAAATGGACACATTAGAGAATCTGTCGTTTTTCATGCTTGTGTTAGAGGTTAGAGAGCCTATACGGTACCTCTGTCGCTCCTCCATGCACAGACAGCAGGCAGAGTGTGAGCCTCACTCCTGGAGCTCAGTCAGAGCCACACAGCATGCAGCTCGCTCCTCCTTACTCTGGCCGGCGCCGTTCGCGCTGACGCCCGTCGCCATGCTGCGGCTACGGCTGGTCAGCTTCTTCAGCTCGCTGGCGAAGGAAATGACTTTCTTTTTGTCTTCCCGCACCACCTGGAAGCAGACGGGGTGGAGTTTTCTAAAAGTAGAGGGGTCTGTGTGTGGCAGCACTCACATTTAGGCAAAGAGGCGGGACAGTAAAGTGTTTTATTCAAAGGATTTGACACAACAAATACAAAAGGACATGACAAAACGATGAAAGCAAGCAATAGACGTCAGTTTGACTCACACTGAGCTAAAATGGGCATAAAGGAACTACAGGGCGTGGGGTGTCAGGCGTGGAGCTACCTGATCCTTGAGTTTCAGAATGAACTTCCCGGCGCCCCGCCAGCGGCTCTGAGCCTGGAAGACGCACTCGTGGTCCAGCAGGACCCGCTGGAGGGGCTTGGTGGCCGACGCCTTCTTTGAGGCGGAGTCTTTGGTCACTTCCTCCACCAAGACGTACTCGCTGGGATTCGGGTTGGACAGCGAATACTTTGCCTTCGATAGCGTCTGTTCAAAAACAAAAAGAAGTTAAGAGGAATTCAACTCAGTCTCTGGAATGATCGAGGATTTCTTAACGCTCTGGAGCCGACGCACGCCTTAAAGCTCAATAAAAAAACTCAAACTTATTTAAATTTACTAGAATTAAAGAGTGAACATTGAAATTATTTGTGGTTTTTAGACAAAAGCAAGATTTTATTTTATATATATATATAAATCCAGCCTGATCAAACTTCTCCAAAAAATGTTCTTTTATTATTTATCACAAACACAATAAGGAAAAACCGAGTTCCAGAGAAAATGTCAAATGGACAGCAGTGCTGTTAGGAGAGAAATGTTTACTCTTGAAGCCACACAGGCTGTCTGAAGTGCAGCCGCATAAGAAAAGGTCACATCATGGAGCTGTGAGGTCTGATGTTCCTCTATCAACAGAAACTGTTTATATGTGACCCAAAGAAATCTATGAATTCGTCCTGGATTTTTTTTTTTGTATTTTCATTGAATAACATGTCAATTAGTTTGCTGATAACATTTGTTGTTGTTGTTGTTTTTTCTAATGACACCTAAAACTTTCATTCTATGTTGTAAAAACTGTTAGTTACTCATTTTTGGAGTTTCTACAGTAAAATTAATCCCTTTCTTCCAGACGGAATTTTCTGTTTTTGCATCTTTTTATGTCTATTATATGTGAATACAACATTAAATAATGATAAAATAAAGGTAGTCTCACATAGGTGAGGTTGTGTTGATTAAAAATGATACCAAATAAGCAAATAATGAGTCTTTAAATTGAAAATAAAGAGGTAAATTAAACAAAAACAGAGTTTTTGTACCTGCTGGATGATGTCCTGCGCTGTACTGTACCGCGGGGCTTTGATCACAGTGTGAGGCTGTTCTGGTGAAACTTCATGGACTTGGACCAAGAACATATCCTCCTCTCCTCCTCCTCCTCCTCCTCCGTCCTTTGCTCCTAACGTCGTCTCCTCCTCCGTCTCCAGTTCGGCGTTTTTCTCATTCAAGCTCTGTAAAAAAGACGAAAGTGAACTTTGGCGTGTCCACCACTAGAGGGAGCCAGAGTCAAGACGACGGCTTGAACGTTCAGCACCTCCTCTTTAGTTTTGAGGCAGATCCTCCCCACGTAGCCCTCCTCCATGTCCCAGCTGCTGACCAGCCGGACCACCTCCTCCTCGGGCGCCAAGAATCGATACTGAGCACAGCGCTTCACCTCGCTGCGCTCCTTCAGCAGAGGAACCTTCTCCTCACACAGGACGTGCGCTGATGGGTTTCCTGCTGATGCCACAACCTGCAGACGCGCAAAACAGGACTTTAAAACAAAAATTGTGAAGAAATAAACCCTTAAAGTAAATCAGTTCTGATGCACTGACCATGTCTAGCAGCTGTTTGGCTGTAGTTTGCTCTGTGACGCAGAAAACCGTGAAAGGCTCCGGACCCGGAGCTCCATGCACGCTGACCTTGTGCTGCTGAGACAAATGTTTCTCCTCAGAGCTGAAGAGCTGCGTAAAAAGCAGAAGGCAGCAGGTATTAGAGCGTCCTGACATGCCATTTCTGCATCAGCTGCTGCTGCTGCTGCTGACGGTGCCGGCAGCGTTTCTTTGAACGTTCGTGGATCGGTTTGAAATTTTAATGAGTGCGTGTCATTAAGGAGGCTTTGAAGATTTACAAGTGCACTTAACGGGACAAGAAGCCCTGTTTGAACTCCTAAGTCTTACCAAAGATGAGGGAGTGGCGCCCCCTATGGGGCCTTCCTCGGTTCTGCGGCTGTAGATGAAAAGGCTGGACACTTCCAGAGACTCGTTGTGTTGAGTTCTCAGCTGAACGTGCCGGTAGCCTGGAACGAACGAGAACATAACTTCACTGTAGATCAACCCAGAAGCCTCGAGTCCAGAAAAGTTCTGGACCCCACCTGGTTTGAGGGCGGTCAGCGGCAGGGTCCTCTGAGCCGTGGTCTGGGAGCTGTTGTTCTCCACCACGGCGAATCGCAGGAAGCACAGCTCCTCGAAATGCACGGCGAAGTGGAACTGCTCGCTCCACATGGGGTTGAGGGTGTTGCGGTGGATGGGTTTGGTGCGGAAGTGGTGGCTGTCGACGGGCATGCCCAGAACGTCCACCTCGATGCAGGGGCTGCCCGAGCTGTTGCCCGGACACACGTTCTGACCGGAAACAACCTGCAGGAAAAAGAACATTTGGATTCTTCCAGATACATGGAA
Source organism: Oryzias javanicus (assembly GCA_003999625.1). Lineage (NCBI taxonomy): Eukaryota > Metazoa > Chordata > Actinopteri > Beloniformes > Adrianichthyidae > Oryzias > Oryzias javanicus. The sequence goes on along the minus strand of CM012455.1, from coordinate 8,757,921 downwards.
ACAAAAAAGATTCATTTATAATTCTTTCTTAAAAGTACTTAAATCAACTATTTTGAAGAGGAGTTAAAAGTTTATTTTTTTAGAAACCCACTCCAATGAAAACTGTTCTTTTTTAACATATTCCTGTAGCATTTTTCTGATGACAATATTACAGTAAATTAAGCCCAAAATTGCATTTCTGAGGTTTTTTTTTTTTAATTCAAACTGTTGTGACTTAAAAAAATGCAATTTGAAAAATAGATAATTTTTAACATATAAAATAATCTGGACGGGATAACAAACTCCCCGCTAGCAACAGAGAGGGGGAAAGGGGGTGGGGTTGCTCCCCTCCAACAGACCCGCCCACAATTCAGAGGTGAAATACTAATTTCAGAATTCAGATTTCCAGAACCAATTCGATTCGATTCAACAGACTAAATAGATTCGATCCAGATTTTTATTTATTATTTCGATCTTTCAATTCAATTAACTTAAATTTTGAGTTTACATATTTGTACACATTTGTCTAAAAATACATTAATAATCTACTATATGTTTTGAATATATTTATATCTGATACAGTTCACATATTGTCAAATGTATTAGTGAAATAATGAGATTGTTAATATCATCCAGTGTTAAATGGATTCTCAAAATGAGAAGTTCTAACAAAAATGTTCAGATCGCTATCACTGTAAACATTGTTCTGCTTCTCCTCGAGGCCGTTTCAGTTCGACCAGGAGGTGGCGATCACGCTATAGAAAAAGACTTTTTTCAAATAGTTACTTTAAAAATATTTCCTTGAAAGAGTTTGTGAAATCAATGCCTATGATCAAATAAAGATGTTTATTTAGTCAGCAATGTATGTTTACGTCGACCGAGCATTAGCATTAGCATTAGCCTTCCTATGGGCGATTATTGATCTTCTAAGTTTAGATTGATTTCCATTGATAAATCAGTTTCATCAACCCAAACCTACAGAAATGATGTCCTAAAAAACAACACAGGTTTTTAAAATTTGGTTAAAAAAGGCCTAATCCTAATGAAAAATTGGGACTTCAACAACAACAGCCTCAATAACCTGTTAATAATCCAAACTAATAATATAATAGATAGTAAAAGTTTTCTTCTTTCTTCTCCTTTCATTTATTAACTATTATAATTTAATTTTGTATAATTTTAATATTGTTATTAAATGAAAAAAAACTGTTCAATTTAATTTTTTTCTCTCAAAATCCTCAAACTGGGTCACAGAGAGACGGAAGTACCGCTGAAAGCAGCTGTCACTCACCCTACTGAGATCATGTGAATGATCTCATGAACCCAGAGTGAACTCTAAACTCACAGTGATGGAGTAGTTGGCAGGACTCATGTTCTCCGTGTCTCTTTCCATCGGACAGAACTGCTGGTAGAGCGGACAGGTCCGGTCCCAAAGCACGGCCGGCTTCAGGACGTATCCGCAGCCGCCGTTGAGCTCGAACAGAGCCGTGTTCAGCTGCATGGACAGGTCTGAGGAATCGCAGAAGAAGAGAGGCGTCACGAGGGAAACCTGCGAGGCTGGAGGATCTGCATTCTGATGTCAGAGGAAGAAAGATGATTTAAGGAGGAGGGGAGAAGAAGACGTGAGGAAGAGAGTGTTGGGGAGATAAACCAAAGCAGAGGAGGTGGAGGAGTTCCAGGATTTTTCATGAACTTTGACTTTTACAGGAGAAAAGAAAAGGACGATTCGTCAAATCCAGATAGAAGACAGAGTTTCCAAAAAGAGGGATGGCTTTTACAAAATGATCTCAGGATAAACAGTTTGATAATAAAGTGATTTCATTTATTTATTTAAACTCCCTTAACTCCTTTCACGGTACCGATGAGATGGAAGAGCCCTCAAAACTGTTTCCTGTTTTTCAAAATAAAAGAGCACTCATTTTTTTGTGTTTGTTATTGTACGTATGAGACAATAAAACAGTCAAATTTGCAAAAAGAGAATTAATTTGGTAAATTTTAACTTTTTTTTTTAAACAAAACTATTCTACTCCTTATTATCCTTTAGGTTTTATTTTTACATCCTTTTATGTTTAATAACATTTTGGGTTGGGGTCATGAGGGTTGAGGGGATTTATCATTTAATTTTTTTAATGAATTAATTAAAGTGTTTTAAGTAATTTTAAGTAGCAGCAAGCCTTTAAATAAATTCATGGGCTATTTTTTAATCTTTTACACTAATTGTCAAAAAAAATTGGAGCTTAGCCTTCCTAATATTTAATCAACAATCTAAGTTTTTTTTTGGCTCATTTAGTGTTTAGCTTCTACCTTAGCAACAGGCTAACGTTTTTAACTAATTTAGTTTACTGAAGAATTTTAAGCAGTTTGGGAGTTTAGCTAGTATTTAAGCAATGTGCTAGCTTTTTTTTTTTTTTTTTGGCATCTACTTAAGTTTTTTATGCAAATTTGGAGTTTAGCTAAAATTTTAGCAACAAGCTAACGTTTTTGACCAATATAGTTTATTTAGGATTTTAGGCTATTTCAGAGTTTTGCTAGTATTAAAAAAACAAGCTAGCTTTTTTTTAGCTACTTTGGCATCTAAAGGTTATTTGGGCAAAGTTGGAGTTAAGCTAATATTCAAGCTACAATTTAAATATTTTTGCAAAATTGGCATGTATTTAGTGTTTTTAGGCAATTTTATTACAAATATTGATAAAATTAGGTCAACTTCAGCGCTCTTTCATAGTACTTTAAATACATTTCTAGTCTTTTAGCACATTTAACATTTTGCAAATAGATTTAGCTTTTTCTGCAAATCTCTTCAGCAATTAAATTTAATTGTGTCACTATTTCTTTCAAACAGCTTTAGCATCTTCAGCGACTACTTTCAGCAAAAAGCTTTCACACTAGCATTATTGCAGGTAAAAGCAACTTCTCTAGTTGTTTTAAGCATTTAAAACACTTCCCATCACTGATGCATTCAAATTATTTTTATAAATAAAGTTTTATTTAAAATCAAAACACGATTGCTCCGTTTCTTATACCTTCTCTCCTTACTTAAAAAAAATCCTTTAAATTCCTGTATTCATTACAACCTAAAAGTATCTGCCCCCCCCACAGGCGGCGCTCACCATCAGTCTGATAGTTCAGCGCCACCAGCTGGACTCCGTGCAGCCAGAACTGCAGAGGGTTGGGGTTGGTGGAGTCGATCCGGGTGGCGGCCGGGTACGTTCGGAGCAGCTGGCAGACGGTGTGCTGGATGAGCTTTTGGGAGTAGCGCCGGCACAGGCGCTTGGCGGCGTTCTCGTTGACGGACGATATGTGGTAGCACTTGGGGGTCCGGATAATGGCGCTGAGCGTGGGGGGGTTGAGGACCGGAGACGTCTGCTGCTCCTCCCAGCTGAGCCGCTCAGAAGCACCTGCAGAGCAGCAGAATGTTCATTCATCTTAAATTTTCAGTCATATTAGCTCTCCAGCGGCTCTTCTACCTTTCCCAGGAGTGCGGTTCTGGGTCGTGACCTCACCGCCTGCGCTGCTGCGTGAAGGAGCGGCACTAAATATGGACTTCCTGCTCTTTCCTCGGTCCTTCCCTCTGCCGGAGCCGGCCGGAGACAGGGTGGACAGGCCTGGGTTCCCACACATGACAAGCATTTGAGCAGAATAGTGACTACCAGTAAACAGAGCGATGACACAGTAAGACGGATCAGCTCAGGGTCACTTCAAGTCACCATCAAAAGTTCTGACTGTTTTTTGTAAAACTGCAGATGAATTTCCCAGTCAATTTAATTGACTTTCTTTTTTTTTTTCTATTGAAAAATTTAATGTAAAAATTATATCATGTTAATCTTAAAACTATGAGAGAAGAACAAAATGTTTTATGAATAAGCTATCTTACATAAAAAGCCAAAAATGAAAGTTTTGTGGTTGTATTTTTTATGATTTTCTCATCAATTTTATGTAAAAAAGAATGTCTCACATTTTTTTTGGACATTTTTTAAATAATGAAATTCCTTTACACTTCATTTACGAGAAAGTATTAAGGCCAGCAAAGAAAAAAAAAGAAAAAAGTAACATCTCAACTTTATTTTTCTTTTTTCTTGGTAATTTATTCTTTATCTCTCGTAGATTTATTACTTTTTTACTGTTTATTAATAATTTTTTTTTCTCAAAATGTACAAATTTTTTTCCTCTTAAATTTAGGACTTTTCACATAAATTATGACTTTTTTCCTCATAAATTTATGACTTGTTCTTTGTAAATTAATGATCTTTTTATCTTGTAAATGTATAACTTTTTTCTCTTAAAATGTATAACTTTTTTTCTAGTAAATTTCTGACTTTTCCTTGCAAATTTATGATTCTTTTTCTCTGTTAACATAAGACTTTTTTCCTTGTGAGTTTATGACTTTTTTCTCTTATATTTCCACCTATTTGTCCTCATAAATTTATGACTACTTCTATGTAAAATTCTGACTTCTTAGCCTTGTAAATTTATTACTTTTTTCTCGTAAACATCCGACTTTTTTTGTTATGTAAATTTATTACTTTTTTCTTGTAAATGTATTATTTTCTTTCTTCTGTAATTTATTACTTTTTTCCTCATATATTTATAACTTAATTTTTCATAAATTTACGGAATTTAAAGAAATAAATATATAACTTTAAAACACATTCATTTACGAGAAAAAGTAATAAATTAAGTATTTGACTTTCTAAGTCATAAATATACAACTTTATTCTCGTAATTCAATAGTCATGACTTTCTTCTCGTAAATTTACAACTTTTTTTCTTTAAAAATAAAAATAAAACACGCAATTTTACGAGAAAAAGTCATACATTTAACCTATGACTTTTTAAGTCATAAATATACTAATTTATCCTTGTAATTTAACACATAACTTTTTTCACAACTTTAGTTTCTCCTAAATTTATAATTTTAGCCTATTTTTTTTGTCATAAATTATACGACTTTATTCTTGTAATTTAAAAGTTACTATTGTTGCTTTTTAAAGTTTTAAAGTTGTCATTTAATTTTTTAAAATAATTTTAAACTAGCTCTAATGCTCGTTGTGCTTAATAAATGCTCATTAAGATTTATCATATCTTTGTTTTTGTTTTTTTAGAGAGCTCACAGAGCAACACGAGTGTCAAGCATCCTTCTCTCCGTTAGTGCAGTTCTCCTGCCTCCTCTTTCTCAAATATTAGTCCCTGGAAACTGTAAACAAATAAAACAGCAGCGGAAAGACGGGCGGGTTTAGAAGGGCAGATGTCACTTAAGGGAAAAGAAGAGGCAAAAACATGAGAGGGTTCCTGGAGAAAGGGACGAGTGGATAAAGAGGAAAAAGACGATCTTTGATTGATGAAACGAAGACACGACCCACTACAAGTGAAAAAAAAGAACAAGTGTTTTGAGTTGATGAATCGAGAGCATTTCAAGTAGGACTCTTAGTCCATAAGTGGCTAAAAGTGGAGCGTGACATTAAGGGAAGACCATTGATTCGATTTAAAGACGTTCTCTCAAGCATTTCTTACAGGCACCCTGAGAGCAACGGCACTGTTTTAGGAAAATGGCACGACAATCGAGTTACCCAACGACTCCCAGTAGGACAAGAGTCACGTGTCCTTTATGGGATGGAAAATAATCGCAAGTGCAGTCCACTGAAATGGAGGGGAACGGATTTTTAAATAGAACATGGGATTATAGATAGGAAAAAAAGGAGACAATGCTAACATCATCTTAAAGATCCACTCTGATAAAAAATGTATTTTTTTATGTTCTTGAGGCTTATAGTTGTACTTCTGAGTGCTGATTTGTTCAAATTGTTGTGATTCAGGAGAAGACGAAAACATGCAGCTGTGATGCTACAATGGGCGGGGCCACAAGCTCCTTGCTCCTCCCCATTCTGATGTATGTAGATGACGATATGTCTTATATTTGCAGCACAGCTTATGTTAGCTCGGGGTTATGAGGTATTGGAAAAGAGTGGAAACCAGGGGTCCCCAAACCACGCCTAGATCCACTCCCCTCCACATTTGCCCCGGCCCCCTGGACACTATCAGAGATGAATCTTTGTTTTTTTTTCATTCTGACCATGCAATGCATTATGTGTGCCTTTCTCTAAACCTTTCAATTCAATTCTGCAATTTTTATTCTTCTTTTGTTAGCCTTCAAACTGGCCCTGGTCTCACATAACAAAAGAAAATCGCCATGTGGTCCTCGCAAGAAAAGGTTTTGGGGGCCCTGGTGTAAACAAAGGGATGATGGGACATCAGAGGAGGCTTACTTCCGTACCAACTCAACGTCAAATTTCTAACTAGGAAAGTTGAATTACCCACAATAATATTAGTGTGAATGCTTTTTGTTAAAGTAGTCGCTGAAGATGCTGAAGATTTTTGCTGAAAATAGTGAAGCTATTTAGTTTGATTGCTGAAGGGATTTTCTGAAAATGCTAAAACTATTTGCAAAATGTTAAATTTGCTAAAAGTCTGGAAATTTCATTAAAGAGCTATGAAAGGGCGTTGAAGTTTACCTATATTTCTATATATGCCAAATTTGCAAAAACATTTAGTGTGTTGTTACATATTTACTAAACTCCAAATTAGTCCAAAAAATCTTGGAAGATACCAAATTATCTCGTTGCTTTAATTGTAGCTAAACACCAAAATAGCTAAAAATTTCTCAATAAATTAAATTAGTTAAAAACGTTAGCCTTCAAAAAAAACCTTATAAATGTTAAGACTATAAAAACCTAAGAAGATAACAAATTAGCCAAAACATTGTTGTTAAAATTTTAGCTAAACTCCAAATTAGCGAAAAAAAAAAGCTAACACATTGCTTTATTACTAGCTAACCTCCAAAACTGCCTAAAATTTCTCAGTAAACTAAATGAGTTAAAATAGAAGCTAAACTCTAAATTAGCCTGAAAAACATCCATAGATAACAAATTAGCCAAAAACGTTAGCATGTTGCTAAAATATCAGCTAAATTCCAATTTTTTTTTTAAATTTACAATAAAAGAGCGAATACACATTCCTTACCAGGAAACTTCACAGCTTGACAGTAGATGACTAAGTCAGAAAGCTCCTGGGCGATCTGTCTGCTCTCCTTCTTGTTCTGTGGAAGGTAAAACTCCTGACCGAGCTCCATGTCAAACACCTACGGACGAAGGAGGACATATACCAACGTGGAGTTAACTTAAGCCTTTAATACTTCAAAGAAAATCAAAGTAAAATCATTTTTTTCTTCAATGTTGGGTAACAAGGATTTGCTATAGTTCAGGTTCTGACCTTTCCTTTGCTTTGCACGGCGCTGTCGGGCTTCTTCATCCTCTTCGGGATGTCGTCAGCGGGAAGCTCCTCTTTGTCCACAGAGTTCTTCCCATCTGGTTTGTCATCCAGGATGTTATCTGCTCAACAGAAATCCATAATTCAACTTCAGAGATGAAAAAAGACTTCTCAGTTATTAAAAATAAATAAAGAATACTTGAGTTGTCATCTAAAAACAAACATTTTTATTTTATAATTGAGTGTTTTTGACAAGAAGCTGGAGTAGATATATTATCCAACCATAAACTGGATGTTAATTTAATTAACTAAGAAACAAGATCTCTACCTTTAAAGGAAATCAATACCCCTAAAGCTTTAATTTCTTAGACTTCGACTCACATCACTCTGAAGCAATTATCTTTTTGCTCTCTGGCTGCAAAATTCAACATTTCATGGGAAAAACTTGACACCCAAACGTATGCGTTTTCTTTAGTAGTTTCTTGCTAGATTATGTTTCAAAGATGTAAAATAGATTTTATACGTTTTATTTGTGTGCTCTTAGTTTTGGCTTTAATTACTCGCACATTTACTTTGTAGTGTCTAAAAAATATTTGCATAGATGGTAAAGAGAAACTAAAACTGTGTTCTGGTGTTTTTAACATGTCATTGTGGCTTTTATCTGATGATAGAGAACATATATTTGAACAAATTAAACCTAAAATTTAATTTCTGACCTCAAGTCGCTTTTCTCCTTCAGAATCTGCTGGAATTACGCGGATCGGGTTAACAAATAAAAAAATGACAGTAAACTAGAAAAGTTGCATTACCCCGATAATGCTAGAGTGAATGCTTTTTGCTGAAAGAAGTCACTGAAGATGCTTAAGCTTTTTGCAAGAAATGGCGACCCAATTAACTATAATTGTTGAAGACATTTGCTGAAAATGCAAAAGCTATTTGCAAAATATTAAATTTGCTAAAAGAGTGGAAATTTTTACTATGAAAGAGCACTGAAGTTTACCTACATTTCGGAAACTTTTGCTGTAAAATTGCTTTAAATCCCTAATACAGGCCAATTTTTAAAAAATGTTTAGTCTGTTGCTTAAATTTAAGCTAAACTCCAAATTAGCTCATAAACCTGAGTAGATGCCAAATTAGTCAAAAAAGCTAGCAAGTTGCTTAAATAATAGCTGAGCTCCAAAATTCCCCAGAAAACTATATTTGTCAAAAACATTAGCCTGTTGCTAAAATATTAGCTAAACTCTAAATTAGGAAAAAAAACCACCTCAGTGGATGCCAAATTAGACAAAAATACTATCACATTGCTTAAATACTAGCTAAAATCCAAAACTGCCTAAAATTCCTCAGTAAACTAAATTAGTTAAAAAAGTTAGACTGTTGCTGAAATAGAAGCTTAACTCAAAATTATCCTATAAAAACCTCAGTAGATAACAAATTAGCCAAAAAACGTTAGCATGTTGTTAAAATAGAAGCTAAACTCCACATTTTTTTGAAAATCACTATAGAAGATTAAAAAATAACTATGAATATATTTAAAGGTTAAAATTTTGAAATTTGAAAACTTTCTCAAACATATTTTGCTCAGTAATTCAAAAAGTTTATGAATATCAAAAAATACAAGCAGTAATGTCGTGATTGAGCTGAACATTTTGATACAAAGATCGCTGAAAGGGTGATTGAGTTTTTGAAAAACTTTGAAAAACGTACAGAAAGATGCAAAAAAAATCCCTACAGTAAATACGTAAATACTGGAGCTGAGGTGTTCAAAGGGTTAAAAACACAGCATGTCAATAAAAGGAACAACAGGTGAGTATTTCACCTGAACTACCTTGTATTTTGAAGCCATTTAAAAACATAAAAATGTTTAATTCAATAGACTTTAAACTGGTACAGGAGCGGTGGAGCGCACACTGAAGAGGAAAGGAAGCTTAAACGTGTTTTAAGCGGTAAGTGTGTTACACGGGGAAAAGCTAAAGTGTGGGGATTTAGAAGAGGGCAGCACTGGGGGCGGGACGGGGTAGTTTCCCCTGGTTTGTTGTTTGGTGGTGGGGGCCAAAGCGGGGGCCTGAGAAACCAGATGGCTTTGTTTTGTTTCCCTGATGAGCCTGCCCGGCCGCTGGCGAGGTCACAGACAAATACAGAATGGAGGGAAGGGGGACGGGACGCGTTTGTGGGAGAAACTGGAGAAAACGGTCTGTAATGCTGACTCCGTGTTTTCCTCTTTGTCACATTAAATTTTACAGTTCTGACGGAGACAGGATTGGATTTGAAGCAGGAAAGATGAAGATAAGCCGAGAAGTTTGGGAAGAACAAAACTGCACAAGATGCTAAAAACGACTACAACCTTTAGTAAAGTAAATGTCAGATAGTGGGAGATGGGTTTGGCAACCTTTGTTTTTCAGTCTTATCAAACAAACATCCTAAAAAAAACGGCAGCAAAACAGCAGAGAAACAAGAGGAAGCGCCGGTGTTCAGAGGCGTTTACCTTCAAGGCCGTACGCGACAGCAGAGGCTGTGAGGACATCGGCTAAGTGGGAAGGAGGCGAGAAAAAGGAGGATAGGAAAGAAAGAAGAAGGAAGCGTCAGCATAAAAGAGGAGGAATGGAACAAAGGGGTAAACAGAAACTATAACTTCATAGAATCATAAGAGAGAAAAGATAGGGACACAATTATGTTGGTAGAAAATATTAAATTTATCAAAATATTCAGTTTCTCTTCCTGTCTTTGCCATTTAAGTCCATGTGGTAAAAGCAAAAAGACGTCCAATCACAAGGTTGTATTTTGCACACGTGACTTGTCATGTATCAAGAAAGAGTCAGATGTGGTAAAGAGAATCCATCAGAATCAAATAAGAATTTAATATTTTTATGCGGCCCAGTACTGTACGAACCGGTACTGGTCCATGGCCCAGATGTTGGGGATCACTGGTTAAAAGACTCAGAATGCCAGGTTTTAATGTTTGTTTTCCCAGACATTTTGTTTATGTTTCCTATGATAAAAAAGTATCAGCTAGAAAAAATAAGAGTTTCTCAATTAAAAATCATTTTCATAAACAGTTTCAATGAATTATAACTTATTTATACTATGGTTCAGGTGAATCCTTGATTTTGATTGGCTGCTGGGTGTGGATAAAAGGTGATAAACCATGGTGATAATGCACACTTAAAAAAAGAAGTTCCGGTCACATAGCCCAAATGTTCTGTATCACTGCACAGGCTTTTTAAAACAAACTTTTTCGTCTTGTTCTGGACAAAAACAAGCAGAAAGATATGAACTTTCTCTATAAAATAATGTTTTGTTCTTTTTTTATGTATTGTGACAATCAGTCGAGATGCGTTGTCAAGAAGTGACACAGTTACAAAAGCGCCACAGCACATTTCAAATAGTTCGCTTTTTGCGAAAAAATGTTCTAAACCAAAAAAATAACAAGAATGAAGTACTCAAAATCGATTAAATATTAATTTCTTTCGTAAGTGCCTATGTTATAAGTGAGATAATGCTCTTGGAGGTGTGCATTATCTGATATTTTGCATTGGGCGTTCAGGTTTCCACAGTGTGTGTTAATTCCTAATAATACACACATTGTTGGACATTATCACTTACATATAGATTATGTCTCTTTAGGTAAAAAAACTGGAGTGTATCATGTGTATCATGGACCATATATTGAGATGCGTATCGTGAAAGGGAAAAATTCACAACCGTACATTTCATGAGAAAAAGTCCAGAAAAGTCTGTAAATACGTTCCTACCATCTGACAGAGACTCGTAGTCATAGTCATATTCGTCTTCCTCTTCCTCCTCGTCCTCATTGTTGTGGTTGCTGGGAGAAGACACTCCCGGTGATCCGTTGCTGGCCTGCGCCTGCATGTGAGCCAGCTGGTGCGCCTGAAAGGGTTCAAATAACGTCAAACATTTCTGATGTTCACTGCAAATAAACAGAGAAGGATGTATATTGTTTGGCTAGGTGAAAACAGCGCCTGCATTTGCATCTATTATTTATGTTTGACAGCACTTCGATAATCCACAGTGCTAAATATTCCATGCACTCAAGCGTCGAGCTGTTCACTTGCAGGATAGCTTCGATGAAATATGAATAATGCAGATAAGCACGCGAGGACAGGAAGTCTTCCTTCTTTCTCCGACCTTCTGCTTGAGGATGTCCACCGGCGCTTGATGAGCTTTGAGCTTTTTGTTCTTGAGCAGGATCTTGCCGCGCAGCTGCAGCGGGGACGGCAGGTGAGGATCATCGCTGAAGTCGCTCTCAAACAGGAAGCGTGTGACAAGTCGCTCCCCGAACACATTCTACGACAAAAAAAAAAAAAAAAAAATCAGCACAGAATCCAAACAAATGATAAGAACCGGCACATAAAAATGAAAAGGCTTTCATCACTTCAAAAAACTTCTAAACAAGAGCAGTGATGTAAGCACTTCTCTCTATCAAGATTCTACGAACAGTCTTTAGGGATTAAGAAATACTGGGAAGTGTCTTTAGATGAAAGATATTTCATGATGCGTGTCTTTCTGAGACATTTGTGGTCTTAAACAGCTATAAACCCAAGGAGAAATTAAAAAACATGTCCTCCAAACCTCTAGGTGGTGCTGTAGAAAACAAGTTTAAAAAACAGGAAGTTGTGAAATCTTTGGTACCTTAAAGATTTCCGCCATCTTTCGTTGTTGTGGAAGAGAGCAGTGGTTCTCGATGGACAGGATGACCGGCATGTCAGAGTTGACAAAAGCGGAACGGTTGACCGCCTCCACCACATCCTGACGGATCAAAAAGGGAAAGAAAACCACAAAAACATGTAGTTCTGTTATCTAAAGCAGCGATCCCCCAACCTTTCTCAGACCACAGACCGGTTTAATGGCAGACGACATTTTTTAAGGCTTTTTTTTATTTAGATTCCAGTTTAACTCTGTAAATATCTGCTTTAAACTTTATTTTTATGCTACATTTTAGGTAGCAACAATATAGATTTCCCTAAAACAATAACTGTCAAACTGGAAGTAAAAAAAATTGGTTGCCAACTTCAGATTTGTCTGACTTCTAAGGTGCATTTAATAATTTTTTTTCTAAACATATAATACACCGTTTGAAGAACTTTATTAGCAGCATCCTCGTAACAATAGACAAAACAGCTTTCTTGATAAATCTTTATTTCTAGTACTGGTTTTTGTCTGTTAAATGCAGCTTTCTTTTATTTTGAAGTTAAATATTCTTCTGTTTTCTCACCGGCTCCTCTCTATGAAAATAAAAAACGTTCTAAATATGGTGGATTTTTTTAATAACTTTACTAGCTTAGGGGTTTGAATTCAGCGGTTGGTGAAGCCGCTTTAAGAAAGCAACTAAACATGCGTTTAGTTTAATCAGTTCTGGTGGGGATAATCCAGAAGTTTTCCAAAATAAAACTTAGAAATAAATGTTGGTCGTGTTTTTTCCCCAACCGTCCTAGACAGATCCACAGAGTGGGGGTTGGGGACCACTGATCAAAAATGCTCCCAAACTGATACTGAAAGTCTCCAGCTTAAATCTCATTTTTAGTTTTAAGCCTTTGAGATAAAACGGAAAAGAACGCAGGAAAAATGAGAGTTAGGTCAACATTTTAAAGACCCACTACAATGAATCCTTATAGTCGTAAAATACAGAAAAAAAGTTTTGCACTAAGCCTTGGCTTAATTTAAAAAAAAAAAACATATTCTAAATAATTACATATCTTTATTAGACAACAAGATAAAATCTCAGTTTATCACAAAGATATATTTATCACTGAAGAAAATGTTAAGGACCCACTCCAATGAAAAGCGTCCTTTTTTGTGTTTTTAACACTTTCTTGTAGCATTTTTCTCATAGTAGACAACTTATGTAAAATACTTTATAATTAAAGCTGTGCTTGTATTAGAAAACCGGATGCTTGAAAAAGCTCAGACTAATGACGCAGCCACTGAAACGGGAGTGTCAAAGTCTCCCCTCCCCCTCCGCGCACCCTGGCCTGTTCACGCTTAGGAGTCATGATGAGCGCTGTGATTCTGGCTCAAAACTGTACGACTGCGGGGGAGGGGGCGTGTTGCTCTGTCTCAGCAGTCCCGCCAACAACCCAGAATTGTATTTCTAATGAGCTATTGCTGCTGTGCATAAAATATGTCCTAAAAAACAACTAAAGCTTTTTGATTTTGGAAAAAATCAAAACGATTGGGAACGATTTTACGATAGAAAAAAAATATGGCTGGAGTGGGAATTTTTTTTGGATTGGGATCGATGCTAACCTTGAAGGGAATCTTAGTGGTTAGTGTGTGTCCGTGGTAAATGACTGGCATGCCGTCATCTCCGTCCCAGCAGTCCAACTCCACACTCCTACAGCCTTGAAGCAGCACCTGAGGAACCAAGATGAGCAAGAACGAGCTTCACCTCTGAGCTCCAGTTCAGTGTCAAAAACCATCATAAATTTTGGCTTACGTGACTATAAAGCTCAACAGAAGACTCTCCTTTGAGTTGATGTCCAGTCAGATAAGTGTTATGAGAAGATTCAATGTAGTAGTATGACAGTGGGTACTGCAGCTCCTCTGGATTCATCTGGGATTCCTCATTTCGAGAAGCACAGTTGTCTTTGTCCATTAAGAACCTGCACACAAGAGGCATCAATATGCAGAACAAATATATATATATATATTTTAATGGAAATACTTTATATTTTAGTTTGTTGTTTACTGTACCTTGCAAAACCTTCAAATGACATCCAACCCATCTGCCTCATAACGGAAGAAGGTTCAAATTTCTGCAAGACAAAGCCCACTAACTTCTGATTTCCTCCTTTTCTACGTCCATAAAAAGTTACATTGTATGAACGGTATACTACTCATTTATTCACTATATTTCCTAATTTTCTTTTCTTCTAACTCGCACTCCTACCTGTATGATGCTGAGAATCTCGTCGTAGCTGAGGTGCTCTCGCTGACAGTTCACGAGGAAGTCGTTGAGTTGAGGGATCGCCAATCCCAGGACCCCTAGCGATGCGTTCTCCACCCCCGTACCGTTGGTTACGATGCTGGCTGCCGCGATGGCATCCGAGATCTGCTTCTGGTTATCAGACATGTGCTGCCGCGTGCGGATGAACAGTCCCAGATCAGAACCGTTTCGGGTTAAAAGGTCTGAAAAGGGAAGAAAAAAAAAAATCAAGCAGTTGAGGAGAAAAACCTCCTGCTTTGGTAAAACTTAGCCGTGTGGCGTGGGTTTACCGAGGTCTGACTGTAGACCCGTGTCATTGTCGTCTATCCTGAGTTTGGTGTAAAGTGGGGGAGACTCCGAACACGAGCGACTGCAGGGAACTGCAAAGGTGTCAAACAGCTCTTTCAGGTCCTTCCTGCTTCGAATACTGTGGGAAAATACAAAACAGTAAGCTCAGTTTTTCTCTACCAATAGAAGGCTTGGTTATTAAATTATGTTTGTACATTTTACACCAGAATTTTAGCTCCAGAGTTTATATTTTTCAACTATCAATCTGTCAACCATTTACATAATTTAAGTGGATTCTGAAGTGGAGAACAGTGGCCTTGCGCTGATATGCAACAATTTACAGAAGTGAAGAACTTAAGCAATCGACGTAAATCAGCTGATTCTGCAACAAGGAAATGCTGCTTTGGGCCGTTATGCAACATGTCGTTGTTCTTTATAACCTGTGGGAGCAGGTAGATGTTAAATAGAAGTGGCCCTAGGATGGAGCCTTGGGGAACTCCACATGTAATTTCTGTTGACTCAGATGCAAAGTTACCAATTGACACAAAATTTTTCCTGTTTTCCAAGAGCTTTTTTGTAGCATAGCGTAATCGAAAAAGTAGCATAGCGTAATCGAGTGTATCAAATGCGACACTGAAATCCAATAAAGCTAGCACTTACTTATTTCTACTGTCTGTATTCAAACATATATCATTAGTCACTTTGGTCAGAACCGTTTCAGTGCTGTGGTGCTGTCTGAAGCCTGATTGGAAGACATCATAGCAGTTTATTCATATTAAGAAGTCCTTTAACTGATGGAAAACAGCTTTTTCAATTATCTTACTGAAAATGGCCGGAAAACCAAATTTTCTGTTCTCAATTAAATTTAAAGATTAAATAGTTTAAAACATACAAGGCCTTCACAAAAAAATGCAGACAGCCGCTTAAAGAAAGTAGTCGACAATAAAGGTTTTAATGTTATGATGCTGTATTTCATCTTAACTTTATTGTAAGTATTTATATATGTATTTAAGTGGTTTTATTTTTTGCCATTTTACATTATAGCCAGGGAACTATAGATAAAAACTACTTTTCTTGCTTTTGAATCATATGTAATTGTGAGTTTTTTTGATTAAAAACCTAGAGAAAAAATGTTTTGCAGTAACATAGAAAAGATTGGGAAACAGATGAAAAGGATGCATCACAGTGAAAGAAATTTAGGACGACTTTGATTTGACAAGAAGAAAAAAAATGTAAAAGTTGAATCTTGGAGAGACAAGAGCGCTTTGAAATCTTTCAACATGTGATGAAGTACTTCTTATCACAGTGTTATAACAGGAGGGAGTCAGACATCAAAAGCACTGAGCAAAAGATGAACAGAATCAAAGGAAGAAGGAGACTTTTTCTGATGCAAGATTAAAAAGAGACTAATATTACTTTCAAGTTTAATCTTGAACGATCCAACTTTACTGCAGTTGGGTTGATTAAAAATCCCAAATGAAATATGACGTGAGATCTGTTTAAATTTACCTGAACGACTTGAAGAGTTCCACAAATTCAATGAAGCTCATGGTGCTGTCAGAGATCATGAGGTTCTGGAAGCTTTTAAAGCAGCCTTTACCTCGACCGTGCCACGATCTGCTGCTCCAAGCGCTGCGTCACGAAAACACGAAAGATAAGGTCGCACATTTGCTCCACTGTGGTTTTCATGGTCAATAATTCCTTTGACTGCATACCCGGGCTGTGACTTGGAGGTTCCTGAAAGAACCGGGGAGGACTGAGGCCGGGAGTGGTTGGATCCCGTCATGCTGGAGGATGAGGATGAAGAGGAAGAGGAGGCTAGCAGTCCAGGGCTCTTACTGGATGAGAGGGTGAATGGTCCAGGGAAGCTGTCATCTATGGAGTCAGAAAAAAAGGGGAATGGAAAAAGCTTTTCTATAATGTGGATTTTTAATTCCTTAAAAAATCTAGGTGATATTGAACCTGGATCTTCTTGATCAACGCTCTCAGACTCTGGACCGTTCCGATACAGCGCCTCTTTACAGCTCCGCGTCTTCCTGGAAACCATCTCGTCATCGGTGGCATCTCCACTGTCCCCCTGTGTGGTGCGCATCAGTAAAGGAGCAAACATAAGGAAAGTGCCGTGCAAGCTTTCACAGGAGCATGTTTATCTGTCTAACTATGGAGTAAAGTGTAGCTAACCGAACAACGATAATACTCACTGTGCCTCCGCCACTTTTTGATATCGTTATTTTGATATTTATGACCCGTAGCAGTCCTGGACTGCAAGGACCAGATTGTTTTTTTGTGTTCTTACTGCGCCTTTAAGCAGAAATGAATCTAAGCCACATACTCAAAAAAATTTGCACAAACCTAGTATCTGGTGAAAGACCATTTTAAAAAATGAACAGAGCTGAAATCTCTTATAGGACTCAAAAAATATTTACAAAAAATGTAAACAATAATTTAAAAACAATGTCACATAATATAATTATTAAATAAATAATAAAACATATTTTTTTTACAATCCAAAGGTTGTTTTAAAAGGACTAGGATGTGGCAAAAATACCAATCAAAGGACATTTTGTGGCAAAATGTAAAATTTTACAATTTTCTGATTCCAATAAAGGAAATGGAAACCTTTAAATGAGCAATAGTCACAAAATTTCACATACATATCACCAGCTTAATTCTACAACCACAAGTAAAATTTTGTTGACCTTTAACCTCAGTAAGATGCTGCCATCTTGAATTTAAATTTTAAAAATAAATTCATACCAGCTATAAATTGAAACTCTTCTGAAATATTTCAATCTATTACCCCTGATCTCCTTGAGGCTACTTTGATAAAAAGGGCCGAATGGGGGGAGCAGGAGACGGAGGGGTGACAGACCATCTGATTTATATATCCGCCAACCATACATGAACATTGCGTGATTATTATTATTATTAAATGCAATTCATTTATGATTTGTACTTTAAGTACATAATTTTAATGCCATATGTGTGCTGAATGTATGATATGAACGCCTTACATTTTTGTGGTACATGTGTGAAAAGTCTGTTAAATATATGTGGAATGGTTGTGCAAATTTGCAAATGCATCTTGCAAAATCACACAGAACCATTTGAACTATGTATTCTACAAACTACCTACAATATGCATAAACTGTGTAATTTCTGACCGAAAGAAGCTGAAAATTCAATACATGAATTCTTAAGCGGAGCGTAACAATATGACATACAATATGACCATATTAGGGATGTGGGTGTGGCTTTCAAAAAAAGAATAAAAAAATTGACTTTAGCACATTTTTCTTAAAATTGTATAGAACTGTTCGTCACCCCCAGGTCACCCAAAAAAAAATTGCTATGGAGATAAAACTATAGACAGTACATAGAGAGAACTGGATTGATCAACCCCTCCCCCCCTCGCATTCCAAATAGGAAGTACCTGTTGGTCCCAGAAAGACAAAATCCCATAGAGTTTTATTGAAAAATAATAATGGCGACTAAATGGACTTTACGTAACAGCCTTGTTTTGTCCATCTCTGGTCGTGTCAACGGATTAAACCAACAAAAAGTCGGACATTTTAGGAGGTTACAACTATTCAGCCAGTAATGGCGGGGGAGGGTAGCACCTGCAGGCCATGCAATGCTGCTCGCAGCTTTTTAAAAATCATTTTTTCAAGACTCAATTGTCTTTAATAATTAAAAACATTTGCAAGACACAAGTTACACCAACTGCATCTGAATTTGCTAAAACATGCTAACAAGTAACCAACTGCAGGGAAATGTGGGTGAAATCTGAATAATGGTGGGTTTTGTCTCTTCATTTAACAAAAACAAAAAAAAAGATTTTTGCGCAGCGGCATTTACTGACCCTTGCGAGAACCTTCTTCTTCTTCTTGGATTTGTCGTTGATGCTCAGCGGGCTGTTTTTCTGGGCGCCGGGTTTTTCCACGCCGGCGGTACCCATGTTCCACCTCCGGCCGCCAAAGAGCTCAATGGCCTGAGCCAACGTCGGGCCTTCGTACCTGCCGTCCTCCTGAACGGGCAGAGACACAGGCTGGTTTCAGTTACATCCCTTCTCTACCAACCAGCAGGTGAAACCGTTCTTTATTTGCAAAAATGTAAGTCATAAAATGTTTTCCCCATTAAAATTCACAGATTTTGATTTCATTTTTTAGGCAGGATCAATAAAAAGAAAGGTAATTCAAATTTATTTTCAGTTAAAAGATTTTTTTTTTTTTTATTACAAAACATCTACAAGCAGTAATTAGATTAGATTGATTGATTGATGTCAAGCATTTATTGACAAAAATCATACAGATATATCAATTTTATTACGAAAAATGATAAATAATAATAAAATAGTCATTTTTTAAATATTTTTATTTTGAAACCTAGAAATTGAACAGAAAATAAAGAAAAGTGTAATGTTCACAGTTGTAAAAAAGATTTTGAAACTTTTTGCTAACTAATAAATTAAGTATTTACACATTTATATAATTATAATTAAAATATGAGACTTCTTATGATACAAAAACAATTCCCTTTCATCATAAACCCTAAATAATATTAAATAGCCATAGCTTTAATTGTTGGTTTCAGATTTTTATCAGCACATTGTGAAACTTCACTAAACATTTGTATTTAGGAAATTTCCAGATGAGATCACCTGATACAAACTGACATACTGCCTCCTCAGCCACTGTAACCGCTGGTCGGGAAACTTTTTCATCCTCCTGCTTGCATTCACCAACTCGGACAGGCCTTTATGGAGCATCCGGGCCGTGTGGTTGGGGGCCACAAAGTGCAGAAGTCTGACGGAATTGGGAGAAAAGTTATCGTAAAGTGTTTAGAACTCACAATATTGAATATTAAGGCCTACCTATTGTCAGTAGTACTGAGACCATAGAGAAGGCTGAGCCCGTTTTCCTCCACTGTCATTTGGCTCAGCTTGTTTTGCAAACACACGGTCTGGACATCGACTCCCTGATGACCCAAAAAGACCGCCTGTGCGTTGGCAGAAACACCGTGTCAAAACCAGCTCACTCAAGCTGTTAAAGTAACAATGTTGAACTGCAGACCTTCACAACGCCGAGGTCCAGAAGTCCCTCTGCTAACCCCGCCGCCACAGTCTGCCCCAACCCCAGCGGCTGCTCCGCCACAGAAGCGCCTCCGCTTTGAGGCTTCCCTGCAACACATTTATGATGTTTGAGAACAAAAGTTAATGACAGGATCTGTGCAAACACTCGCAAATTATTTAAACGCCTGTTTGAACACGTCCACCTCCAGTTGACCTCCAACTGACAGGAAATTACATTTTGGAGTTCATTGTTTGACAGATATAATTGTGAGACGAAGTGGAGTCTGACTGTTTGAGCTACGAGCTAAATCAGTCTTTAAAATGTTCTGCAGATGAAGGAAGTGTCTCCAGGTCTGCTTTAACACCTGAATAAATATTGTCTCTGAATTAAAAGTGTGTTTATTTTCAATAAATTGATTTATTTGCAGTCTTGACAATAAAAAAATAAATTTGGACAAAACATTTTACAGTAGTAACACCAAATCTGTGCATCAAAATTGATATTAGTCCAAAAGTGTTCATGAACTTGACACTCACAGCCTCATTACAACAGAATAAGGTGATCAGTTGCCTCAATGCAATCTTATTGTGTTGTAGATTCTATTTTAGCGCAATTTTGGGTTTTTCATACGGTGCCTTGTGCTCTGCGTCCTGATTGGTTGTAGACCTTGTCAATCAATCTCCTCTGTGCCGAGTATCCAGTAGAGAATTTGTTTATGTTGCCAAATCCACATAAATCTTTAATCACAAGCTCATTTTTGGTTTCATTTTAAAAACTAAGCTTGTTTTCTGCAAATGTTTTAAGTTTGTGCAGAAACTACAAAGGGTTAACACTAAAGTGGAACTATCAAGAAATTGAAACTAAAACCCAGCAGTGTAAGACTGCTGAGGACGAAGAGGGGAAAAATAGCAAAATAAATAAATAAAAGAAAAATAAGATAGCATTTTTTTAAATTAAAGAATTTATTTAATTTAATTTAATTTAATTCATTTATTCAATTTAGATTATTATAAGTTAATGGCTGAGGTGCACATAGATGATAAACTATGTAAGTTTTTACATCATTGTTGACCTGAAGACGTCCTGTTTGCTCAGCGCTACTTCCAGAATGAACAGATTTTATATGCAAAGCAAAACTTTAGTAAAAAGTTTGATCTTTTATGAGTTAAAATCACATATTATCTTATGCTGCACAACCCAGAGCTGCACTGAGATGATCCTGTTTGCCACAAAGCATGTTTTAATTTGGAAATAAGTTATTTAAGCTCATGTCAATAGTTAAAAAAAATATATATATTTTGAGAGATGCTAGGTTCTTGCTATATTTTTGCTTTTGTTCATGTCAGGAAAAAAGGTATAATACATTTTTATTATTAAAAAAACAGGATGTTATGAATGATGTTACGAATCCATGCGGCTCCTTCGAGGTTTTAAACAGTAGAAATCGAGCCCAAATGGCTCTTTTACTGGTAAAGGTTGCGACCCCTCACATAGATTAACAGTAGCTGCGTTTCCATTACACATCTGTGCAAAACTTTTTTAAAAACGTTTTTACGATAAATAAAAGTTTGTTTGTTTTGGTGCTACCAATTGGCAAATTTATTTTCACAACTCCAATTCTCCAATTTGGACAATTTCATAGGTTTGCAGTTAGTTTTAATGCAGCAAATGATATAAAAAAGCAAATAAGTGAAATCCGTAGGGATGAGATTTACCCCAGGTGAGCGTTGTATTATCAGGTTGCAGTCGCAGCAGACAGCGGGCGGTGCCGTGGCTGTCCTGGTCATAATGAATGACTGTGGCTCCCTGCAGCAGGAACTGGTGAACATCTGGTTGTAGTGACAAAACATACCTAGAATAAAAACACAGTTAGAGACATGTCACTCGAAATAACACAGATGTGATTGTTTTTAAGGCTTTCCTTTACCATGGGATGAGCTCTGTGCCGTGGCTGAAAGCTTTGTGGGTCTCCTCCGTCCCCTGAAACTCCACCTCCTTCACCGCTGGTTCCACTGACAGGTCGCCATCTGAGTCCGACAGATCCCCAACTGTGAATCTGTTCAAGAAAAAAAAAAAGTAGTTAATTTGGGATTCCAAATTGTCTTTATTAAACCATCTGCATCTTTCAAGTCAAACAACAACATGCTCCACCTGCTAGGATGTGGTTAAACAAGCATCAATCCAACATGCATTTCCTGAGTAATTATTCATCATGTGTCTTTGCAAACTGCAGCTCAACACAGTCAAACTCCTGCAGTTCAACCACTTACAGAACACGGCTTGTGTCTGGAGCAGTCCTAAAACCAGGAGGGAAGAGTCAAAAACAAGAAAACCGTAAGAGGAAAGGATGAGAAATGTGAAAAGAACTGTGAAAGATAAAAAAAAACCTAAAGAGGAAAGAATCACTGCTTTCAGTAGAGGGTAAAGTCACACTGGAGGGGCCACAACAAAACAGATTTAAAGGGAATAAATTGTAGAAAAAATTAAACAAACAACACTAGGATTAAACCTGTTTCTCTGCTGTCTAAACTCCAGCTCGTGTTATGAACTACCTGCCAACAGAGCTCTGAAAAACACCAGAGCTCCTTCCTTCCTGTCCTCGCAGGAAACAAACCCGTTATCTTTTTTTTTTTTTTTTTTTTCCCCTCGGCAATAGAGTTTTCTGTAACCAGCACTTCATCTCAATAACAGCCTGAAAGTTTCATTACAAACAAAAGAATTCAACTAAATACACTCAGTTTAGAAAAATCAAGAGCGAGAGTTAAAAATAGATTCAAAAAAGGTGATATCTTATCTATCCAAACGCACTTCAGGACTTGTTTCTATTTCATACAGTCTAACATAAACTTGCAGACTTTCTTATTCAACACACAGACACGGAGAGGACTAAACTAAACACAAGATCACTATTTCTATCGAGAAGGAACTTAAAAATAAATCAGAAAAAATTAAATATGATTTAAAAAATGTCTGGAATTATTTATTGGAGCCAACCAATAAAGAACCACTTTTATCCATCTTAAGGTCAAACTCTGATCGTCTTATGATTTATTTTCAAAGCCTTCCGAATGGTCTTAATTACGATTAATTCATTCATTTTAGCCTGTTATATATTTTTTTTGTCATTTTAATCTAATTTTTGAGTCAGATTGTGTTATACACACCAGGAGGAGAATTTCATCCCGCTCCTACCGTGGTCATTTAAAAAAAATATACATATAAAATAAATTAACATATGTCCTGTTGTATTTTTGAGTTTTTTTTTTATTTTTTTTTTTATTGTTCTTTATTTCAAACACAAAATGAAAATAAAATAAGAAATTGAAAATTACGAATATAAGAATTTAAAAGTACAAAAATACTAAATAAACGTAAGAATCTAAAAATACAAATATAAGAAAATTGGAAAAAAAATACAAATATACAAGTGAAGCAAACAATGTGCTTGAAAAGGAGTGGGTAGAAGAAAATTCTTTTTTGGTCCCACCCCTCTCTACAACATTTTTTTGTTACCTGGTCTATTTACATTTTTTTTTTTTTTCTCAAAAAGTTCAAAAAGTAAATACGCAGTGCGCCCCGTTGTCATGGTAACCACTTCAGGGCGAGGCACACATGAACCGCGCCTCGTTCTAGCTCCTTTTTGAGAACGGTGATCGTCATGAGAAGTTTAAAAAAAAAAAGGTGCAAAGTTCACCTCTTAGCGCTCGTTTTTATCGCACTTTTCCATTTTTTTTTTTTTGGCAGAACCCCTTTTTTGCTATATGGTGGATGACGATTGTATTCGCGTTTGTGTTTGACCTCAGATCAGTTTCAGAGAGAAGATTACTAAGTGTAGAAAAAAGAAACTATCCAGGATTTCTTATGTAGCGGCGAAGGGTGAAGACCCCAGCGCAGATTCTCCGTCAACATGTGGCGTACGGAAAAAAGTCCTTTTGATAGACTCTGGGTGGGATCCACTAGTGCATTTACTCAGGCCTTATTTTTATGTCGACCAGAGTTCGTAACCAAAATGAAGCATTTTATGGTCATTTTATAGTCTCTGTTAAACCGTATTTCATCATTTACTGACATGTCCAATACGGACGTATCAGTCAAGGGTCACAATTACTATTTTTTTTTCTGTCTGCTCCTGATTTACAACAGTTTGAATAAAGAGATACCAAGAAACACAATTTAGAGCTTCATTTTCTTCATATATCATAAGAACATCTCGAAAAAAGACAATTTTCCTCTTAAGAATTTTCTACTTTGACTCATTTCTGTTGGAAGAGTAACTTCCTTTACACTTCTCGAATAGAAAGAGAAAGGTAATGTTTGACTCTCTGACTGAACGATACCGAGCTTCTATGGTTGTCCATCATTTCTGAACTCTCCCTGAACTCCTACTCCTAACAAGTCGTCCTCTGTTTCTGCGCTGTCTACGGCGCTCTGCAGTTGCAAATGTGGCCACTGGCTTGTAGTCATTTCTCCCGGCATTACTCCTGACCTCGGATTGGAATTTGAAAACGTTGCTGGCGCGTCCACAACTGCGGAAGATAAGTGGCTGTCTTGAACGTTTCCACTTGTGGAACGGCTCCTCTGACGTGGAGCGACGGTGTGCTGAAAACTAGCAAAAGCGATTCCAGAGTGACAGGGAGTGGAATATAAAATTCTTTGAGGCGATTAGGGACGTCTTCACTCTTTGGAACCGTCTTAATTTATAACCCAACAGCTGGCCTCAACTTTTGTTCCTGAACTCATTGGGAGAAGAAAATTTGAACTTTATGTTGGGGTTTGAACACCTGGAGAGGCTGAGAATCTCCTCTAAACAAAGGGGGTCGGTAAACAGTATAAGAGCCATTTGATCAAAACCCAGAAGGAGGCGTATAGTCTTACTTTGGCCTTTAAGAAATTTGGATTTGAATTTATGACCTTTTTATTTTTTAATAAGATGAATTATATATTTTTTGGCACAAAATAAAGCAGAAATATATATATATATAAAACGAGCATCTTTAAAAATTAAAAAATTTGATTTAAAAATTTTTTTTTTTTTTTTTTAATGTTTGACAGAAGTTTAAATAACTTATTTTCAAAATAAAAGATGCTCTGTGCCAAACAGGTTCATCTGGGCAGCTAGTAACCAATAGGGCTGCCACAAACGATTATTTTAATAGTCGACTAATCACCGATTATTTTTTCCGATTAGTCGACTAATCGGGTCATGCGCAAACTGGATGTAAAGACGCTGAAGTTGATAACCAGCTGAAATATTAATTAAATGCAAATTAGCCTAAAAAATAAAAAGAGCCAAAGTTAACCAAAATAGCTAGCATACTGCTGAAATATTAGCTAAACTCAAAATTAGCCTAAAAAAAACAGAAAAATCCTAAATTAACCAAAATAGCTATGTCGCTGAAATATTAGTTAAACTTAAAAATAGCTTAAAAAACTAAAAAAAGAAACCTTAAGTTAGCCAAAACAGCTAGCGTGTAGATTAAATATTAGCTAAACTCCATAAAAGGCCAAAGAAACTTATTAAATGCCAAAATAGTCCAAAAAGCTGGCAAAATGCTATTATAACTTTTAACTTTACTACACTCTGACTTCATACAATATAAAGTAACGATTAATCGACTATTAAATTAGTTGTCGGCTATTTTAATAGTCGATTAGTCATCGATTAGTCGACTAATCGTGGCAGCCCTAGTAACCAATGTTGTGCAGCATAAGATAAGATGTGTTTTTAACTCATAAAAGATCAAACTTTTTACCAAAGTTTAGCTATGCATATAAAATCTATTCATTCTGTAGGTAGTGTTGAGCAAACAGAACATCTTCAGGTCAACAGGGATGTAAAAACATTCATAGTTTATCATCTATGTGCATCTCAGCCATTAATTTATAAATGTAACTAATTTAAACTAAATAAATGCTAATTAAATTATCCTTACTGTAAATATTTGATTTTTTTTAATTTTATTTTATTTTAGTTCTTTTCTCCCTCTTTATCCTCAGCAGTCTTACACAGCTGGGTTTTGTTATTTTAGTTTGGGGTTGGACCTTGGTAGTCTTAGTTTGCGGGCTTTGTTTATTTGTCTTCTTTAAGTAGTTTCCCCGATTTATTTTACGTTTGGTAAAGGAGCCACTATGGCGAGATAAAGGAGCCACATGTGGATCCGGAGCCGCAGGTTGCAGACCTCTGCTCTAAACAAACTAAATGTTCCTGATGTACAAATAACTTTTCCCTCTGGCCAACTATGCAGAGCATGAGCTGCGTTTTCGGACAGAGGTGAAAAGCCACGCCAATCACTCCCAGCATGGCAGCATTCAAAGTTCTGATATAAATCTGTATGCGACATTTTTTTCTTTACCCATGACTCACTGTCTGTGAATGAATGGGAATTCAATTTTGGGAACAGACTTTGAGGAGAATGGGTCACGGCGCTAAACAATACAATCTACGGAGAGCGACAATTCAGGGTTTTAGCAAATCCCTCATCGAATGGCTTTATTGCAGAGCGTAATAAAAATAGAGAACTGACTGATTGCGATAGCGGTCCTTCAAGGAGTTGCTTCTGAACGCGAGGGTTGTTCCAGAAGAAGGAGACGGACTGCTGGATGTGTCGTCGGGATCTTCTGCCTCCAAGCTGCGATTGCAGGACCTGAAGTTTAAAAAAAAAAAATGGTTAATAGATCAAAAACAAACAGTTTCCCCTTCATTGAGCTCTTCTCCTACCTGATAATCTGCAGGATGTTGCTAACAGTCGCCTCTTTCTCCGGCACATGCAGCCCGTCTGGACCTGACCGAGTTAAGAAATGGTGCTGACCGCTGTAGTCTGACATGAACTGGAAGCAGCAACACAGAACATGAGTTTTGGAAAGTTGTAGAATACTTTTATTTGTGGACTTCTTTTTTTGTTTTTACCTCTACTGTGTCATCAGTTTTGTCTGGAGATTGTTTGAGGCTGATGATGCTTGCTGTGCCGTCCAATGCGTCGCTTAGCTCTTTGAGAAAGACGCCACAGAACGGCACCACCTGGGTGGAGAAGAAAATTGACCAAATACCCAATTACTTATGACGGGATTGTTGTACTCTTCATCCAGACCACTAGAGGGCGATAGTTGTGCTTGTTTTATTATGTTTACTCAAAAGCTAGTTTTTCAGTGCTGCAGTAAGACAAACCATGATGGGGTTTTTTTACGTTTATTCTAAAGCCATTCACTCATTTCTAGCCCTTTAAGTGGCAATATGAGTACATTTTTATGTTAAATATGAATGCTGTCAACAATATTTGTGATTTTGTTGTTGTGACGTTTTATGATGCTAATTGGAGATGTGTCAATGCTAATGCTAAGCGATGTTTTAGCTAACAGTAATGTACTTTTCAGTCATTTTTAGGTTTTTGTGTGAATATGGTTATTTACTGAAAAGCTTTCTGTATTTTATATCATTTCAGTTTCACACTTTTATGCATTAAATCTTGTTAAATACAGCAGCTGTCTGCTCCTTGGAGGAAGTGATGCAAGAGAGAGTTTAGCTGACTGTGGATCTCAATCAGGACACGGGGTCACGTTGAGCGCAACAGAACAAGGGGTGTTTATTGGCGAGAGTCTGGTGATGCAATACGTTCCGATACATATCCCGATATATTTCAAGACAGTACCTGAGAAAATATTTTAGGACTGGGTGTCACCAATAATTTCCAGAATCGATTCAACAGAAGCTGGATCGATTTGACTCAGATTTTTTCTTCAATCCTCTCAATTCAATTCCATTTTGAGTTTACACCGTTTTAGATTCAGTTGTTTAAAAGTACATTAATAATCTATATATGTTTTGAAAATATTCATAATAATCTGATACAGTTCACATGATATAAAATGTATTTGTGAAATTATGAGAAGCTGTAATAATTGTTCTGCCTCTCCTCGAGGGGGTTTCAGTTTGGCCACTAGGTGGCGATTGCACAATAGCATTACATCTTATTCCAGATGAAGAAGAAAGAAGGAGCAAAAAACTGAGTTTTAGACCACAAAGACTTCTTTAAAAAATACTTCCTTAAAAGATTTTCGAAAATTCATGCCTGTGAGTTTATAAAGATTTTCATTTAATCAGCAATGTATGTTTACGGAACATCCCATTAAATGTTAACATCAAGCTAGCAGACTTTAGCATTATGTGCTAAATTGATCTATATTTTTATGAGCTGATTATTGATCTATTAAGCTTAAATCGATTCAAACCAATTAATCAAATTTATCAACCCAGTCCTTGTTAATGCATCTGTTTTCCTGCTAGTCGATGCATCATAAATGCATCATCACTATGTTTAGAGCGTTAGCATTAGCCGTCTTATGGAAAATCCCATTAAAGGTTTCTGGAAAAATCTACACACGCACAGGGGGAACATGTAAACTCTACACAGAAAGGTCCCAGCTGGGATTTGAACCGCTAACCACTGCGTCACCATGCAGCTGAAATCCTCCTAATCACCTTGCATCCTGGGATGTTGAGCGCTCTGGTCATAACCTTCTTGTACTCCGATGATGTCTCGTGCTGAGCCATGGCGTCTTTTAAACTTCTTATGGTTTCGATGTCTGACTGGTCCATGAACTGCCACATTTTCAGAACCTTGCGGGACCTGCAAGTCAAGAAAAAATGTCTTTTCTAGTTTTTATTTTTCAAATGACACTGACAATAAAGCATGAGGTCTTCTCAGTTTAAAACCTGAGTCCAGCCAGGAACTCCATGACGCCGTTGTAGTTTCCCATGTTCCAACAGCATTTAGCCACATGGACCAGGTATGAAAAAACTTCCCTCTTCTCCTCCATGGTGCCCGCCGTCAGGACCAGCCACGTCACCCAAGAACTCACCTGAAAGGTTCAAAAATCAAATGTGTGAAACTCTCAAATTAGTGAGTGTGGAACATCTGGTTTAGGGTATACTCAGACAAACACTGAACCCCACAATGCTCCTGGTGTTTACAGGCCGGTTCCAGTGTGAGTCAGGTCAAGTGTCTGACTGTGGGTGTGCATCTTTTACAATATTTACATCATAAATGTTCTACCTGGTTATATTCATTTCCTTCTTGTTCATAATTTAAATTACAAATGTCAGTAATCCTGCCTGCAGAGTCCAACACGATTTCCCATGGACGATATTAAACAAGTCGTGAATCATTTCTCTGACAACCGGGTAGACGAAGGTTACAAGTACTTCATTAAATGCTACTTGTGTGACTACGAAGGTAATTTTGATTACTACTTCATTACTCACTATACAGTGTGTTCGCCATTTTGTAGTGCTGTCTGTCTCTACAGTTTCAAAATCCAGTGCCCTTGAAATTTCCCAGAAGTCTTGAATTGATGCTCGCCACATTGGAAAATGTAGACCACAATGCATTGTGTTTGAAAACATGTGTTTAAATGTAATTTATAAGTAAACCATCCACATTTTCGTCATCAGAACACAGTGGATTCATAAATAGCTCTTATTTATTTAATTTTCATTTAGAGAAATCGTCATACTTGCAGTTTAAAAAAATTAAAAAGTGGTGAGGATAGTGTCCGAATTGCCTTTAAAATCCAACACACCAGATAGTCCTGAACTATAAATTTTTTTAGTAGTTAGAGTTGGATTTCTGACCTATGCCAACTTATGCTAACGCTAGCTTTCTACAGTGAGATGTAGAGCTGAAAAATATATTTTCTGCCCAGTTAAGTTGCTTAATTCCAGCGTCTTACATTAAAGTAAAACTTAATATTGTTGAGTTATATTTCTAACATTGCTTCCCTTTGCTTTCACTCATAACCGTGTCTGATCAGCAGGAAAATAAAGGTAAAAAAGGATAAAACTAATTAGAAACCATTGAAAAAATATTATTAAGTGACTATTCTTCAGGGTTCTCTCATTTGACTTTTAAGAAACGTGAGGGTTCCTATGTATTCATATTTTATCATTTGTTTTATTTGTCTGTTGGTGCACTTGTTCTTATACATGGGATTAGGTTGATTTTTATCTTTAACAAGAGGGTATTTTTATTGTGTTATGTACAGCACTTTGAAATGTATTTGTTTATGTGAAAAGTGCTCTATAAATAAAATCAATTTGAATTTGAATTTGAATTTGCACATAATTTCTCAAATATTTACAGCCATTGTGGAACTTATTTCTTGGCTGCTGAAAATACATGGCATAATAGCACCACTTAAAATATTCGCTGTAAAAATACCTCTTAAAACAAGAAGTACCCCTTAAAAACAACGATTGGAACAACAAAAATTTACATCAGTTTTTGTTCTGGTCACACTTAAATACGTGCAAATAACATCAGGCAAAATATAAACCGGTAGAATAATATCTGCTCAAGCGAAAGGTCGATATATTCAATAGAACTTTTGATAATCGATGATATTATATGTTGGTATTTTGTTTTGTGGATTATCTAAGAAAGGAAAATGAAGGCAGTTAGAACGGAAATTTATGAAAATAAATATTGTACACATTTTTTGTTACAGTTGATAGGATTAGCTTTGTGTAAAATTGTGTTTAGTTGTCAGCGTTGTCGGTCTAGAGCGGAAGTGAAAAAAGGGTCTATATAAGAAAACACAACTGACCATTTCTTTTCAGTTTTTATGGGATGTTTTGGGAGAGGTTGTGATAAATATTGAAACCGTGGCCTCTGACGACACCATGTTGGAAACCACTAGACTTGAAAAGCTTGTATGAGATGCAATAATAAGGTAAGGAAGGCAGTTTGATGCAGCAGAGACCCAAAAACCTTTCAGCAAAAACAAAACGCAGTCACATTACATTCAATAAAACAAGTTTGATCTTATATTTATCTGCATGATCTTGTTTCTAAATTCTTGTCACGTCAGATACGATCAGCTGTTCACTGACTAGCCTCAAATATGTGCAGTACACCGCAGTGAGAGACCAGATTTGTATCCGTGTCAGCTTCCTCCCGTGTTCCTCTTTGACCGACACAAACGTGTTCACTCTCTGACCCCGCGCTAAAGCTCTCCGTTCTTTCATGTCATTGTCTCCACGTATTGAAACACGCCTCACGCTGAATGTCACTAACCCACTTACGGGTGGTGCAAACACCCCCTCCCCAACACGGACATCTAATACGAGCTTATGTAAGAGTCTTTAAAGCCCGCCGCAATCTGACCTCACAGGAACTAAAATAAGTCATGAACGCCTACATAAATATACCAACATAGGGACAAAAACACAACATCCATAAACAGATTTACAAACAAAAATAACAAATAATAGTTGAAAATATATCTTCATTGCATTAGCCTGTGCGCATCGCAAAATATGGCATAAATTGCGATAAATGATTCAACAACAATTCAATTCATATCATGAGTCGTGGTTAAAGATACGATTCAAAGTCGATTTTGTTTCGATGCGATTAAATAACCTAAAATCAATCCAGGACATCTTTAACCAAAAGTTCAACCAGTGGAACTCAGAAATATTCTCACACTATATTACCAAAAGTATTGGCTCACCTGCCTTGACTCACAAATGAACTGAACCACTCGGTGTCTGAGTTGCTGTTGTTCCTAAAATCTTCCATTTTGTTATAATAGATCTGACCGTTGACAGTGGAATATTTAGGACATTTCAAGGCTGGATTTGTTGTACAGGTGACATGACAGCTTCACGTTGGAATTCACTGATCTCCTGGGAGCGGAACATTCTGGAACATTTATGCTTGATTTTATACACCTGACCTGTGGCCAGAACAAGTGATTAGGACACCTGATTCTGATCATTTGGACGGGTGAGACAATACTTTTGGTAATCTAGTGTAAATATCTGGTACTGGTGTAAATTAAACAAAAAGGAAACAATGTCAAATCCATACCCATTTTAGTTTCATACGTTTTTTTTCCAATCAAAATAATACAAACAGAACATTATTGGAACGTTATACCACACTTTGGACTGTAATGATAGCTTCATCATTGTTTCTGTCATCACATATTTGTGAAGTCGGTTGTTTTTACGCTATAATAAAATAAATTTAAACTTGTCTCAATTCAAATGGTATTTTCCAATACTGATTAAAATCAATTTATTTAATTTTTGAAGGATTTTATAGTAGTGACACAGACAAATTGATTAAATGATTATTAAGTCGGTTAATCATTAGGACCCTAATGTTTACACACATGGTAAAATAATCTTAGAGCAGTTTGAAGTGTTTAAG
The DNA here is from genome assembly GCA_003999625.1 of Oryzias javanicus. NCBI lineage: Eukaryota > Metazoa > Chordata > Actinopteri > Beloniformes > Adrianichthyidae > Oryzias > Oryzias javanicus. The sequence continues at coordinate 8,726,167 of CM012455.1, read as the reverse complement.
AAGTCAAATAAAGTCTTTTATGTAACTGACCAATCAGATGGACCTCGTCACGTCTTTATCCAATCAAATAGAGCCCGTTCATGCAAACGGTGTGCATTGGCAAGCGGTTGGTTATACGATACGTATCGCGATACACATGCCATAATAAAATACGCATAACAATATATTCAGAAACAATACGAATTATCTGAATATTAATACACCTCTCACATATACAATTGAACTGGTGCTTTTCTTTTTGGTATTTTAAGTTTTCACAACAAAATGTTTTTCAACAGAGAAAAAAAAAACCCTCTAAGATTAAATGCTCCATATCTGTTGTTGGGAAATTGTTAATTTCCAACGCTGCTAAATGTAGTTGAACCAGTAGTTTTAAATGGATCAGCTGCCTGAAAACAAAAATGGTACGATTTTGTTTATAAAAACTTAATTAAATATCCCTTTTGAAGCATTTTAAAAAATTTCACTGAATCAATAGTTTCTTACACCTCCTAGTTTATACCTGCCTCCTGTGTAGACGTGGGTCGTTTATTATTTAAGTCATGTTGACCTTCTTTTTTTTAATAAATAAAATTTCAGTTATTTTTATTTTACTATTATTATTTTAATATTGCAAGTGTTACAATATTGATCATCTAAGATCACAAGATTTCTCATGTTTCAAGTTTTACTTATTCTTATGTATTTGGAAATATTTTATTCTTCTATTTAATCTTGATTTGTCTGGATCAATTTTCCACAAATTTAGTAAATGTAAAAGACAAAAACTTTCAGCTTTGGGTTTTTTATTTTTCTCAAGTTAACTCTGGTAGTCATGTGAGTAACCGACACTACGTTCATTATATTTTCCTTATTTTCCTAACTTATTAGGAATGACTTCAACCATCCAGCTCTGGAGTGTGAGCAGGATGTGCGTGCCGTGCATGACAGTCCCTTCTTGCTTTATGACATAATGCCCCCCACACACAATGTCAGCAGGGGGGTTGAGTTACAATCACCATCTAAAGCATCCTGCCTATCTGTAAAGTAGCTTTTTGAACTAGCACAGATCAAGGGATCACAGTGAGCTGGCATCTCCTCTGATATTCCAGATAGAAAAAATGTGTGTGTTGCGCATGGTAGATAATGGACCGGATATGGGGGGGTGGGGGGTGTTTGAGTCTGTAATGCACTAAAAAGTGGCAAATAACATTCAACAGGAAATCAGAAGAGTGATCAAATCTTTAAAAAACGGCGTCTGTGAGTGAATGATACTAGACTTGTCAGCAGTAGCAGATGAAAAACGTTGCCACGCACGCAGAGGCTTATCCCCCGTTTGATGTCTGCGCCCACCTGTCCTCCCTTCCTGCTGTCTGTCTGTCTCTGTTGGTTAGAAGCTGAACTTAGGGGTCAGTTCTTTCTGAAATTGCATAACTGAGGTCATTTGAGAACAACTGAGTCGGGACACGGGACATAGCGCTCCTGTCAAAGCTAAACACTGGAGAAAAGTGCAGAGGTCTGGATTTCCCCCTTTAACCTTCAATAATCAATAACTGATTCATATACATGGCTAGAAAATATACAGGATTCTGTTTTAACTGCAACTCCCTCTCCTTCTGTTGTCTAATTTTACCAAATCAGGAAGCACATCGAAAGTTGTAGTTCCTCAGAAGACCACTAGAGCCAGGTTGCAAAAGTGGGAGACTTTCCATCGACTATTTTAATAAAAATGTAAAAAAAAGAAAGATTTATCAACAAATTTGGACTTTTTATCTTGTAACTAGACTTGACTTTACAGTCTGGTTATAAACGGGGGCGGACGCCTCACACAAATGCAAAAGACACAACAACATAAGTCAAAGCACAATGAGAACAGCTACAAAACAATGGAAATGAGTAACAGACTTTTTTTCAGTGAGTTTAAGCTTTCTGCACTTCTTTATTGTACAAGACATGTTTACAGCCTATGTTTGTCTGAAGTTGTTGATTTAATCTACTGTCCACATGGTGTCTAACACTTTATGTCTATGACAGGTAGCTCCATAACACTAGCCCTTTTAGATTTGTCGCCCTTTTGTTGGCTTTTGGCGTCGTACTTCCACTTCTGTCTTTGTGTTGTCAGCTTTTGTTGTTATGCTTTGGTTTTTGTCATTGTGCTTCCACTTCTGTCGTCATTCTGCCACCGCTTTGTCGTGTTGTGTCTTTTACATTTGTTAGAGCCTTGTTGGCCATTGTGCTTCAGCTTTTGTCGTTGTGTTGTCGGCTTTTGTTGTTATGCTTTGGTTTTTTTTGTCGTGCTTCCACTTTTGTCATCGTTATCCCTCCGCTTTTGTTGTTGTGTTCTTTTGCATTTATGAAAGCCATGTCACTGTGTTGTTAACTTTTGTCATTGTGCTTTGATTTTTATCGTTCTGCTTCAACTTTTTTTGTTGTGTCCTTATGTATTTGTGAAAGCTGTGTCATTGTGTTGTCGGCTTTTGTCGTTGTGTTGTCGGCTTTTGTCGTGCTTCCGCTTTTGTCATTGTGCTGTGTCTTTTTTCATTTGTTATTGTTGTGTTGTCGGCTTTCGTCGACGTGTTGTCATCGTGCCTCGGTTTTGGCGTTGTGCCTTCACTTTTTTCATTGAATCTTTTGCATATATGGGATCCGTGTCGGCCGTTGTGGCTCAGCTTTTGTCGTTGTGTTGTTGGCTTCTGTTGTCATACTTCAGTTTTGGCATTGCGCTTTCACTTTTGTCGTTGCGTCTTTTGCATTTATGTGAGCCATGTCGGCCACTGTACCATTTATACTAATTTGCTTTATATTTATAACAAATTGGGGGATGTTTTTTTTTTTTTAATACCAGTTCCTATTCTAATAAAGCTTAAATTTGCACAGGAGTGTATTTTCTTATTGTCCAATGGGTGAACCCACAGAGCCACAAATGCTTGTCCCACTTCAGGCCCCATTAGTGAGCAAAATCCAAAAATGGAGAGAATATTTCTCCAGTGTTTCACCCTTTAGCACCTAAGACGTTGCTGGCGATGGTTAATTTGGGTCGCTTTTCTCTGCTTCTGAATCTGATAACAGTTGAAATTCAGTATTAAAGCTTAAATTTGCACAGATTTAGAGTGTATTTGTCTGATTGAATGACTGATAACAGATTGAACTTCAGGTTATTAGAGCAAAATATTAAAGATCTATTTCTAAGTGATATTAACACAGTTGACAACGGTCGCTTTGTTTGCTCCCGAATGCATAAAGTTAATCTTACAGTAAATTAACAACACTGGAGCAACGTGTTAAAGGGTTAAATATCTCATGTTCAACCACTTTAAACACATTTTTTAGGTGATAAGTCACCAACATTCAGCTGAGGAGCAGCAAAGCTGTAAGACCAATTTCAAAAGAGGCACATCCCATAATAGAGGAGAGAAGAGCTCATTGTATCCAGGTCAACTGTGTGAAAACATGCCTGAAACTGACTGTAATAATGCAATTGTTTAAAATAAATTAGACATTAAACACAAAACAAACTCCTATAAAACAAGGTGAATTCTAAATAATAAAAATGTAAATGATAAAAACTCAACAAAGCAATTTTGAGGAAAATGATTATTCCAGTACAGCTGACAGTCCTGTCATCTGTGTCTCCAGAGTCCAGAATCCTGTTGTCATTGGAACCCTTCCTTCATTGTGTCCATATATGGATAGACTGCACATTCATGCAACTATTTGAGTGTCTCTCTTCTATCCCACTTGAATAAAACCAGCGGATGCAAAAGGGATGCAACTTAAAGATGACTCTATTATTGCCAATCAGTTCCTTCCTTGTTGTTATTTGTTGTCTCAGCTCAACGCCAAAGATTAAAAGTCCGTGTGTCCAAATTTCTTAGACTATCACCATTACATGGTACAATTATGGTAGAGGAAATCCTGAGGCTTTAATATAAAGATGAGATGTAATAATCTGCTTTAGAAATTGACTGTCTGATCAAGTCGGTGGCAGGAAGTCAAAAAGTTGACTAAAAGTCCCACTTTAACCTTATTGTTTTTATTATGATTATTTTCTGCATCTGTAAAATTATCTGCATGAAGCCCAATGAGGGAAATTTAATTTCCTTTGTGATTTTTTTTAATTGAATTGAATTATTATAAAATCATCTCCTGTGATCTTTTAATTGTTATAATGAAGTTTTTAGTCAAAATGAAAAGCCTTTGTTTTTTTTTAAGACATATTTTATGCACAGTGACAGTAACTCTTTAGAAACAGAATTCTGGGTTGTAGGCGGGACTGTCCCCCCCCTGTAGCTGAGAGGTCTGTTGTGTGCCAAAACGCCCGAGCTAATAGCCTCAACTAACATTAGCGGTGCAAAATAAAGACGAGCAATACTGGATCAATCCAGTTGTATAATTTTGATCTAGAACTGCAGTTTGCTAAAGCATGAGTGTTGAACGCTTATAATGTCTCTCACACCTAAGAGCTACAATCCGGACGAGACCCCACTACCACAAAAATAAAAAAGAAGAAGTCCCTGACGAGACCCCACCATCCTCAAAAACCAAAAAAGGATATGCTGTCTTCAATCCCGAAAAAAATTTCAATCCCGGACGAGACCCCAGACAAGACCCAACCACCACCAATAAAATTCTGCAGTCTTCAATCCCGAGAAAGATCTTCCATCCCGGACGAGCCCCACCCCCAAAAAAAGGTATCTGCAGTCTTCCTCATACAGATGTGGTGAATTTAGATTACATCACTTTAATTTTGGTTGTCTAGCCAACGGGACAAACCGTTTTTTATATAAGAAAAAAAATGCAACACCAGAATCCATAGATCCCTCACCTCATTGAAGCGAGCCACCAAGTCCTCCACGGCGTTACTCCTCCGAGGACTCCGAGTCGGCATGTTAGGCGCTGACAGAGATGCTTTCAGGTTCGGGTGGCGTTTAATTTGGCATTCAGGACTGCCCAGGTCTTGTGTGAGGAAACAGAGGTAGTCCAGGGGCAACACCTGCAGGGGATCAAACACCAACGTCAGAGGAACTTTTCCAGAGAAAGAGTCAGGCTGTGACTGACAAAATACTGACAAATACTGATGTACTGAAGTTTATGATTTGAATTGTTTTATAATTCAATGCCATTTATTTTTAATTACTTATGATCTGTTTGTAAAATCACTTAAGTGTTCTCAACATAATAAAGGTAGAACTTCCAGAACTCAAACAATAAATTTCTACATTAATAACTTATTCAAAGCAAATTTTAGGCCTGGAAAAGATACGAAATTACTTGAAAGGAAAACTGATTTATAGATTTGATGAATGGAATTAATTTTCACAGTTTCCATACCAGTTAATCTATTTTTTAACTTAGTTCCAATAAAAAATTCATGGATTACCTCTGCTATTAATATTGTGTTAACGTCCAATAAAGAGTTTGGCAACTACAGACATTTATCACAAAAAACCCAACCAGGGCTACTAGAGCTGTTTCCAGGAGTGACTGCACTGTTCCTCTCAGGAAAAGCGCCTTTAGTCAGGCTGTGTTCTCCTTCAGGGCGTCTCACACCTGGAACTCAATTCCCACAACAATAAGACAACTGACAACTTTGAGCTCATTTAGCAAACAGATAAAATCCTGGCTTTTAGACAATCAAACTGCCACCACGGCTCTGTATGAACTGCTATTGTTTTTTTTTTTTTTTTTTTTTTTATTTGTTTGTTTTGTCTTTTGTCTTCCTGTTATATTCATTCACTTTTTTTTTTTCTTTTCTTCCCCCTAAAATGTTGCTTTTATGTTTTATGAATTTCCTGTTGTTTATTTCTCTATTGACAACCCAATTTGTTTTTTTCTGCTGTTTTCAGACTTCTGTTTACCTTTCATGTACTGTTTTAACTTGTACTTTTACTTGGAGATGAACAACCTTTTCTATAGGGACTAAAGATGGAAAATAGTCTAAAAGACTATAATCTTATATATTTGCATTTTTTAATGTTTTATTAATATATGCCGTCCCTGTCTTAAATAAACAATCAATCAATCAATCAATCAAAAAGAATCACCCCAATAAAAATTGTCATTTCTTTCCTCAAGATGTAGAACATACATTAAGAAACTTAAGATTAAAGTTTAGGTTTTGGTTATCGCCAATTATTTCCAGAATGACCAGAATCTGGACTGATTCGATTCTGCTTTTTTTTTTTATCTGATTCTTTTATAATCCACTCAATTCAATTCGATTATATAGCATATAAAGAACAGAATATAAAGATGTTCATTTAGACATCAGTGTGTGTTTGGGTTGACCGAGAGTTAGCATTAGCTGTCCTATGGAAAAACTCATTATAAGTTAGTATCATGCTAGCGGATTTTAGCATTAGCGATCTCTATTCTTTATGGATCAATTATTGATCTATTAAGCTTAGATGGATTCAGATCAGTTAATAGATTTTATCAATCCAGCATTTCTGCATTTCTGTGAAAGGCTGTAAGCTAGAGGGAGAGAGTGTAAACAAAGGGATGATGGGTCTGCGCCAACTGTGTCCTCGAAAACACTTTTTTTTTTTATTTTGGCTAAAAATGTCATAAATAAGGAAAGATTGTTTAGAATGGGCCTTAAATGGATCAAAAGATGATTGGAGTGCGACTTTAAAACCTGCCTCCTGACGCTCTCACCTGCTGGTAAAGCTGCTGCTCCTGCTCAGTGAGGATGCAGGCGATCTCCTCGGGGAACTGGATGAGATGTCGCAGCTCTGCTAGTTCCTTACTGATCCCGCTGACATTTTGAGGAAGAGAGATACTGCTGGTCATGCTGTTGGCGAGCTGACGCTCTGCACAGGCAGACGAGGATGACAGGACACACAAAGAGAGAACATAACTTTTAACACGATTGGATCGGGTCGGACCAGAAATAGGTGGCAGATAAAGAGATGCAAAGAAATGACAACGTCCATAAAAATAGCAGGAAGATTACAAGTACATGAAGCAGGAATGCAGCAGAGATTAGGAGGACTTTTATCTTTCCTTGTGTTTCCCGTTACCCATAAAAGTAAGATTTGAAAATGAAATGCTTTCATTTTTCAGGTTGAGTCAGCAGATCCATCGATAATACTTCTTCAATCCGTGGAACAAAGCCCACTTCACCCTCTGGAAGTAAACAGCACTGATCACCTGCAGGTTCCTGTGTTTGGATTTCAGTCGGGTCCATTAGTCTGTCTGTTTACACACACACACACAAATCTAAAACTGTCCTGATCTCTGCTAACAAAGGACTAATGGAGAGTTTCTACGCGGCTTCAGGAGCTGCCAGGTGGACATTCTGTACATTTTCGGGATGAACGCCCATATAAACAAAGCTTTTTTCCCTGGAGTTTTGCCAGGAATCACTTCGGTGTGACTTTGAGGAGTTTCATATTGCACTTTTTAGGTCACTACGAAAAGAAAAACACCCTTAAAGTTCGGTCTGTGAGCATGAGACGACGAGAAGTGTTTGTTATATTTTCCTGATGAGTTATGCAACATTCACCCTAAACCAGGACACGCACATCAAATAAAGATAGACACCAGGAAACACAGAGATTCTCTGCTCATTGTCAATTGTCATACGTGGAAAACCCATCTACCCCCGTCTTCTGACCGCGCAGACACAAAACCGAGTATGGATTTATATGCAGACACACACTTAAAGGTTGTCCCTGGTAACTCTTGAGATGTGGAACAGGTAGGCATGGCAACAGCGGCGGCCGCTCCGCAGGAACAAAACTTGCTTATTTACACAGTTTGATTTGTGGATCCGGACTCGCAGCTTTTCTAATGAACTCTCAGTGCGCAGTAAAAATATGAGGAGATAAATAAATGCATTGGAAATATAGTAGGATGAGGGGCGCAATGGGGGCCTGGCTGAGCAAATATTGGAATAAAATTTTGTTTTGCTTAAAATTAAGAGGAAGGTAAACGTCTGGAATAAAAGGAAGAGAGGTGAGAAGAAAAATTAACTAAAAAGAAGGGAAGGAACACAATATGAAGCACGGCTTGTTAAAGGGGACATTTGTAATAAATAAAAGAAGACAACAACCACTTAAATAAAGGACATAAGGGGGAAAAATGACTGTATGAACGTATTTTCATGTCACACAATTACAAAAAAAAATCTCCTTTAAATTATTTAAAATATAACTCAAGCAAACAACTGTATTTTCATTTAATTGTGAGCATATTTGTAGCAAACAGATATATTTTGAAAATGAAAGTGTCTGTAGAATAAACTGTATATAAAAACTGTACTGAGCGTAGAAAATGCACATTTTTTTCAGCAAAACCGACACCGCCTTATTGGAGCCAGATGAAATCAGTAAGCAGTAATTGGTAATTGGGCCGTAGACCTCGCCTCGGGCTTTTCTTGACTATGGAAACTCGCCTCTAGCTCATTTCGCACCCCGGCGCAGGAGAGATTCCAGGTGGATCCTCTATGCTCTTGTCCTTTTGAGTAGACCTTGCCTCTGGCTTGTGTCACACCCACCTGTTCCCCAGCTCCATCTGGATGAAGCCCATCAGTTACACTATTCTAATATGGAGTTTTAGAATTAGATAAGCTATTTTTTCTTTTGCAGTCCTGGTACATCTACTACTCCTTCGTGTGAAAATCAACGAGGTTTCTTATTTTTTTTCCTCCAGAATTGCTTTTTTAAGGATTCCTTACCAAGAAGGAAGATCTAGGGCAGGGGTGGGCAAACTACGGCCCGGGGGCCACATGCGGCCCCTTAAGCTACTTAATGTGGCCCTCCAAATTAAAATACATTGAATCAAAAATCCTAATTATTGTTTTATTTTCATTGTATTTCTGGTTTCTTCCCATGAATGGTGTTGTTTCTCTGACGTTCGTGTGTGTTCCTTTCTGACTCAGATGGTGATTTTTCGGATTATTCCTACACCACATAAATGCAGCATTTCTTTGAGTTCACATTTTCCTCTGAAGAACATCAACCCATTGGATCACCCAAAAGAGAACAAAAATCTAAATTTAGAAATTAAAACTCCCAAATTTTCTGTTTTTAAATGAATATATGTGAATTTTAATCCAAATTAAAGCATGTTTTTCTCTAAATTCCATATTATTTTTTTAGTTTATGAGGTTGATTACCCAATCTCTCCTTCCATCTGCTCCTTGTCCGGCCCTTATGCCAAATTTTAGAACCCTTTGTGGCCCACGAGTTAAAACAATTGCCCACCCCTGATCTAGGGGCATGGATGCTCAGTTTAGTTTAGTCTGTGTAGTTTGCACATCACTCCAATTTTACACGCTCTACACTGGCTGCCTGTTTCTTTTAGGATTGTTTTTAAGATTCTACTTTTGGTTTTTAAATGTCTACATGGTCTGGCCCCTCAGTATCTTTCTGAACTTTTACATTTTTACCGTCCCTGCCGAGTCCTCAGATCTGAAGATCAAATGTTGTTAACGGTCCCCAGGACTCGGCTTGTGACCAGGGGAGACCGAGCTTTTTCAGTTGCTGGTCCTAAGCTCTGGAATGCGCTCCCCCGTTCTGTCAGGTTGGCCGGTTCTGTCAGTGATTTTAAATCACTTTTAAAAACGTATCTTTTTAACCAGGCTTTTAACTCCAGTGTGCAGACGTAGTGGCTCAGCTAGTTTATTGTACCTCACTTTGTCATTGTTTTAACTGTCTTATTGCTTTTATTGTTTTCTTTGTTGTTGTTTATTGTTTATTGATTTTACTTCTCTGTTCAGCACTTTGGTGGCATCTGCTTTTATAAGTGCTCTACAAATAATAAATTGATTGATTGATTGATAGTTTAGCAACAAGCTATTGTGCATATTTTATGACTTATTTTATGTTTTTGTACAATTACAAGTGTGAAGTCCAATGAGATAACTGTGTCGTGATATTGGGCTAAATAAGTTGCATTTAATCCAATTCAACAACTGAACTTAACTATAAAGGTAGAAATATTTACTGTTAATATAAATCTGTAATGTAAAGTCTGTTTTTAACAAACAAACTACACTGATTATGTATACGAAATCTTTATCAAGCCTCAAATGTTTCATTATTTTGGTTGTACTTTCGAAATAAAAGAAAGAACTTAACAGTTTGAAAGGATGAATTACACAGACGTTACCGACGCATCTTACCAGAAAAATTGTTCAGATCCCCTTTAAAGTATTCATGTAAATTTTAAGAGCGTGCAAATGTTCTGCTTGTTCATTTATTCATCGTCTGAAGAGGGAAATACGCTTGAAAACAAAACCTTCCGCCAAGACACAAAGACTCCTAACATATTCAGAGGGAATTATTACATACAAATGAGCATTAATATGGAAAATATTCCCAGATTGTTTTTTTTTAGTAATTGTAGCCTTTTTTTGCTTATTATATTTATTAGGAAACAGACATGAGTCAAGACCTGAACTAAACTGAAAAATTGAAGGATTTTTGCACAATTTATGGAATTAGTAAGCATGAAGAACATAAACAAGGTGTTGAATGTGTGTGATTTCAGTGTTTGCTTGTGGATTTACTGGTAGATAAAGGCGATAAGCTGAACATCCTTTTCAGGTCTTCACATGAAGCTCTTGTAATCACAGGAAATAGGTTTGTGTTATTAGCATTTGTGCAATAAATGTGCAAAAAAAGAATATTTCTGTCTTATGTGACACAACAACTGATTTTATATAAATATATATACATATAATAATGTGTACTTTTAAAGTGAATTATTTATCAGCTGTCAATAATCAAATCAAATGACATTTAAATTATCTTGATAAAGTGAATTTCTAATGTTTATGTATTTGTAAAAAACAATTAAAATTTGTGGGGGATTTTTACAATGTTTTAAGGCTTAAATTACAATATGTGCATAAATATAAGCAAATATAGAAAGGATTAAAATAATAATAATATGTATGTGGGTGCACAGTCTGCACTTTTGTTCCAAAGTTTCTCAAAGTTGAAGAATATGAATGAAGTCCTAAACCTTAAAAATCATTTTTTCACTTGAATGGTCTTCTTGATATTTTTTTTTCACAGAAATCAAAGCAAAACTAATGAAAAAATAAATAAGATCAAACAATGCCACACCTAGCCTTAGATAATAAGATATCTGCTTTGTTTTCAATTAAAAGCAACGTCAAGGAGAATTGATCGATTTTTAAAATGTTGGTTCCATAGCGTCTTCAAAGTTTATTATAGCAGAAATCAGATCACATCAAATCCATGTAATATTTCTGTTTTCTTCACTATTTTCCAATTTCTTAATCCCATAAGTAATAATAAAATTCTAATTATAATTTACACATCTTAAGTAAATCCCATTACCTTATAACTTGTGCATTTTTCAACATAAATCTAAATAACTCTTAACTTTTAAAGAGTTTAATGCAACAAAAAGACTTAACGTTCTTTAAAATAGGACTAACTAAAGCCAAATGTAGTAAAAAAAAAAGAAGAAAAAAGGAGTAATTAAACTAATTAAGACTAAAATGGTCAGAAAGACCAGAGAGAACAACAGAAAAAGTTGAATTACCTTGTTTTTGCTGTGTAGTATAGGGCCACAAAAGAAAACAAAAATGTAACTTTCCAAAATCAACCAGCAGACAGATGACAAAATATAAACATGTAAGTGGTTATCATAATGTTGGAAGATTGACTCTAAAAGGCTCAGTGTAATTATTTGGGTAATACTTAACCCTCAGGCTCTCTTATGGGGTCCCGATTACCCCACCCTTCCATTAATATGTGATCCCTCACATAACAAAGATGGACAGGATTTAGGTCTGCCACGGACACCAGTGAAGATAAAAAAAATCAGCGTGCTGTCTTGTGGGTCCAGATGACCCCACTTTTAATGTAAACATGCCTAGGATAGCACAAGGATTACACAAGAGACTTACTCTCACTATTTCTTACATTACTGACAATCATGACTGAACTTTGCTGGTTAAAGTTGACCAAGGAATCCTTTCCAACCTTCTGATACAGTCGACTAAATCAACATTTACTGCAGAGGTCCTTTGTTAGACATGATACTGTCATCAGCAAACATGCTTACAGCTTCTGGTCACCATAACCGAATCTACTGAGAACTCCTAAAAAAACAATTAAAATGCATCAGCATCAACACCAATGATTTACTGAAGTTTTTACACTTCTAGACAACATTTTATTGGTCAAACTTCCCTTTCTGTCAAGGATACAATTTGTTTGAAACAATCCCAATGTGCTAAAAGTGACGGTGAGAGGAAAATTTTTGTTGAAGAACATAATATTCTCAAATACTATTCATTTATAATGTTGGTAATAAACTCATAAGGATATATACAAAAAATTAAAAAATAGAAAAGAAAATGTAATTTTTATATTTTTGATCACCATAATGTTATAGGGTTTCCATGAAAAGCCAAAAATTAAGACAATGAACTTTATGCTTCACTTATTCGCTTTTACTGCAATTTACAGTTAAAATCAGCTAAACATGCTGAAAGTAAAACTAATTTAGAAAACATTAAACCTGAAACTCTAAAATTCTGATATGGTGAATGTGAAAAGAGAAACAATTGAAAGTTATTGTCATATTGTTTTGTTTAGATTTATATATTGTGAATTATTTAAGTTACTGGAAAAAGACTAAAAGGTAAAGGATGAAATAATTTTGCCTAATCCTTTTTTAAACATGTATTTACTGAATTCAGTTTGTGATTTTTCTATCATAAAAGGTGATTACATTGATTTTTGTTTTTTTTATTATTATTTTTTGTAATGTTTTACATGCTTACTAATAAATCAAATCAAATGTTTTTCTTCATATTCATTTTTTCCTTTGGTTTTAAACAGTCTCAACACGTTTTGAGAATACTGCTTTTTTAAACAATAAATGCATTTTATTGAGCAAGATTTAATTCCCTATTTTTAATTACCAGTCCAGTTGAGCACTTTTATGTATTTGTATTTATTATATAATATTTTTTAAAACTAAGTTTTCACCATGGGTTGCTTTAAGGTAGGAATGTTGTACTTTTAATGTAATTCTAACAGGGACACTGACAAATAAAGATCTATCTTTAAAAAAAATGGTTTACCCCCTTCTTCATAAGTTTTAATTTTAGTCAGACAGATGACAAGTTTCTGTATACATACTTTTATAATTTAAATTGTACATGTTTTAGCTAATTAATTTATATGAAATTTTAACCATCATTGTAATTCTGTTTTATATGCTTAACAAATGTTGTATTTTATTGTTGTATTGATTCCTCTCCAGGACTCCCTTGAAAAGGTTTTTTATTATTTTTTTTTTTTATTGTTCTTTATTTCAAACACAAACACAAAATGAAAATAAAATAAGAATTTGAAAATTACAAATATAAGAATTTAGAAGTACAAAAATATAAAATAAACGTAAGAATCTAAAAATACAAATATAAGAAAATTGGAAAAAAAAATACAAAATCTCAATGGGATCCACCCCGGTTAAATAAAGGTTAGTAATAATAATTAATTTACCCTTTTTACTTGTAAGAAACTTTTCTTTTCCAAAATAATACCCTATTTATTTAACATTGTTAAAACCTTTTAAAAGTAGCATTTTAGAAGTATCCTGCATGTGCTCCTTCCCCCTCATCTTGTTCTCTAAACTGCTAAAAGTGAGCCATAAAATATTCTCATCTTTATCCAAGTGTTTGTAGAAAAAGAAAAAAATAAACTAGAGAAGAACGTGCTATAAATTGTAGATTACACAAACATTTTAAAAAAGTTTTTTTTTTTTTTTATGTGGTCTGAAACTTGTAAATCCTCACATTAGCAGCAAACAGGCGTAAACATAGCCAGCACAAACATTTGCAGAAATAATACACAAATCCAGCAGCAGAAGAAACAAACAGATTTATCACAACGAAGAGAAATCAGACGTCAATTCTGAATGACAAAAAAACAAACGAATACTTAGAGATTATTTTTTTTCTTTAAATCCTTAAAACATTTCTACAATTCTAAAAGGTGTGATCACTTCAGAGGTACACAACACCCTCCAGGTTCTTCTTGGACTAAATTAAGCCATCTTTCTTTAGAATCTGACAGAGCTGATTTTATAAAATAAAAAAAAAAAAAACTACTTTATTCCTGAAAACATAAGATTTTATTAACGGGAACTTTTCTGAGAAATCAAACATTTAAAAACTTAAAAACCAATCTGGAGGTTTAAGTTTAAGTTAGATGAACGTTACCTACAAACTAATCTGATTTTCTACAAACTCAAATGGGTTTCTTCTATGCATAACAACAGGGTGACACAACCAGACGGCAAAAGCTGAATCTTAAGAAAGTATTTCAAGAGAAAATATTTATTTTCTGTCTTTTATTTTAATAGCAATAGTTTGAGAAGAAAAGTCAAAGTGACTAGTATTATTAAAGATTTTTGGTTCTATATCTACATCCCTTTATCAATAATCTCACAAAGAAATGAATCAAGATGTTTGATTGCGTCCCATCAGAGAAAAAAAACTAGAAAATCTACACAAAAGTGAAAAAGTTGAGACTTTTGCAAACACTTTAAACTCCCAGCATCCCTCAGCCTGCACTCCCACGTTTCCCGTACTCACTCATCAGCTTCAAGTCCATTCGGTTGGAGTTCTTCATGCTTGCTAGAAACAGCTGATGGCTCTGCCTCCCACACCGGCAGCTCAGCGCCGGAGCGACTGCTGCACGTTTGTCCGCATGCGAGTCCCACAGCTGCTCTGCGCTCGCCGTTTCACAACTGAAGTCGCCAGCCACCCCCCACACCCCCCACCCCACCGCCCGTCCCTCACCTGCCTCCCCCCTCAGCGGCGGAGACGCGCTCCTCTTTCCCTGCTGACTGAATTTACGGCTACCCATTCTCTCTCGACTGCGTCTCCCTGCGCCTCCCACCCACTCCCCACCGGCACCATGCATAGTTCACAGCCACGCGTTACTTTTAGACATTTAGAACCCCCCCCCATATGGACATATGGACATATTTGGTATGTTATGTCCCCTTCATACATAAACATAAGGAAAAATTAAAAAACTAATTGTTTTATTAATTCAGAAATATTGAATTTGGTCAGAGGGGCTGTGAATGAATAATGGAAATACCATGTAAGTGCTTTGAACGCCTGGAAAAGCGCAGTAACATGTAATTCATTATTGTTGAATTTGCCTAATGGAAACGCAACAATTTTGAAAAAGCTCACATTGGTGCTTGGAGGAGGTAGTTTTTGAAACTTATTGAAATTTACATATTTTGTAAAACTTCTATGGTGGGGGAAATTTTTTTTTAGATGCATCGATTATGATCTATAAACGACTCTGATTTCTAAATAATCGGAAAATTAATATAATTTCAAGTAAAAGTAACAAGCACTAATTGTGAAGCTTTTTTCCACTCAGAGCACAAAAACATGACCGACCTTCCAGATCTCGTCATCTGACCGGCTTGACTTCACTTAGGACAACCATTTGGAAACATTTGGGATTTTATAAAGTGGACAGATAGTTTGTTAACACCTGTTGCACCAAAATTAAATATGTAGCAAACACAACAAATTACCTAAAATGATTCCGTTCAGAGGAGTGGGAGGGCAGAAACCGTTTGGGTCCTATTGGCAAGTTCTGCTGTGAGCATCTTCCAACGGTCAAAAACAGTCGTGGATATTGTAAAGAAACTTTCAAAAGTCAATCGAAGCTTTCATAGTGAAGGACTTGAGACCGTATTCTGTGGTAGAGAATGAGGGCTACATGCACTGTTCTAACAAAGTGGTCTCTAAACTCCAGGGCATGGACCAGTACCGGTCCGTGGGTCATTTGGTACCGGGCAGCAAGCAGAAAAAAATAAATATGCACTCTAACTATTTTTAGATCTTAAGGGAAGTTTTATTTTGGAAAACTGACGGATTCTGCTCACAACATCCGTCTTGTTCATGTGACTTGGGTTGCTAAGCTAGTAGCCCAAAGCTAACAAAAACCAAACATATTTGGAAAGTTTCTTCAGGGAGAAAAGAGAGGAAATCAAATAAAAGCCTTTGACTTCAAAGAACAATAAAGCTGCTGTTTATAAACAAAACTGTGAGTCTTTCTCAACATACTCAATTATTGAGACGGTTTTTCGTATGTAGCAGAATGTGCTACATGCTAATACGCGGCGACAGCCTTTCCTCTGTTCCACACAACTTCATACAATTTCTTGTAGTAGCATTTTATTTTGAAAACAGATTAAAAATGCCAACTTCAGCACATCCGTGAAAATGCTCTATAATTTGAACTGGTCCATGACCTGAAAAAGATTGGGGACTAATGTTCTCAAATTTGTCAAATACTGTATACAGTTGCTAGCTAAAGACCATTTTGTTTGAGTTAAAGAGCGTTCCATTAAAACTAATCTAATAACATTTTTGAATCTTATCGCGAGACTTTGCTTGTGTTTATTCATATAATTATGATTCAATGGAAACTTATTCATTTCTAGAATTTTGATCAAGTTTTGCACATAATAGAAAGACAGTTTATGGAAATGTGGAGGACTTGCAGCCATATTCCCTGTTTTTCTACAACCCTGCAGTGAGTATTTTTAGCAGCAACTGTCATCTAAACAATATGTGTTCTTGAAATCCTCGAGACTTCCCGTCGCTTCGACTCGCCGACGCATTTCTGAACGCTGGAACGCAGCACAATGTGACGTGACGACTGAGGGGAGACAAAGAAAGAAAGATGAGAGAAAAAGTGTAACTGAGCACTTTTGGGTTTGAAAACGAAGGAAACGATCTGAAGAAAAGCTCTTTAGAGCTGACAGAAAGATGGAGGATTCCCACAGGCCTCAAGATTGAAATGACCCTTTGGTTTGTTTTGGAAGTTAAAGAAATCAGACCCAGTTTCAGGCCGGAATTCTTGCTAACTGAAGACACACACTTCATTATCACTATAAAATTCTAAATGCAAACTATGTGCATCGTGTGTGTTTTAGTACAAACTTTAGAGATCTTTATTATTCCTATTTTTACCCATGAACCTTTGCAATATTTACTTTAACATTTAGAACATTAAAATTAGCTGTTTATGTTTGTTACTTAGAGAGCTACTCCAATGAAAATGGCGCTTTTGGTGTTTTTACATGATGTCTTTTTCAGGATGGAGGACATGTACAGAGAAAATTCAGCTCAAAATTGCATTTCTGGAATATTTTTGTATTTAAGTTATTGTGAATCAGAAGCGGAAGAACTTATTTGTGACGTAGAAAACACGCCAAAATAAGCTCCCATTACGACGCATTCACTTGAGGACAAAATGTACGTCTTTGTTTCTGATTTTGAGTTGTCTCAAAATTAAAAGGTATTTTGTCTCAGTCTGACCTGAAAGCCGTTTTTCGCACTTTTGTTTCTTCTCAAATAATTAGATTACTGCAATTCTCTTTTTACTTGTTTTAACGGGCTGCACGGTGGCGCAGTGGTTAGCGCTCTTGCCTCACAGCAAGAAGGCCCCGGTTCAAATCCTGGCTGGGGGATCAGAAACACCAATTGGGACCTTTCTGTGTGGAGTTTGCATGTTTTCCCCGTGCATGCGTGGGTTCTCACCGGGGACTCCGGCTTCCTCCCACCGTCCAAAAACATGCTTCATAGGTTAATTGGTGACTCTAAATTGCCCCTAGGTATGAATGTGTGAGTGACTGTGTGCACGAATGTGGCCCTGCGACAGACTGGCGAACTGTCCAGGGTAAACCCTGCCTTCGCCCATCAGCCGCCGGGATAGGCTCCGGCATCCCCGCGACCCCAAAAGGGATAAAGCGGTATGGAAAATGAATGACTTGTTTTAACAGATTACCCTAAATCGTCTTCAGCTTGGAACCAGTAAACAGACATTGTTAAGAGTCCCAAAATCCAGTTCTTCTGTTGGTTCTGTGTCGTTTCAATGTGCTGCAGCCAGAGACTGGAATGACTTACAAAAAACTCTGAAATTGGACACTTTTATATCAATAGCAGATTTTAAAAACCATCTTAATGACTATTTAAAAGATGAATGTTTTTGTTTCTCATAGTAATGATTTTAGGGTATTTTTATTTTATACTGCTTTTTGTGTCTGATTCCTTTCTGTTTTTATTCTATTTTTATTTTTCTTGAATCTCGTAACCTCTTTCCTTTTCTCAAAAGGTCTTGCCTTTTGCCAGGCCACAGTTGCAAATAAGAATGTTGTTCTTAATCTGTCTTGCCTGGATAAATAAAGGTTAAATAAAAAATAAATAAATAAGGATGCCTCTGATGTCTGCTTTACATTGGTTGCCTGTTAAATTCTGAATTGATTTTAAAATTTTACTTTTAGTTTTTAGGGCGTTGCATGTCAAACCCTGATATCATACAAAAACGTGGATTGTGGTGCTTTGTATCTTTGAACTCTCTATCCATAAAGACATGTACTCCAACCACCCTCTCCTCCAAAAAGACTCCATCTCCAACGTCAAATCTACGTATTTCTCCAGATTAATAAACTCCAGTGAAAGATACTCAAAGGTCCTCTTCTCAGTACTCTTTAAGATTACAGAACCTCCAAATTCACTTCCTCCTCACCTATACTCCTTGGAATTCTGCAACACCCTCCTATCCCTTTTTACCTCCAAGATAGAGCTCATCCACCAGCAGCTTGTACCTACTGCTGGTCCGAACCCACCCCCACTATTTCCATCAACTCCTTACAGTTAACTTTCAGTATTTGATCTACCACCAATCAGCCAAATCTCCAAACTCATCCAAAAATCTAAAACCACGACATGTCCACGGACCCATTTCCCACACCCCTTGTCCAGGCTACTCTCCCTTCACTGTCCCCTCTTATCACCAGCATCATCCAGGCTTCCCTCCAGACTGGAACAGTCCCCCCTGCCCTCAAACTAGCATCTGTCACCCCTATTCTAAAAAAACCTGGCTCCGATCCCATTGACCTCAATAACTTCCGTCCCATCTCAAACCTTCCGTTCATTTCCAAAATCCTTGAAAAAACTTTTTGCCACTCAAATCCATACACACCTTTCCAGCAATAAGTTATATGAACAATTCCAGCCACTTCACAGTACTGAAACGGCACTTCAAAATCACCAATGACCTCCTCCTGGCTGCTGATTCTGGCTCACTCTCATCTCTCACCCCATCCTCCTGGACAGTCTTTCAGCCATCGGCATCACAAACACTTCTCTAAACTGGTTTTGCTCCTATCTTTCTGACTGTACGCAGACTATTCCACTAAAGTCATTCACTTACCTTAAAACTGGAGTCAGCAAAGGCGTGCCCCAGGGCTCTGTCCTGGGACCCCGCCTGTTTATCATCTACCTTCTTCCCCTTGGACGTATCTCCGTCAACATCAAATAAATTTTTCCTGCTACGCAGATGACATCCAGCTATATATTTCCAGCGAGCCAGCCTCTGCCCTCCCACCTGCCTCCCTTACCAGCTGCCTTCTCTCCATAAAATCCTGGTTCACCTCTAATTTCCTCAAACTAAACAGCAATAAAACAGAATTTCTACTGGTAGGCACCAAGTTCACTCTTAGTCAAATAATTAATTGCGTTATCCCTCTCGACAACTCCCTCATTCTCCCCTCAAGTTAAAATCCTGGGTGTCATCCTGGACAGCACTCTTTCCTACACTTCTCACGTCAACAATATCACTTGAACTGCCTGCTTCCACCTCCGGAACATCCGCCGTCTTCGCCCTTCCCTCAGCCCTCATTCCACTGCCATACTGGTTCACAGCCTCGTCACATCCCGCCTTTACTATTGAGACTCACTTCTGTTTGGACAAAAAACTATCCGGAAACTTCAGCTGGTCCAAAACTCTGCTGCCTGAATCATCACTCAGACCCCATCCTTCCACCACATCACACCCACCCTCGTCCTCTCTTATGGGGTCCGGATGACTCCGCCCTTACATTGAGGCGTTAGCCCTTCCATGACAAAGGTGGACAAGACTTCATGTCTGTCATTGGACACCAGTAAAGATTGACCATAATTGAAAAAAAAAAAAGTTCAGCGCACTGTCTTGTGAGGTCCAGATGACCCCACTTTTATCTAAACAAGCCTAGGACGGCAGAAGGGTTACGCACCTTTACTGGCTTCCCCTACACCCACCAGATCACTTACAAAATCCTCCTCCTATCCCACTATCCTCGCCCCGCCATGTCTCTCTGACCTACTTCAAGTGCCCACTCTCGCCCGCTCCCTCAGGTCTTCAACCTCCCCTCCATCTTGTCATCCCCACCGCCCGCCTTATTTTTTCTTATACTGAAAACTATTTTGTTGTGGAAATCAAACAATATTGACTGTTCCCTTAAAAAACAAATAAAATATATAAACAAAATAAATATTGTAATTTACCAAAAGCAAATCAGCATGAATTTTTGTGCAAAAGCAACTTGAATATGAGATACAGTCACTGTGCTTAAAGCTGTGATCATAAAATTAAATTAATTTTAATATTTTATTACAAAGACAGACATTAAAATTCAGCTAGATTCAATTCAAGCCAGAAAAGTCTAAATTTGTTCTGGTACGTATTGTGAGACGTGTATCTGGACACGTATCGTATCGCCAGGCTCTTGCCAATACACACCCCTACTAGTGAGCAATATCTTCTGCGTGTCCTGCGGAACGACAGGAGCTAACGAGGCTAGCAACTGTTGCTAAGGACTTTTCTGACGACCAGATCCAATGACAATAGCAAATGCAGAGTTTTAGCGAAGACGTCAAGAAGATATTGCTTAGTAGACATTGAACTTTCTTATTAAGGTGGAGGCCGCTAATTATCGACTTGGGGGCCGCAAATGGCCCGTGGGCCGGCAGTTTGTGACCTGTTTTAACCTTCTACTTATTAAAAATATGATATTGTCATTGCTCAAAAATATGATAGTATTGTATTATATTATAGGAAAAAATAATACACATATTTTGGCTAAAAATAAATTTCATTTTCATTCAAGATTAAGAGTTCTGAAACACAGAAGAGAGGAACAATACCAAAAATGGTAGGAAAACAATGAGTACTGAAACCCAACTCAGACAGTGTTAAAGCTTGCAGAGATTGAAAGGCTTTTACGAGGAAGGATCATTTCTCCATCCTAACACACGAATGCGTCTGTGAGGGCTGCAGCAGAAAAGTCAGCCAGACAAAACCTCTCCCAATCTCACCGATGACTCAACTTTAAAAGAAAATGCATTTCAGCCTCTTATCTCTGCAGACAGAGCCCAGTTTCTGCATAAACACAGCACTGAAGGTGTCTCCCCAAATCTAAATGTCAGCTTTTCCACAAGAAGTTCTTTAAAGCTGCGTTTAAGAACCGAAGATCGATCAAACCTCACTCCTGCCAAGACTTCCATATGTTCTCACATCTTGGCTGGATTACAAGCAGAAAGTGGAAGACATCAACCACACACTTCTACCTACAGCTGAACAGAAATATTGTCTGACAAAGTTTACAAAATGACTAATTTTGCATTCTTTCGTGTGCACAAAAGTCTCCTTGATCTTACCAGAGACACAGAGTCCTCTGGTTAAGGTCAGGATCAGTTTATATTGAAGTTATGCTGAACAAGTGAGCTAAATCTGCCAAGACTGAACAATGAAGTCATGAGGAGACAATAAGAGTGCAACATGAAAAGGGATTTAAAAATATATACTTTTGAAATTACAGCTTTTATATTTTTTGTGTCTTTTAAAGTCCCCCTCCAATGAAAATCCTGTTTTTTTTTGTTTTTAACATGACATTTTTCTAATGAAAGAGAACAAATCTAACAAGAAATGATTTAGTTTTTGCATTTCCGAGTATTTCTCCTTTTTAAATCGCTGTCAGTCAAACTGTCACAGACAGACTCTGTTTGAATTAATGAGCTTATGTCACAATAGTTCTACTACACATGAGCTAAACCCTCATCTGGCCCGGCTAGTGTGTCTAGTTCAGGTGCTGGGTAAGAGAAGACGGTATCTTCACATTGACTGCTGTCAAATGAGCCGCCGTTCACATTTCTGTGGTCAAATCAGCCGTCACTGGATTTTTTGGTGAGAGTTTCATCCAATACTTACGGTAGCAGGACTGAGAAAGCTGGAAAATCTCCACCAGACTCCACGGAGCTTCTTGAAATGCAAAAGGCAGCTCATTTGACCGCAGTTGTAAAGTATTGTAAATCAACGGAAGTTCAGTCAAAACTATATTGCTGGACATTTTTATATAGCAGCGGGGAAGATTTACGCTAGCGAGACACAAAGCTATCATAATCAGCCACGCCCCCTCAGAGGAGATGCAGCAAACAGAGGCTTCAGATCAACATGAAAAACTGCTTTTTAAGACATTTAGGTTGTGGGATTTTGGTTAAAACTTCATAATCATAATTAAAACACTATAGGGAATGTTTTTTTAATTAAAAAATTTCATGGGGGACTTTAATGCATTTGATAAAATAAATTAAATGCACGTTTTGCAGAATCTTGACTTTGCTTTCTAGGACTTTGCTTAAAGATGAGTCTGAATAGGAAAATGTCATGGAAACATTGTTGGAGGTATAATGAGAGAGGAAAAAAAGGGCACCAAGGGAATAAAGAGAAAGGAAAAAGAGCAACCACTGGGATCAACAGCAGACCCCAACCAAGCCAGACTGATGTGGTCAAGAACCGTGTGGGAAAAGGGCAAAGAGGAGGAGAACAGGAGAGCTCAAGGGAATAGTGAGAGGTCGTTGCTTCACCTTCTCTTCCACTAATTACCTTCAAAGTGGGAGGAATTGTGTCGTGTTAAAACTAGGGATGTCCCGATCAGGTTTTTTTGGGCCCGATCCGATTCCGAGTCATTGGATTTTGTGGATTTGCCGATACCGAGTCCCGATCCGATACTTTTGTAACACATTTAAAACATGAACAAATTGAATAAACAGATTTGTCTGGTCCCTTATTTATATTTCATTAACATTATTTTATCATTAGAAACTTAAATAAAACACTTCAGTGAAGTAGCTTTAATAAACAAGTAAAATTAGAGCAAATATAAACTAGAAAAAAAAAAACATTTTCTTGTTATATAAGTGATAATTAGTCATGTGAGAAAAAAGTTTGACTTTGCTTTAATATCTTTTATATTGAAATTTTTTCTTTCTTTCTTTTTTTTTATTTTTTAAAATATAAATTGTATGTGGGTTTTATTGTTTTTAGCATGAATTTGAGGATGTTCATGACTAACTCATATATTTATTAATTTTTTTATTCGTTGTTTGTTTTTTAAGATTATGTGCGTCTTTTTAAGTTCTTAAGACATCACATTTCGGTTTTATATCAGAGTAGTTAATTTTCTTTACTTTTATTTCTCTTCAGATAAATAAACAGGCATATCAAAGGACAGCTCGGGTCCTAAGGAGTTAAATCATGGCGCTAGCATGTAGCAGTTAGCAGCTGCCGGTTAGCATCTGTCTGCAGCACGAAGAGCTTAACATTAAAAAGAAACAAAACTCTGTCTTTTTCTGTTGAAATGCTTTTAGACGTTGTTGTTTAGAGACACTAGCTGTCAGTTAAAGCGTTTTCAAGAGTTATTGATCCCGGAAGTCTGAATCCGTGATCGGCTAGCTAGCTAACTTTACATCAGTCCTCTGGCCAAACTGTTGCGGTTTCTGCTGCGTTCCGGGAATAAACATTTGTGATCTGTTCTTGACATGCAGACTTCTAGTGGAGGATTTATCCGGAATAATAAGATTGAAATATAAAGCGCTGATTATAAGAAGAATAAATGAAATATCCGATCCTGATCGGACAACGGAGCCCGATTCCGATCGAGTCTTCAACCACGTGATCGGGCCCGATTTCCGATCACGTGATCGGATCGGGACATCCCTAGTTAAAACCCATAGATAAGTAAAGTTACACCAATTTGATAATGTGCCATGAACTAAAAAAGTACATGATAAATGAAGATAAAAGTAGAGTCTGAAACGCACCTTTCAGCACAGAGTGGCTGTTGGGGAACTGTGGGGGAGGACAAAGCAGAGAGGAGCGAGCTCCGAGAGCCACGGTGGCCTCTAGGAGGGCTCCTGCCAGCAGGGAACACAGAGACGTCCTCCAACCACAAGCACGGTAAAACCTGCAGGAAAAACAAAAAAAGTGGATTTCTTACAATATAATGACAACTAGAAACAAAATGTCTGACTTAATGTTTCTGGTGTGAGTCTGTTGAAAATCGACACTTAACATACTAAGTACAAAATTGTTGATTTTAGCACCTTTTAGGTCAAAAATAAAAGAGTTCAAATGATTACTTAAGTAGTTCATATCGCGACTGAACTGGCTTCATTATGCTGGAGCCGGAGGTAAGGCATTTTCTATGGGTGACATCACACTCACTCTCTCCAGTTCTATTTATACAGTCAATGGTCACTCGCCGCATACAGGCAGAAAATATGTACATGTACATTTTTGTTCTGTAAGTTCAACGAATATTCCACAACCTTAATATTTCATGTGGGCCACCTGTGTGACTAAAGCTGCCACGATTAGTCAACTAATCGATGATTAATCGACTATTAAAGTAGTCGACGACTAATTTAATAATCGATTAGTCGTTACTTTATATTATATGGCGTTAGTGTTGAAAAATTGAAAGTTATAATGGCTTTATGCTAGCTTTTTGGATGATTTTTTTAGGCTAATTTGGAGCTTAGCTAATATTTAAGCTACATGCTAGCTACTTTGACTAATTTAGGATTGTTTCTGTTTTTTAGGCGATTTGGCAGTTTAGGTAATATTTCAGGTACATGCTAGCTGCTTTGGCTAATTCAGGATTTTTTTCAGTTTTTTAGGCTAATTTGAAGTTTAACTAATACTTTAGCTACATGCTAATTATTTTTTTTGGCAAATTTATGCTTTTTTTTGTTTTTAGGCTGTTTTGGTGTTTAGCTAGCATGTAGCTAAAATATTAGCTATTTTGGCTAATAATTTGGAGTTTAGCTAATATTTAAGCTACATGCTAGCTATTTAGACTAATTTAGGATTGTTTCTGTCTTTTAGGCTATTTGGCAGTTTAGGTAATATTTCAGGTACATGCTAGCTGCTTTGGCTAATTCAGGATTTTTTTTCAGTTTTTTAGGCTAATTTGAAGTTTAGCTAATACCTTCAGCTACCATGCTAGTTATTTTTGGCAAATGATGCTTTTTTTTGTTTTTTAGGCTGTTTTTGGGGTTGATTAGCTAGCATGTAGCTAAAATATTAGCTATTTTGCTAATTTAGGGATTTTTTTCAGTTTTTAGGCTAATATTTAGCTACATGCTAGCTGCTTTGGCTAATTAATTTAAGCGGTTTTATTAAGATTTTAGGTTATTTTTTTCAAGTGTTAGGGTAAGTTTGGGCGGCTTTCAGCTAGCCATTTTAGTTATTGAATTTCGTATTCAATATCAATTTCAGCCTACAACACATAAACTATTATCGCATTTAGTTTGTTTATATCTAGTTTTTAGTTAGTTTAAAGCTAATGATGGTAAGATGTGGGTTTTGACATTCAGTTTGCGCATGAAGATTGTTGACCAATCGGAAAAAATAATCGGTGATTAGTCGTATTAAATAATCGTTTGTGGCAGCTCTATGTGTGACCCGTACAGGTTTGCCCATTTTTCCCCCACAGACAGCCCGTATCCACCCAAAAGGGCAGTTGCTAGTAAGGCTTTAGATTTCTATCCCTGGAATAAATAGTGATAGAGACTATTAGACCTGAGAGTCTAAATAAAAATACTAATGGTTTATGTAGGAAAAAGTTTTTTATGTTTAACTCATTTTAAGACAGACACTTGAGTGTGTCAGAAATTCGTTATAAAATAAAATCTCAGTTTGTCAAATTGCTTTAGCATTCTTTTTTTTTTAAACAAATGAACACCATTGAGTTTACATTTGTCCGAACCTTGGCAGATCACAGCGATAGTGAAGATCAGGCCGCGCTGAGCTGTTGTTGTCAACATTCAGTGGTCTGGGAGGATCCCTGCGGTGAACACATCCAGGCCAAGACAGCAGGAGTTTATTGGCAGGATGGATGAGGCTGCATTCCTCTCTGCTCTTCACATAATTGTTTACCTGTAAAAGAATCAATAAAACATAAGTGGCTTACTTAGAGCTCAAAGCAAAGCTGGTTGTAGACTTCTTGTATGCAGTGTGCTTATGAGCTAATGAAACAGTTTTCAACCACGTTGGAGCAGGGGGACTAATCACTTGTTTCAATTATTTCAAGTTTGCATCTTTTGGTAATGGTAAAAAAGGAAATATTGGTTTGACGGTTGGAGTTTGGTCTGTTTGCGGTTCTTCCAATCAATAAGTGATACATAAATAAATAAACCCTTTGATGAAGTTCGTGCAGAATCAATGACCTCTCCCCGTATGGACCCACAGAGGTCAGGATCGCCAGATTGCCGTGCGGTCAACAGCCCTCGGTCAAGCGCTCCCACTACTACTGTATGATCTCTAACAATCGGACAGTGGCAGTCGGACGGCAGGGGGATGGTTGGAGGGTGGCAGTCTGAAATCGGCCGATCATCAGATGATTTTGGAAACCTTGGAGACCCTCCTATCGGTCGATTATCGTGCTGTAGCCTTCCTGCCACTGGACTGCCACCAAACTACCTCCAAATGTGCAGGTCCAGCCATTAACAGATGTAAAAAAATTGTAAAGCAGCAGTGGGACGGCAGCACAGGGGCAGGAGGGTGGCAGTCTGAAGTTAACTGATCACCAGACTATTTAAGGGACTTTGGAGACCCTCCTATCAGTCACTTATCACCCTGCTACTTTTCTGCCACCAAACGACCTCCAAATGTCCCCAGGCGGATACGAAAAAAAAATCGTATGGTAGCAGTTTGATGGCAGCACAGGGGCAGGAGGGTGGCAGTCTAAAATCGGCCAATCATCAGACAATTTTAGGGACCTGGAGACCCTCTTATTAGTCAATTATTATGCTCCTACCTTCCTGTCACCCACTTGCTACTAGACTGCCACCGAACAACAACCAAATGTACCCCGGCCACCACTGACGGATGTAAAAAAATCGTATTGTAGTAGTGGGACGGCAGCACTGGGGCAGGGGGGTGGCAGTTTAAAATCGGCCAATCATCAGACGATTTTAGGGTTCTTGGAGACCCTCCTTTCAGTTAATTATTGCGCTGTTGCCTTCCTGCCACCCGCCTGCCACTGGACTGCCATCACGCACAACCTTCAATGTACCCGGGCGGCCACAGACCAATGTCAAGAAATTGTCCAGTTGCAATTAAGTTGTAACTTTTTCTTAAAATCTCTGTGGGCACCGATGAACGTGTAAAAATCTGACTGCTGCCTCTTGATTACAAATGCCGCCGCGCAGCCACCAGCTGAATTTGTTGAAAAATGTGCATTTAGGCCACTGCACAGGGGCATTTAGGGATATTTGACCATAGTCTTAAGTTGTCTAAGTCAAAATGAGAGGGTGATTAATTTATAAAAGATCCAGGAAAATTATTTATTTTTTTTTTTTGGTGAGATGAGAAACTGAAATTTCTGACTTGATGGCGGGAACAAACAGGCCCCCATCCAGTGCATAATACATGACTTTCAACTCGTCTCAGAGGGACGGGTTTCCTGCACAGGGTGTAGGCTGGCTGTTGTCAGATCTGAGCAATCCCAGGAGAGAGGAGACGAAGCAAAATGCACGTTTAGAGAGGAAAAGTGAAAGGAGTAGAAGGAGGAGAACCCATTCCATAAGCAAACTCACCAGGGTTAGTCAGCCTGGTAAACAAAGCAAATTTATTCTAAAATGTTTGGACTTTTGGACCATTGTTAAGAGCAGAGTCCTAAAACAGCTGCACAGATTATAAAATGTCATATTCTTTGTATTCTGATAATATTTCCAAATGCAACTCTGTAAAAAAGTATTATTTTAATCGGCTGCTTTTATATATTAGCTACATATATGAGCTATATGTACAGTTTGCTGGTCATTCCTCAAAATGCATGAATATTGAGTGTGGTATCCCACAAGGATCATTACTGGGTCCTATTCTTTTGTATATAAATGACATTTGTGAAGTCTCAAATGTTTTGAAACTTGTTCCATTTGCTGATGATACAACCATTTTTTGTTTAGGAAAAAATGTAAGACGTTTGATACAAAATATTAAAATTAATAAGGTCAAACTTAAAAGTTTGTTTAATAATAATACGCTTTAATGGAATTTAGAAAAGACAAGATTTCTTGGGTTCGTTTTGGACAAAAAATTGTCTTGGAAGCCGCACATATCATATGTTAAAAGTAAAGTGGCTAAAATTGTATTTGTTTTGAATAACATTAAGTATTACTTATCCTGTCATGTGTTAAGAATGTTATATTGTTCAATTGTACAGCCTTATTTCACTTACTGTGTTGAAGTGTGGGGTAATACCTATAAAACTCATTTAACACCATTACATTTACAGCAGAAAAAATGGTATTTGAATAATTTATAAAGTTTGATACAGAGGACAGTACAAATGTTTTATCTGTGGAGTCAAGATTACTGAAATTTGAGGATTTAGTAAAACAGCAAACTTTATTAGGGATGCTTAAAGTTAAAAACAGAGAGATGCCGGAGAGTCTTTGTTTTCACCTTAGAAGATGAAAATCACAGACTTTAGGTTTCCAGTTGCTCACACTGCTTTAAAGCAGAAATGTTTTTCTTTTGTTGGGGTAAATATTTGGAATGCTCAACAGGGCATTTGGAAAATTTGTACTACTAAAATATTATTTTAAAAAATATTTGTGAAGAAACTTGTGGACATATGTCATGTGTAGTTAGTGTTTGGGGACAGCTGCTAAAAGCCATCGAGGATTGTTTGTTTTTTGTTTGTTTTTTTAATAGGAGCAGAAATGAAATAAGAATTTTATTTCTTTCACTGCTCCTTTCCTGTCGTGAAAATATTGAATATGTTAATGTAATGCTCTCTGTATGAATGGAACAAATAATAAATAAAAAAAATCAATATATTATATAGCCTCATTTTTTTTTTCCCTTTTTTTTGAAAATCAGTAAAAAAAAAAAAAAGCAACAACACGTAATTAAAATCAGGATGGGTAAAAAGGTTTTAATTGTATTTATAACATTTTTTCTTCATAAATAGTTATTTTAATTTTTAAAAAATTTACATTTCATTAATAAAATGACCAATTCTTAAACAAACAACATAAAAATCTGTATTTACATTTCAAAAATACAAAAAAAGTTGCTAAATACAAAACAAATCCATAGATTTTGCCATCTATTACCTGCATAAAGTGTGTTCAGTCAATCAAAATGTCAAAAACCCATAACAGAGTTGACTCTCGAATGTACTCCGGCCTCCTGCGGGGACTTCTTTAGACACAAATGCCAGGTGTATTTATAAAGCTGAGCCTTAACCATGCTTACACAATCATATTTATACCCAATCCTGACATGCTTACCCGGCTCCAAAGTACTCTCCTGCTCAGCATTAAACAATTGATTTTAAAGATTTGCAGGTCTGGTTATTTCCTGAAATAGAGTGTGGGAGCAGATACTCTACTTTTACACCATATATCCTCCATTTAATACCCAACAACAAACGACTATTAGGCTAATTCGACTAAAAATGAAAGGACAACACTATTAGAAATGCTGACTAATTCTACCGTAAATTTAATAATCTATAAATTATATACAGGTTAGTTCATTCAGATTTAAAAAAAAATCATCTTTAATATGAACAAAAAAACCTGATGTGTTGATAAGTGACAGAAAGACAAACTGCAGTATATGTCGCCACAGTCGCAGACGACAGAAGGGCAATAATTGTATTTCATCTTTATTACATAAACACAGTGAAGGTCGTCCAACATCAATACGTCCGGCATGTTCTTCTTCATCTAAGATTACATTACCAGTGATCTTGCTATTTAGCTAGTTAGTAGAAGTGAGCCTGTATTAGACAGCTGCCACTAATATGACATTGTAGCTCGTGTTACACTGTGTGTGTACAGGAAATGCTAATTGCCAAAGCTCAGGACAGGCAAATTATACCGACCAGAGGCAGCTGCACTAATTCAGCTCATCTGTTTTGGAGTTTTTAGTGCAAAGGTTAGCGATTGGCAACCTAAACAGGTGCTTAAAGAGTCGATTTTTGCTCCAGAGAGAGCGGCATTATCGCCATTAGAGCAGAAAAAGAGGAATTAGACGTAGGTGACAATCCACATAAACTACTGTCATGAATGAGTATTAAGTATTAAGTCCCATTAGCGTCCCGTTGGGTCATTTCTTTGCCCGGCAACAGCCATTCTGGGAAGGGATTAGCGAGGGGGCAGCGAGGGGCACCGCTCAGACAACTGAACTTTAAGCTGGAACGCGCGCGCACAAAGATCGAAAAGCAAGCATGCGAAAAACTTTGTGACTCATCCTGGTGCCATAATGCATGTCACGGCGGATGCATTCAGGATGCATGAGCGAGCAGGGCGGCGAGGAAGCGGAGACCGCACTCTCTGAAATTTACCAGCACTCTCCTTTGATGTCTTTGACCTCCACGAACGACCAAGCGAACCCAGTTATCTACGGACATCAACAGCTTTATGAGGGTCCCTCCAACTGTGGATGGTTCATTTAATAAATGATATAAATATCGTTTAAAAACACGAGTTTACTGAACAAATAAACAAACAAGCTAAAGAAAATAGAACTTTAACCTCCTGAGAAATGATTCCACCAGACTGACACTCCAGGAAAATCAGCTCTTTACTTTGAGCTTTTCAAACAGTCTAACCTGATTTTCTTCAACTCTTCTTCTTCTTCTTTACTGTTTTGTCTCTTTCGGGGTCACGGGGCTGCCGGACCCTAACCCTAAGTTTACACGGCAAACGTTACCGCTAAGGTGTGATGTGGGAGGAGTCTAGATACAGCAGATGGCTCATATTGGCAAGTAGATGGCTACAGCCAAAGGCTCTACTACCAACCTCGCGAAACTCCGACCACACATAGGTTTACGTGATAACCCACCATTTATTTAGGAAGTACAGTACCCCAACCCCACCCTTATTCAATCCGGTTCAGCTGCAGTGTCCTGTGAAAATTTGAACCCAACAAAATCGCTGCGCTGCAACGATTGATCGTCTGCAGTGAGATTTTCCCCTTGCACTTTTAAAGGTAGAAGAAGACTGTGGCACTCGCATCGGAGCCGCAACGCTAGCCGTGGGATCCCGGGGTCACCCACTCTGGGCAGGACGCCAATCTATCACAGGGCCGTTTGTTCTTGAACTCTTTAGCAAAATTCAGTCTGGGTAAGAAAATTGTAATATTACCAAATACTTTTAATCTAGATCCAATTGTTTTACAAAATCGAGTGCACTAGAATTTTCACAGAAGTCGTTGCGAAAAACTTGCGTGCATCAATGGTCACTGCATTAGCGAATATAAACCATAATGCATTGCATTTGTACATTTTTTCCAAAAAAAAAAAAAAAGTTTAAATGTAATTTTTTTAATAAACCCTCAACATTTTCATCAGTGGAGTCACAAATAGACGTCTCGAAATATTCATGTTAATTTGAATTTAACTTTGTGAATTCAGCAACGTCATATCCAGGATTTAGAAAATGAAAAGAATAGTAGTGACCTTAGAGTCCAAATTGCTTTTAAATTCCATGGCACTATATAGTTTCTTTGTAGTTTACTTTGCAGTTTCAATTTGCAATTTACTTCTGGTATTGTGTACTGTGTACTGCAAAAATTTCATATTGTTTGAAGTCAGATTGCAGGCGGGAATGAAACAGCAAAAACCCGAATGCTTACAAAAGTTGGAAACGTTAGCTTAAAGGAACGCTATATTGGTCCTTTCTAATGTTGTCATCATTTTCTGCCAATCAATGGGTGGCTACAGTGGCTCCGCCCCACTTGTTACATTCCACCTTTCAATCAACGAGGGAGCCCCCAAGATGTACGGTTCGGTACTGTCTAATGGGTCCATTTTACAATGGAAACTCTCAAAATACCGGACCGGACCGTTCAGTTAAAACAGGGCTAAAGTTTCCAAAAGACTCATTGTTTGGATGTTTTTGACATGTTCTTGTAGCATTTTTCACATGATGGAGGACATGTCTAAAGAAAATTAACCTTAAAATTACATTTTTGGACACAAAGCTGTACGACTGGATAGTTACAATATTTTTTAACATTTTTGTTGCACCGTTAATGATAGGTTGGGAACATGTTACCTCGAGGGGGAGAGTGTAAACAGAGCACTCTCGGGGGAGGGTTGCTCCAGGCAGATGGTCCCATCATTGACTGTATCCAAGAACCATACAGAGCGAGTGTGACGTTGCTCACAAATAACAGCTCCAATGAAATCAAGTAAATTCCGCCACCGTAAGGAGAAATTGGTCGGTCTGAGTTTCAACTACTGATCAGGAGTCAGCTTGTTGGAAGGCCTTCCACTGAAAACGAACTCGCGGAAATCCGTCAACTGCTTTTTTTTAGGCAGCTTTTGTTCAGTTTTAACTTAAATAAGTTGCGATCAAGAAAAAATATTAAAAAAAAAAAAAATATTAGCAAGAACTTGTTAAAAAACAGGTAGCAGAGCAGGGATGCTTTCCCCAAGTATAAGTCGCGCTGGAGTATAAGTAGAAAGAGCGCAAAATGTCTAATTTACAAAAAAAAAGGAAACTATATAAGTCGCATTTTTGGGAGAAAAGTCTTAGAACAAATCCAGCAAGACCAGCGTAACTAAAAATAAATAAATTGATGAGTATAAGAAAAATATTCAAGTTTAAGAGGAAAACAATTAGATTCTCATCAATGTTTTTTTTGAACGACACTTCTTCTTTCTTCTTCTGGAACTGCAGCACCCTCTAGTGGCAGTTAGTGGATACAAACGCTAAAGGGGAACCGGAAAATAGCAAATATATGAGCCTATTTATGTTTACAAAAAAATACACAAATATAAGTATAAGTCGAACCCCTGGCAACTATGAAAAAAAAGCGACTTATAGTCCAGAAAACACAGTCTTCTAACAAATATGACTGAGTAATAGCTGTTTATTTCTCAATAGAAGTCCATTGATTTTGGCTTCTTGGAGCCACCAAATGCTTGCTGTTTGGAATGCAACGGGGGGTGGGGTCACTTAGTCCAGTTCTCTTAAGCAGTCAATGGGTAATTATAATTAACTACTGTCGGTCGGCAGAAACTACGTCTAGAAAATGACACAGTTTTTAAAAAAGAATAAAACTTTGTTGACAAAAGAAGCTATCCTATGCCATAAATAAATAAAAAAACAATCCTATAATTGCGAGCAAAAGACCCAAAAAATTGTTTAGTCACAAAATAATGTGTATTGAAAGTTTTAAACACCCAGACAAATGTGTCTTAGCTTAACATTGCCCCTTACTCCTGATATTCTTTAAACAACTCAAAATCTGTTTGTTTTATTGCTGCAAAAACAGAACCAGCAGATAGGACAGAGAGAATGAAGAAAATGCGCACCCCGCTCGGCCGGCAAGACAAATGAACTGGACCGAGAATATTTAAACACTTGTTCGCGAGCCAGGTATGTTCAGCAGCTCTGGTATCCCGGCAACCGGATTCTCCAATCCCGTCTTGAAGACCATAAGCCAAATAATGAAGACATAAACCAAGCACACCCAAACAAGTGGAGGAGACATCTTCAGTCAGTCAGGTTAAACAAGAACGGAACAGAGTGCCATCCTTCGCCTCTCCAGATTTATGCATCTGCGTCCGCTTTTTCAGCAACAACTTCTAACCCTGCTTTGCTTCTCCAAGAAAATGATCAGACGACTGCTGTATCCTGCTCTGCAGACTTCACAAGGAAATGTTTGCAGCAGTAGTCGGAGCTTTTCCTCTGCCTCTAAAGAACCGTGCTTTTGTGTGAGGACGACTTCTCAAAGGTTGTAGTTGTGGAGCACAAACACAAAAATGAACTAGGGCTGCCACGATTAGTCGACTAATCGATGACTAATCGACTATTAAAATAGTCAACAATTAATTTCATAGTCGATTAGTCGTTACTTTATAATATATGGAGTCAGACTGTAGTAAAGTTGAAAGTTATAATGACATTCTGCTAGCTTTTTAGACTATTTTGGCATTTATTAAGGGTTTTAAGGCTATTTTGGAGTTTAGCTAATACTTTAGCTTCATGAGCTATTAGCTATTTTGGCTAATTTAGGCTTTTTCAGTTTTTTAGGCTAATTTGGAATTAAGATAATATTTCAGCTACATATTAGCTCTTTTGGCTAATTTAGGATTTTTCAGTTTTGTAGGCAAATTTGGAGTTTAGCTAATATTTCATTTACATGTTAGCTATCTAATTCTAAATGTTTACAGTTTTTTAGGCTAATTTGGAGTTTTTCTATTATTCCAGCTACATGCTACCTATTTTGGCTAATTTGGAATTTTTACAGTTTTTTTTTAGGCTAATTTTGAGTTTAGCTAATATTTCAGCTACATGTTAGCTTGCTAATTGTAAATTTTACAGTTTATTAGGCTAATTTGGAGTTTTGCTATTATTTCAGCTACATGCTAGCTATTTTAGCTAATTTGGGATTTTTTTTTTTTTACAGTTTTCTTAGGCTAATTTGGACTTTAGCTAATATTTCACTATTTTAGCTAATTTGGGATTTTTTGTTACAGTTTTTTAGGCTAATCTGGAGTTTAGCTAATGTTTCAGCTGCATGTTAGCTATTTTGGCTAATTTGGAATTTTTACAGTTTTTTTTAGGCTAATTTTGAGTTTAGCTAATATTTCAGCTACATGTTAGCTTGCTAATTGTAAATGTTTACAGTTTATTAGGCTAATTTGGAGTTTTGCTATTATTTCAGCCACATGCTAGCTATTTTAGCTAATTTGGGATTTTTTTTACAGTTTTTTAGGCTAATTTGGAGTTTGGCTAATATTTAACAATTTTAGCTAATTTGGAATTTTTACAGTTTTTTAGACTAATTTGGAGTTTAGCTAATATTTCAGCTATATGCTAGCAATTTTAGCATATTTAGGATTTTTTTGTTTTAAAGCTAATCATATTTCAGATTTTCTTTACATCCACTTTGTCTATGATCCGATTAGTCGACTAATCGGAAAAATTAATCGATGATTAGTCGACTATTAAATTAATCGTTTGTGGCAGCACTAAAATGAACACAAAAAATAGATAAAGGAAGGTTTAAGAAAGGCCTGTCGAAACAGAGGGAAGAATAAAACTGAAGATGAAAGAGGTGAGAGGGGAAAGGACACGAAAAAGGACAGCACAGCAGGAAGCCGGGAGAGAAAAGCAGAAGATGAAGAGGAGAAGCAAAGAGGAAATAGAGAGGTAAGCCAGGGGGGACTGGAATTATAACTCTGTTACATTTCACCAGGAGCCATTTCAGCACAGATCCAGGAGTTAGGCCCACCTCCTGAGCGCTGCCTCACACCTTTAACAAGGTTAAGGGGGGGAACTGTGTGAACTCTGTGCCACACTAACAAGGCCAGTGACGTTTGCCGAAAAGAGACCTTAAACAAATAAAAGACTTTTAAGCCATGAAATGAAAACACTTGTAGCCACTAAAACAAAAAAAGGTGTGACGTGAAGATACTTGTTAGGAGAGGATGGTGTCATCTAATTAGAGAGGATTAAAGTCAAAGCAGAAAGGAAAAAAACTTTTATTTTGATAGGAAAAGTCCAATAAAAGTCTGATTTGAGCCAAAATGCAAGAAAACTGAGTCGTTTTCTAGGACATAGTTTTAGCAGAGCGCCAGCAGTTCATTAGAAGCATAATCAGACTGGAAAAAAAAAAAAAAAAAAATCTTCTAAACGCACTACTGTGTTTCAAACCAGAACTTTTTAAAAAAAAACCAGTGACTAGAAATCTCTTCAGTTATTGGCCAGGAGTTTCGAGGGGCGGGGCAAAGCAACAAGACAAACAATAATGGAAGTCTTATACTTTGCAACTCTCGTTGGAATAGTTCACTAATTCAAGTTTTATATTTACAATTTTGAGCATTTCTATCAATATCTGGTACAACAATTTACTGCTATTTGACTTTGACCCCATAAATAAATAAACACATAAATAAATAAATACATTTTGACAATATATTTTCATGGAGTGTAAAATATTGAAAGTAATTTAAGGATTACATTGATTTATACTGGAATATTATCCGTGCTAGTTTTTATTCATATTTAATACATATTGTGTTTATTCATAAATATTCATAATGTCAAAAATAGGAAACAAAGGAAACAATGGGTTTGGAAAATGGATGGGTGGACATATAGATTATCAAGTAAACACAGTGAGAATGAATGTGCATCACGTTAAGAGTAGTTTTAATAAGTGTCTATTAATCAAATCAAATTTGAATGTGTTGCTGTGTCTTATCATTGCTCCCCTCTCTGTTTACATCCCATAATGCCCGGCTACGGTGGATATTTTGCTCCACTTGTTCCACTCCGAGCACAGAGCCTATTCAGACTGAAGAAACTCTTCAATCAAACCCAGTCCTAATAGAAAGAAATCGAGACCACCTTGATAGATGGATCCGAATGTAGAGTTTTTCATGCGTGTATTTAAACTTTGTCCTGGATTTTGGGGAAACAAACTCCGGTTCACCAAATGTGTCCATTCCAAATATAAGTATAAAATTTACTTCTAAGGTTTGGACCAGACTGTTGACATGGAGTAAGCCATGATTAAAGAAATCCTCAGAAATCAAATTTTCTTTCTATATGTGTCCCCTAACAACATATTAAAAACACAATTTTCATAAGAGTGGGTCTTGAAAGGAGAAACAAATCTTTCCTGATATTTCTTTATAAATATTTTTATAAAATTTTAATATTCAAGATACTATTTTTTTTTCTAGTGGTTTAGCCGTGGGGGGGGGGGGGGGGGGGCAGGGTCATCCTGAGGACCAAAACAACCTGGAACTCATTACCCAGAGCCCTCTGTGGGACCCCCACACTCCCCCACTTACAGTTCTCATGATGTCATTCCCTAACCAAACCCCTCAAACATTAAAGAGATAAGCCGTTCACTTTTTCCTGTGTGAGGCGTTATTGGCCAGCTGCACTCAAAAGTTTCCCCAAAGAGGAAAACGCGTCCATACAAACTTCTAAACACTTCATTAGTAAAAATGAATATGAATAAATTACTAGTTTTCCAAGTGAAATAACTGGTTTATTATTTTCAATTTGTGAGATACATCCAATCCTATGCTGCACATAAATCCTGAAAAAGTAATAAGACTAGGAATTTAACAGCAACCAAAACATCTTCAAGACCTCAAGTTTCTCTCCAACTTTGGCAATAATTCATAGCAAACAGTTTACTTACTGTAACACAAAAGGCGTCTAAACTGAAGAGACCGGAAGAAAAAAACCCACCAAGCTCTAGTCCCTCTTACACTGTGTACACTTACCAAGTGAGGAGAGGCTGGAGCGAAAGAGAGCCAGAGGAAGAGAGGGAGTGGAACAGATCCCCACAACAGTTAAAGTAGCAGTGGAAGAAAAGGAAGAGGGAGAGAATGAAGATGGGGAGGAAAAGGAGAAGACACAAAAGAAGACTCGAGGATCACTCCCTAGCCCAGAGGGTACCCCCATATTAGGCTATGAGGCAAACGGCCCATCGCGGCGAGGGGAGATTTTATCAAATCGCACTCTAAACACAGCAGAGATGGAGGAGACGCTGGTCTACGAGGTTTCTATCGATCCTTGTCTTGGAGCCACTCCAAAGCGTAAGCAGTGTGGGACCACACTTAAATAAGAACATTTTGTTTGAAGTTCTAACCCAATGAATGATCATTATAGGACGCTTTTAGATACAGAAACACCTAATGAGGTATGATTTTAAAGGAAAGGTGATCAAAAATAAAATCAAGAAGAAATCTATTAAAGGTGTTTCCTTTCAAAATAAATCAATCTAATTTTAAACGTTGGTCCACCAGGAATAAAGCCAAAGTCAGATGTCCCACTAAGGGGGGGTTCACTCGTACGGATGCTAAAGATTTTTGGAGAACCAGGCAAGATAGTGCCTGACATCATTGACTGAAATTGGAAATTGTACAACTTAAAAACTCAAAAAATGATCAAAAATGAAAAAAAAAAAAAACTTTTATTAAAGCTTAAAACTGGAGCAACTATAATTGTTAGGGTCGCCATTTAAAATACAAATTTCGAGAGATAAGGGTTCCGGTCCAGGACTTCTGCTTCAGGCCATTGATGTCTGTCTTGAGGTTTTGGGTCGTAAGCCCGTGGCAAGTCGTAGAATGGTGGCGGCATCTTAAGGTGAGTACAGGTGTGTGCCTTGTGGCTCATACGGCCAGCTTTAGGGAAGTTATGGAAATGGAACGTACTAATATCGTGGGTGCCATTAATTTATTGGGAAGTATTTGTAAGGATAAAGAAAGTTACACGCACTTCTGGTGTCGAGTTGATACTGTTGTATGGAGCAATAACGCCACTCGAACGAGTACTGGCTCCTTAATGACCACGCGCCCCTATAGGACACCTGTAGGACGCCCACACAACCTATATTCTGATTAGCTAATTTACTGGAAAAATAATTTATTTAATGCTTAATTTGTTTCAGGTCAAGTCCTGAACCTTGGGCGGTTTTCAGAATGCCATCTGGCGGACTGAATACAGACCGAACGGACTCATTGGCCAGGATTTATGAGGGCAGGGCTAAGCAACAATCAGATAGAAATTATCCAAGTCCTGCACTTCGGATTCCTTGTCGGGACAGTTTACTTATTCAAACTTTATATTTCGCTGATCAACTTTGTAAATCTATATCAATGTCAGGCACAACACTTTATACTGCTACTGACAGTTACTGACAAGGTTACGGCTATGAAGATAGGTTGAGAAGTTTTTATGAGTCATAGATTGTCGTGAAAACAATGAAAAGCAATGTGTATCACGTTAAACGTCATTTCTGCATTCATCCGACCACATTTCAAAGAGTTGTTGTGCCTCATCGCTGTGGTATTACGACTCTGTTCCTAAGAGAATTCTGTTATTAATCTGTTAGGATGATGTCACAGCAGCTCCAGGCGTGTGGCGTGTAACAAGACACACAAAAACATGTAATAACCGTTTCCCTTGGTGTTAAAATAAACTTCCTAACAAGCTAGTAGAAAGACCTTTTTCCCTCTTTGATAACACGACAATCGTTGCTTTATTCCTGACATCATGTAACCACTGGATACGGTGACCATTTTGCTCCAGTCATTCCGCTCCGAGAACAGATTGTATTCAGACTGAGGAATCTCAGACCGAACCGAAGCTCAGTCTGATTGGAAAGGAAGCGAGACCACCTCAAACGATGTGTCCGAGAGCGCTTCCTGGTGTATTCAGACTGAAAACGTGTTCCAGGTTATTGGAGTAAACGAACTCTGGTTCACTCTAAGCAAACCAAATGTGTCCAACCTGAATACACCCCAAGTAAATTATGGAGCCCGATCTCATCACCTGAAAAGGCCTACTACTTCTCCCTTATCTATGCGTCCTGTTTACATATTCTCTATACGACCTGTCCCCCGCAGCATGCCCATAGATAAAAAGAACCTTTTTGCTCTACGGGCTCACCGAGCGGTCTAGGATCTTAAATTTCATCCTCGTTCGCCTATTTTCCGCCTGCAGACAACCTGTATCCACCTCTAAGGACAGATGTGACTAAGGCCTCTTGCTTGTTTTTTTCCGTTTCTATGACAACATCTAATTAAAGAGCCCTTGTTGACTGCATGCATGATTTATATTAGCATTGCAGGTATCACAGTCAACAAGGTCTGCATACAAACACTGAAGTTGACCGGATGGGGCGTTCAATTATAATTGGTCCAACTGCTGAGGAAAGTAAACACAACATGGGGATATGATTACATACAGTTGCCATCAGATGAGTTTTAC
The DNA here is from genome assembly GCA_003999625.1 of Oryzias javanicus. Classification (NCBI taxonomy): domain Eukaryota; kingdom Metazoa; phylum Chordata; class Actinopteri; order Beloniformes; family Adrianichthyidae; genus Oryzias; species Oryzias javanicus. The sequence goes on along the minus strand of CM012455.1, from coordinate 8,686,278 downwards.
AACACGTACCATCATTTTTATTAGTTTATACTTCAATTTGCTGCTATCGTTTGGTACAAGAATAAAGATTTCACCAGGTAGTCTAACTTCTGTGAAAAAAAAGGTGGAAAATATATATTTACAACACAATTAATTACATGTGAAGCGACGTTGTATCATAATTAACCAATAATAAAAAAAATTTAATCAAACAAATCTTCACACTCTGTTGTTATCCTGCCACTAAGGTGAAACAGCGGCGTTAGCACCAATATATCTCAGTTGTATGATAATTTTATTTAGAATTGTGAGCAGCTCCAATGAAATAAAATCCTCTTCATGAGGATTAGCAAAAACGGGACGATTCTCCCCGACAGGAAGGAGAGAAAGCCTGACCCGCAGGAGCTCAGGAGCTGAAATATTGATATCTTAGCCTCGGAAGTCACTTTGGATTCAAAACAGTGGCAAACAAATGTAAATATCCTTACATAATCTGTGCAGCCAGTTAGAAATGAATACGGCCTGTCTTATTAGATCTGCCTACTTAAGTGGAAAAATTAATCTGCTGCCCATTTGACATCAAAGCGCTCCAGCAAACAAAGCAAACATCTGGGTTGAGCCCATTTAGCATTTCTTTGATCAATCCTCAACTCATTATGCCGTTTTCTGAGCCTTTTATTAGGGGTCAGAATTGGATATTAAAGGATAATTTAAATCTACCTTTAAAGGTTAAAAAAAAGTCTGATATCGTTTTATAATCTGAATCCATTGTGACTTTGTAAACTTCACTATTCAAAAAAGTACTACACTTTTAGTACAGTATGTCTTTTTTATAGGAAAAAAAATGTAAACATTGAATTAAAATCTAAAGTGATTATTCTTCCTTCCTATTTAAAAACTAATGCTGCCATCTAGTGGAGAAGCTTTCACAAAAATAGAAATAAAAGCAAAACTTTTGTTCAATTTTATTTTTTATGGTCGGTTTGTCATCGCTAAAATCATCAATAAAGGTTAATTAACATTTTAGAAACAGCTTGTCAAGTTTTGCTTTAATAAAAAGAAAAATAAAGTATTATGTTCTGCATTTCCTACAACATAAAGTGAATTACTTTACAAAATGTTAGGAAAACTCTTTAGGAAATGGCACTAAAATACACGAAATGTTCCTATTATTTTTTATTAACTGTGAATAAAGAAAAGTACCTCTTATCTGTGGGATTTCCTCTTACGCAACACAATCATGACTTCAGCTTCAGCAGTCATGGGTACTCACATACCAGAAGGATTTAGCAACCTAAGCTTTTCTGCAGAGTAAAACGTGTCGTCATGGCCACCAGGGGCCCCAACCACCAACTCATAACCATTCACTTCATTTTCAAACATTCTTTCATCTAAAAGGAAGATAAATTGACTTAAAATAACAGATGTTAATATACGAATATTTAGAACTATGGATGAAAAGAAAAGCAGCTCATTTTAAACACTTTTTAAGCTGCATTGTCAATGAAAACAACTATAATCTTTTCCAATGCAACAGATTTTTTCATGTTTCTGCATGATTGACGGTGGCTTCAATGCAGACAAGTTAGGAGTTTTTGCTGAAAAAACACTCAGTGTAATGTTGATGCATTTGTAAAGCTTGTAAAAAGTTTATTAAACGTATGGCTTTTGTGGACAATAATCTCACTTCAGATTAGGGCTGCCACAAACGATTATTTTAATAGTCGACTAATCACCGATTATTTTTTCCGATTAGTCGACTAATCAGGTCATGTGCAAACTGGATGTAAAGACGCTGAAGTTGATAACCAGCTGAAATATTAATTAAATGCCAAATTAGCCTAAAAAATAAAAAGAGCCAAAGTTAACCAAAATAGCTAGCATACTGCTGAAATATTAGCTAAACTCAAAATTAGCCTAAAAAAACAGAAAAATCCTAAATTAACCAAAATAGCTATGTCGCTGAAATATTAGTTAAACTTAAAAAAGCTTAAAAAACTAAAAAAAGAAACCTTAAGTTAGCCAAAACAGCTAGCATGTAGATTAAATATTAGCTAAACTCCATAAAAGGCCAAAGAAACTTATTAAATGCCAAAATAGTCCAAAAAGCTAGCAGAATGCTATTATAACTTTTAACTTTACTACACTCTGACTTCATACAATATAAAGTAACGATTAATCGACTATTAAATTAGTTGTCGACTATTTTAATAGTCGATTAGTCATCGATTAGTCGACTAATCGTGGCAGCCCTACTTCAGATGTTAATGAATTTTAGTAATTTAAAAAACCTTATTTGGCTTATTGTGCCAAAGTGGTATTTTAATCCGTTCATGCATTTCTGAGCAATCCTCTAAAAACTTGCACTCTCAGTACCAGCCCCTTACATACCCACAAAAACAAGCGGGTCCTCACATGGTGATGTCACAGAGAGAGACAGCCCCTATCAGGAAGTGTCTGCTCTGACAACTCCGCCCCCAGCCCAACACCCAATTTCTCCACTGAGCTTGCAGAGATCAGCAAAAAACGTTCATTTTAGATGTATAATACCGAAGATCTTCCAATTGTGTCCCAAAAGCTCAAACAGATGTTCGTTACTTTAGACACTGGGCTCCTCTAGTGATGGTCGGAGCTACTAAAGGCAAATATATGGTTTGTGCATCCATCTTTGAAAAAATGTTTATTTTTGAGGGAGAAATGGAGATACGCTGACAAAGAATGGCTGGATGACTTCATGAAATGGGCGGCACCCAAATGCAGCAGCAGGCGGAGCTTCAGGAATCGGGTAGGGAAAAAAATATTTCATGAATAATGTGTTTTTTAGTGTTCCAAATGTAATATATGATCAGATAAATGTATTTGTTTACTCTGAAAGGCTCAAGAAAATTGTAGTAAAAAAAAAAAAAGTGAGTTTATACAAAACCGTGACTTTTGCCTTTTCATATTTTCATTTACTGTTGTCTTCAAATGTTTTGCTGACAGACAGAAAATGAAAGTAAGACTGAGTTAAAGTTGAAACCAAAAACACGTTTGAACAACATATGTCACCCAGCTGGTGAGAGTGATCTTTGACCACAACCAAAGTTGACACAAAAAAACGACATTTTACACAGAAGTGTAACAATATCAATGTTTAAATTGCAACCAAAGGTGGATAAATAATCAAGCGCAAGTTGGATGAAAACTTTTGCATTAAATTCGATTTATCAAAGACAGGTGATGTTTTCCAGAGGACCAATTCCAGGAACCTTTTCAATGTGACAGCAGAGTGGAGCTTCAGATTGTTTTTGAAGCACTCCCCATTCCTCCTGAAGCCACGCTCCATGTTTAAGGTCCCACCTCCTTTTTCTGCAAGATCACATCTGGTTAAAAGCAAGAGTGTGTTTCGGCGCACGTGTTGTGTAATCTGCAGCTAAGCTGTAAAATCCTGCTGGGCAGCAAACAGGAATGTTTGGCACATTCCTTGGGGCTGGCTCGACGGGCAAATGTGACGACAATAGAAACAAAGCGATGTGGACGACACATAAATAAGTGTCAATCTTTATGTAATGCCCAACTTTACCACTAGTACTTACCAAAAAACGCAACTTTTATACAGTATTTCAGAAGTGAGTACAGTCCTCACTTTTACTACCAGGTTTTTGGCTATTTATGCCTCTATTATGATTAATTTTGCAGAAAAAACAACTTTACACAAGATGGACGCTGACTACTTTTCATTTTGTCAAAAATTCAATTTGACAGTGTTGTCCCATGAAAAAGCTATAAATAAATATCTGCAAAAGGGGTGTACTCACTTTTGTGAGATACTGCACATATTAAAGGGTAAAATCCTTTTCTTTTTGGTCAAATTGGGCAATTTCAAAGTAAAATTCAGCAAAAAATGATAAAAATATAACTCGAAAACATTGTCCAACCACAGTGACACAATCGAAAGTTGCTTAATAGATTTGTCGCACTGATAAGAAGAAAAATACAATCCTTCGCTCTAGTACAGAACAGGTGTTCTTGTCCTAATGTTACCCTCAAAGGCTTTTGCTGATTCATACCTACTTGTTCTGTTTTATTGGTGCTTTATTTGGTATTCAGTCAGAGATTCAGGTTGATAAAACACCAGTAAAATTCACAGAAACTTGAACTATAGGAAACTCAGTATGCATCTATCAAGATGAAGACAGCAAATGAGTTGGCAAGTATACAGGTTAGCTTAGGACGGAAAGATACAAAAAATATATTTACTGAGGAAGCCACTTGGAAAACGTATCACTGAAATCTCTTCTGATAACAACGTCTGGCGCCAAGATAAAGCTTAAAAACCGGATATTTGCTGGACACCTTATCTGGAAACACCCTGTCAAACTAATAATCAATGTGTGTGTGTTTGTGTGCAGGAGATAAAACTTGAGCTCGTCTCCAAAATGAATAATTAGCAAAGAGTCAAAGTGCAACAGAGAATATATTAAACAGGAATCAATAAATGCTAATGGAAATAATTTAGACAAATTGTTCGCAACGACCTAGTTAATCATTGCAGAAGATTCAAGAAGATCCCACAGCTGGACACGAATCATTAAGACTCAGATCCTTTTATGGCTAAAATATCTTAATGCACCATTCACACCAAATTTGATTTGCACGTCAATTTCATGTCAGACACCTCTCTCAGATTTTCCGTTTGACGCTTGTCCAAAAATATGTTCATAAACTCAGACGCGTGTGGGAGGAGCCTAAAGTTTTTAGCTACATCGCTACATGGGGGCATTGACTGTATATCTCCTTTTCAATATATGGAAGTCACGGATGACGTTGGGGTCAAGTTGATTTATTTTTGAAGAGCTCTACAAAAGCAACAGTACTCATGTCTGGGTTCATGAGATCATTCAGAGATTCTCTCATACGGGGAGGTTTACGATCTACTGCAGAAGCTGCTTCTGAATGATGGACGCTTTCAGCGGTACTTCCATCTCCCTGACCCAGTTTCTTTTTGTTCTGCAAAAGCCAGAGGAGTATGAAAAGTAAAATGAGAATAACATTAGACTATCTTTTTGTTGTTTTCGATCAGATCAGATCCTCTTCCATGTCGGTTTTGGCGTCCACTCGCTGGTCGCGTCATCAATACGTCACGTGCCAAAGGTGAGTCCCTGATTGGTTGACGCCATGCATCCTCTTTGCCAAATTTGAGATTTTTTTAACTTATGATCCACTCAAATCTTTTCTGTATTTTATTTGTTTTATTTTTTATACTGTATTTTACCTGTATTTAATAATTGTATGTGTAGTGTCTATCTCTTAAACTCTTTTATTTCTTTTAACATCAACCTGCCAACGGACTCCAGGTGGAAATTAGCCTGAGGCTATAATCTGGCATATTTACATTTGCTTTAATGTTCATTAATATGCATTAACCCTTTCTCAAAAAAAAGTTATATTAATTATGATCCGCTGCACCGCACCTGTAGCTTAAATTCAGTCACAGGATGTCTGATTTTCAAACTCAAACTCAAACTTTATTTATTTATATAGCGCCTTTTCTTCGGGCAAAACCAAGGCGCTTAACATAAAAGCAAATAAAATACATATTAAAAACAGAAACAACACAGTGTTTAAAAACAAACTTACATAAAGACACAAAACAAACATCCCTCTCTCCCCCAGTCCCCCCACCCCACCCCCCAAGTCCCCCAATAAGACCTTGTCAAGAAAACTGAACAAAGCTATAAAAACTGCAGATGTAACAAAACAATCTGGCTTGGCACTACTGTGTAGAAACGATATTCCGAGGATCCCCTAATTCAAGAACCCGCCTGACCACAGGGAGCATCGCCGCTGCGCCCGCCCAGCACGGGGCAGCGCTGGACCGGCTCTACCGAGCTGGACCCCAGCCGCCCCAAAGAGAACAGGCACTGCAGCAATAGCCCCCCGCCGCAGGCGGAGCCCCAGAACAGAGAATCCCTGTGAGGAAAACACTGGATTTTAAAACAAAGAGAAAGCATTAAAAGAAGATAAAAAGAATGCATAAAAAAATAAATATAGTAATTAAAACATGGTTTGCAGATAAAAATAGTAAATACATTCATAAAATAACTATAAAATGATTCTTATAGAAGTTTAAAAAAAAAAAAAAAAAAAAAAGAGAAGATAAAATGCAGTCACTAGGAAAGTCATGTAAAAGCCATGTTAAAAAGGTGGGTCTTGAGCCTCTTCTTAAAAACGTCTACGGTCTCTGCGGCCCTGAGGTTCTCCGGCAGGCTGTTCCAGAGGCGAGGACCACAATGATGAAATAAAGCCTCACCATGTGTTTTGGTCCTCACCCTAGGAACAACTAAAAGGCCGGTGCCGGAAGACCTCAGGGTCCATCTGTTCATGGACTTAGCTATGAAACTGGACGTCTCTGACGCACGATTCATGCTTGGTATGATGTCCCAAAGTATTCACTCATAAGTCTTTGGATGCATATGTAAAACCTCAGACAACACTGGTTTCTTCCAAACCAAACTGGCTTATCTGGGTTTTTATGGACCTTCTGGTGAGCGTTCATGTTGGAACTGGAAGGGTGATATCCAAACTGTTTCTATAAAGTTGGGGAGCATGAAATCATCCAAAATCCAAAACCAAGATGGGTCCATCAGATTTGCCAAATGGAGAAGAGTAATATGCCGCTCTAGTCTAGAGAATACGTCTCCAATGCTTTGGAATCTATTAAAGCTCTCCATACTCTTCTTGAACTGATATGAAGACCTCATGAAGTTTGGAGATCTGTAGTCCATAAATCCAGAGTCTTTGACCCCTAGACACCGACCCCACTCTGTCTGTTCCAATTGCCATCGTTTTGTGGCCAGGTTTCTATTGTTTCTAATCACTCACAGTTGAGTGTGGAATATTTAACAGCATGGAAATGTGACTGAACTTCTCTGCACTGGTGGCCTGCTATCCCTGTTCCACCCTGGAGTTCACTGATCTGCTGAGAGCGGCTTGTTCTTTCATCAGTGTTGGCACCAACAGAATGGAATCTGATCTTACACAACTGTGGTCACAACAGGGACTGAAACACCTGAATCCATCTGTTCAGATAGATAAATACTTTTGGCAATCTACAGTATGATATTTTTTACATTAAAGAGGCTCTAAAATTGAAAATAGAAAATTAAATTGATAACTCCTGACATTCTTTCCGGCTACAGTAACTCCTTAATCGCTGACACAATTAAAGTGGATTCTGAAGCTGAAAAAGCAGCCTTGAACTAACTTGCAACACTGTACAGTATTGAAGTGCCTAAGTAATAAACATAAATCCACTGATTTTAAAGCAAAGAAAAGTGGATGTTATTAATAGAGCAAAGCTGATATAAAAAACACTTTTTTCTGTGTCAGAATCAGCTGCTTTACGTTGATCGCAACCATAGAGTTACGGTATGTCAAAGAACGTATTATTTAGGTTTTACTGTTGACGTCAAAAGTTAAACCAAAAAATGTATATACATTTGTGCTCTGTAGCAGTTGCTAGCACTGAATTTAGCACTTTGACCCTTCAACACCAAAACTTCAGCTCTGTGTTAACATTCTTTAGACCACCGTTACTCTTCGGCCCTTTACGCGATTAACGTAATTTGAGTTGATTCTGAAGCAGAGAAAAGCCGCCTTGCGGTGATACGCGACGCTCACAGTAGTGACACGGTTATGTAATCAATGTAAAATCTTTGGAGGGAGTTGAAAGTCCGTGTTGCCCAGCGACAACCCCAAAATATCACTGCTCTAAAGGAGATCTGCATGGAAGATTGGACCAAAATACCAGGAACAGTTTGTGAAAACTACAAGAGCCTGAATCCATTTGATTCCATTTTTTTCTGATTCTTTTGATCCTCTCAATTAAAAATAAAATTTTAGTTTACACCATTTATACACATTTGTTTAGAAATAAATTAATTACCGGTATCTACTATATGTTTTGAATTTATTTATAATAATCTGTTAAAGTTCACATAATGTAACATTAATTAGTGAAATAATGAGATTGTTAATATCATACAGTCTTACTTGGATTCCCAAAAGGAGAAGTTCTAATAAAAACGTTCAGATCATTAACATTGTAAACATTGTTCTGCTTCTCCTGGAGGGCATTTCAGTTTGGCCACTAGGGGGCGATTGTGATATAGCAGTACACCTTATTCCAGAAGAAGAAGAAAGTATAAGCATAAAACAATGTTTTAGATCACAAATGGTTACTTTAAAAATATGACCTTAAAGAGTTTGGAAAATTCATGCCTGTAAGTTTATAAAGATGTTCATTTAGTCATCAGTGTTTATTTAGGTCAACCGAGCGTTAGCATTAGCCGTCCTATGAGAAATCTCAATAAATGTTAGCATCAAGCTAGCGGCCTTTATGTGCTAAATCGATCTTTATTTTTATCTATTTAACTTAAATTGATTCAAATCGATTAATCAATGTTATCAACCCAGCCCTAGTGAAGACCTTGTGAAGACTTACAGAAAACAATAACTTTTGTTATTGACCAAATACTTATTTTCCACCATAATTTACAAATAAATTAATGTATAAAAGAAATCTTTAAAAATCAGAGAATGTGATTTTCTGATTTTTCTTTCTCATTTTGTCTTTCATAGTTGAGGTACATCTATAAAAATTACAAGTCTCTTTCATCTTTTTAAGTGGAGGAATTTGCACAATTGGTGGCTGACTGAAATGTTTTTTGCCCTCTGTAAATGCAATTTTATTTGTGCTGACTTAACTTAGTAGAGAAGCTTTATTATCGATGGCCATGTCAATTTAACAGTTATTATGCATTTTCAGTCTCTACTTTTATATGAGGAGGTATTTCTAAAAAAAAATAAGCAAATTGCAACAATCAGGATTTAGAAAACTCACATTTTCAATGGAGAATTTGCGAGATACAGCAAACTGATATGTGATGCAAAAGTGAATCATTTACAAGATGGAAAATGTAATCGGCCAAAATTATAAATGTGAAGTTAAAATGAAATAAAATGATGGGCAAACAGTTACTTCCAAGTCTTGTGAGTCTACTCCTTTGATACACAGACTTACGGTAACTACTGAAATCATCTAAGCATAAATCAACTCACTGTGAAAGCAACAAATTCACCCAAAGGACAGTTTAACATCACAGCAAAACATACTTGACTTTTATTGAAACTGCAAGTGTTTTTTTTTAGCTCCTAATGAATTCCCATGGGGTGTTTGACGTCAGGAAAATAAGGAGAAGAGTGAATATTAGAAAAAGTACAAGACATTTTGTTTCTATTTTCCCATCATTCCTAGAGTGGAAGCCAGAAAAAGTTGGACCTACGTGCACTTACATGACAAAACGAGGAAAACAGGAAAGAATAAAGGCTCCCTGGAGAGAAAAAGACATTCACAGGCTTTAGCGCAAACTATATTTACAATTCTTCTTTTTTTTAATGGTTGCTTGTTTAAACAAAATCATCTTTGTATGGTATAATTTTTGTTTTAAAAAAATGTTCTTATAGTGGCAAAAAACTGAAATTCTTTAGTTTTTATTAGATTTTTTGATTGGCACCAAAAGTGGGTTTTTTATTATGAAATCAAGTAACTGAAATGAAACACGTCTGTGTTCCATGTACAAATGCAGATGTACAGAACATTAGCTTTTCTTTGTGGGTACCGTTGGCTATTAGTTCTGAATTTCTGAATCCCCATTAGGACTTCCAGGCTGCAGTAACAATTCCACAGAGACGGGACACCAAAAGAAGCTTTTCTCAGGGCTATCATGTAGAAAAATAAAAAGCTTCACAAAAGGTACAATGGAAAGAGGATTATTTATTCTATTTAAGGTTAAAAGCAATGTATTAATAAAACAAAACAAAATGACGAGGTAAACTTGAAGCTGTTTTTTTGGTTATTTATTGGTAGAACTCAGTGTTAGGACTAAACCCTCGTCTCTTATTTGTGCCTGTTTTCCAGATATCTCCAGTTTCCTTTCCCAAAGTTTCTTAGATTTCAGCCATTTTGGATTTCCTTCTTTTTCCACGACTAAAATCTCATTTTATCCTTGTTTTTCTGCCCTCCTCTCTTTGTCAGTGACCGGCTCCAGTCCTTCCTTTTTACTCTGTAATCGCGCTCTTTGGCTCGCTTCATTTGTCTTTATAATAAACACACCGAAGAAAGGAGATTAGTGAAGTCTATGGAAAATGCAACAACCACAAGGTCTAAACCAGTTAGAAAGAACAGATTTTTCTAATATATACTGCTCACAAAAATTAAAGGAGCACTTTTTTTATTGGGCCTGGCATGAATTGAATGAAACCTGTCTGATAATTTTCTTGTTGGTTAAGCAGCTGAGGGCCTCGTTGATCAATTTCAGCTGTATTGGTGTTGATGGAATTAACAACAGGTGCACTTCAGTGGCAACAATTAGAAAACCCTCCAATCAGGACTGCTGTTACATGTGGAGGTCATTTCAAGTTTATTTCAATTAGGAGCATGCCGCCATGTTGTCAAGCGTGCATACAAGCTCGTGGGGGTCACACAAGATACTGAAAAGCATGTTGAGTTGCAGAAATAAAGTTTTGGAGAAAATGGACAAGCCTGCCACATCTTCATTTCACTCTGATTTGATGGTGTCTACACAATTGAGCCTCTGTAGACTGAAAACTGTTATGTCCATTGAAAGACGTGGCATCCTTTTGTTCCTAAGACACTACCCTGTCATTATTTGTATAGATATCCAACTTCATATTGAGATCTGATGGATCTAATGTGTTTCTTTAAAGTGCTCCTTTCATTTTTGTGAGCAGTGTATATATACACACTAGTGCTCCAATAGTGTCTATAATTGCAGTATAAGGTCAACTTTTAAAGGTTTTTTCATACATAAATTGTTTTATTTGGTGAAATTTCTGTTCCAAAGTGGTTCATTCATGCCCGTTCAGCCCTGTCAGGAACTTTCTGCTGAACTCTGCTTATGTTTTAACAGGAGAAGTGCTGGCAACTCCCCCATTTTCAATAGGCTCATTATTAAAGCAGCTCTCCCTGGACTTCACTCGGCTCGGCACTTCCATAACCGCAGAGGGTGCATTAAAAACAGAGAGGCACAGTCAGGAATCACACCACCGCCTACACAAAAGTTGAAGTATTTCTATTTTTATGACTTTTTGGTGCGAACCACCTTCACACACGATGGGACGCAGCGTGAGTTTGTGTTATGGCTACGTTTGGACAGGAAAAAAAAAAAAAGCGTCCATGTGTAGTGGAGTTGAGGAAAATGCAATATTCCATGCACACTTGTGGGCCTCCTTCCCAAAGCTTTTGGGGCTTTAATTGGCATTCAGAGCTCTTTGGAATGAAACACTCAGGAAATTCAAGCGTGCACACATTTCCTTCTGTGTTGTATCAACCATCCAGTTAGTTAGATTTTAACATTAAATCCCCCAAAAAACTGCAATGTTTGCAGTGCCTCTGAAGTTTCAGGAATTTTACAAGATTAAGAAGTTTTATCTAAAATAAAATTAACAAACATTTTACGTGATTCTCTGTTATAAAAGGTGAAAACACATATAAGGACAAAGTGTTAAGAGTCGAGTTTGGTTTAAATTTGATCAAATTCATCTTTATTTAGACACAATTATTCTATTTTATTAAAAAACATGCATTTATTTTCCTTTAAAAACGTAAAAACTTCTATTTAATGTACACATTTCTTGTTTAATTAATAAAAATTCAAACTTTGTTTGCTTTAAATCAACAGTACAATTGGCCACAACCCAAAAGAATCAATTTTCCCAATGGAAATTTGAAAAGAAACTGATATTTTATTGAAATGATTTAGCGTTTTGGCAGTGAACGGCAGCCTGAGTAAACACACATGTTTTGTTGCTGGCAGAGTTGTTACCATAACACAGAATAACAGCATGTGTGTGTGTTATTAAAGCACACGCATGCATGGAACATTATAAACAGTGTTTGTGTTCCGTCTCAGTTCATGTAAGTCTGTTTTCAGCTTCTGTACATTAAATAATAGACATTAACCCTGTTTGGGTCACGCACACACGCACACATAGAGCTCCGTCATTCAGTCTGTCAGTGATGTGGGAAGCAGAACCAACAGAGAATAAATCATTTTTCCGCAGATGAGGCCAAACTTGAACAAAGAGCTCGTGTGTTTTTGTGCAAGTCTGTGTTTTCTACTCTGAGCTTTTATTTTGACACACTCTAGTCCTACAATTTCTTCTTTTCACTAATTATTTTAAATATTTTATGAGCAGAATAACACTGTAATGGAGATCTTAAAGCATGCACATCTTCCATGTGATTTTACAAACAAGCAAAAACTATTAATTATGTACTAAAATAAACACAAACACAGTGATGTTTGATAAACCAAGACCGCAATAACACTTCATTTAACTGCATAACATTGTTTCTGTTGAGGTACGAAGGAAATATTCATATTTTTTTTACCGCTGTCTAACAAATATCATGTAATTATGTAATGGTGCAACCAAACATGCTGACTCTGCGTCAGTAAGCGTGACGACTGGGCCCCTTTGTGCCTCTGAAGCCACACTATTATACAGAAAATGTGCAGGATGAGGTTCAACATTTACATGCAACAATAACCACAGACGTTTCAAACGGCGTGACAGCCTCATTGGCAGCTTCCGTCTCCAAAATGCAGCAGTGGTAATGTGCTACTTGAACGTCATGTGACCTGCTGCGCCGATCACCACGTACCACTCAGCATTAACAGCACCATTTTAATGATGGCGTTTAGGTAAAATGGGCTAAGGGTAGAGACAATTAATTTAATATCAAATATGAAAGATTAGGATTCTGTTCAATTCAATGTATAATGAATCTTATCTTTTAATTAGTTTTAAAAAAATGCTTTACTAGAGATTCAACCAAAGGTAGACAGATCTTTCAATGATTACAACTTTATGAAAGCTGTCGTCTCAAAATACAAGAAGTGAATATAAAGGAAAGTTAATTCGTGGATTTAATTAACCAGAAATGATCCTCTGACTTAAAGTCCCACTAATATCCTCTTTTGATCTATTTTAAAAGCATTTCTAGATGCCTTTTAACTATGATTATGTCCTTTTTAGCCAAAATCAAAAAGACAGGGTCGCTATTTAGGACAGAGATTTTAGCAATAGTTCATCAGAAACTGGTCTCTGAGTTGTGGGCGGGACCGTTGCATTTGTTTACACTTTGTCGTGCTAGCTAACACCTCTAAGTTAGCATTAGCAATGCAACGAAAATGGCAAGCAATAATGGAGCAATCCAGCCGTACAGTTTTGAGCCAGACGCCAGCTCAGACGAGGAAATCGAAGACGTACGTGGATCTAATGTTACGTGTCAGATAAAAAAGGAACACAGGAGCAGGAAGAACCCAAACCCAGAGGGTAGAAGAAGAAAACGATTTAATAACCAGCGACACTGAAAAACCAAAAGACCATAACTTAAATACCTGAAATACTAATGACAAACATAATGCAGCTGTGGCAACCAGGTGAGAGCAAAGGAGGAGGGGCAAACACTGCTGACCATAACATATACAGCCTCGTTTCACTACGCGGTACAGTACCAACTTCTACCTCTTGAGGGCCCCCTTCCGTTGTAGGTCCATAGAAAATGGAACAGGACGATTGGGCGGAGCCACCCGTTTGTTGGCAAAAAGTGATGACGAGATTAGAAAGCGTTAAGCTAGCGTTTTTGTTTTCCTCTTTATGGCAGTATTCTTTCGCAATTTTCTTTCATACAACATTAAATTCCCGTCATACACGATATCCAAAAAGTAAAGTAAGTAAAAGACGAGTTACTGGATGACCTCCATTGTTTGTTTTTCTAGTCGTCGCACTACTGTGTTAGCGGTCAACACCACAAATGCGGCATGAAAAAAACTGTTCGGTGGAAGCGAGGCTTAACTGAGCGGAAACGCTCGCAGAATTAACTGGACCGTAACGTACCAGTCCTGACCGGACCGTTCAGTGGAAACTAGACTTATTTGTCTACTAGTGGATGCATCAGAATTGAGTGGAGCAGGGAGCTTTTGGACCACTGATTGTAGTTTGTGCGCAACATCTACAAGTTTTTTAAAAAGAAATGTTACTGGCTGCTCTTGATTCACTACAATTTGAATAAAAATCTTAATTTTCTTCATATATTTCCTTTATCATGAGAAAAATGCCACAAAATATGCTAAAATCACAGAAAACTACAGGATAAGGACTGAAAAAATGGGCAAACATGAAGGTTTTGGTGAGTTTCCTGAGTTGCAATGGGTTAAAGACTTGAAAACCGCACCTCTTGCAGACGGTTTTCAGTCCAGAGTGATCAGTATCTTAAGTGGTCCAAGGATGACAGAGTTCTGGCAGCATGTCCGTGTGTAACCAGGACTCTTTTTTACACAATAGTGAGAAAAACAAAAAGCTGTCCAGTGGCCAAATTCAACAAAGGAGCCACTGTAAGTTTAGATTTCTAAAGAAGTTATTCCCGATCCTGACAAAAAAGGTTTCAGAATTTCACAGTATATTGATGTTAATACAACAGTATTTTTCATAGTCTGAATGGTGTAGAACATAAGTGGAACCATCCATTTTTTCTCTAAAAGTAACCTAAAACTTGGGTTTATTTGAGCAGTTTGTATAAAGAAAGTACTAATTTCTTCTCTTACCTGCTGTAGTTTTGCTGAATTGAAGCGTAACATCCCTCGACATCCTCGGAATTCTCCTCCACGCTGCAAGATTGACCACACGTCCTTTTTGCTGGGACGCCAGGATCTGTGATCAACCACAATCCCCCAGACGTCTTCGGAAATGTGCCCCGAGGGCAGAGTTCTGACGATCGCTATGGTTCCAGCACACACTGATTTGGTCACCTTGTAGGAAGAAGGGAGTATGCCAGTAAATTCAGAATATTTAGCAGTCAAGAAATGATTTAAAGTGGTTATTAAAGTTGCGAGTATGTGACAAATTAATGCAAAAATCACTACACACCCCTGACTCCCCCCTCTCTTTCTTGAAGTCCGGTCTGAGCTGTATGTCACAAATTGATGCAAAAACCACTTTTTTCAAAATGGCAGCTTTTCTATTCATTTTATCTCCACGGCAACCATTTTTTGTTTTGGTCGCCAGGGGATACCGAACAGATCTAAATAAGTTTTAGATGAATCAGTAAAAGTAAACTTTTGGATTTCCTTGGCAACGGAGGTTATTTGTTAACCAAGCCCAGATTCCTACTATTTTCAAATTATCCTTTTGTTCAGCTATAGTCAAGGATCGACAGATTAAATTGTTACAATATTTCGTTAAAAAATATGAGAGTTATAGAAGAATTAACTCGCCACGCGCACGCCATTAAAAATGTACAACTTCTAATAGCATCATTTAGTGCTTCCCAATGATGCCCGAGAAGTTAGGAAATGATTGATTAAAATCCCTAGGACATTTGTAGCTGGTAGTAAATATGTTTATTTCTGAAAATTGAAGATGGCAGCCTCTTCCTGAGGTCAAAGGTTGACAAAACCACAACGGGTCATTGTTGACCTGAGCGGGCAGCATGTGTGTGAAATTTCTAGTTCATTTTCCCACACGTGAAAATCGCTAAATCTCACATTGCCACAAAATTACTGCTAAACCATAGATCGTATAGCCATCCCATAATAATTTCAAAGCTTCATTTGGACACGTCTATTGGCTTTGTTAGTGAATTTCACCTTTTTTTTAGAATTTAAGTATTTAACTGACTCAACAGATTTTTTGGCGACGTTTTTTTTGTTAACTCCGCCCAAAATTTAGAAATTGTCATATCGTATGTTATCTGGTTTTGTTCAGCTTGCGCCGAAGATTTCATGTACACCCTTTTTATGACATTCTGAAAAAGAATGTGCGAGCTAGCAACAGCTGCGAACTCTCCACGTTCAAATACTACAACTTCTTTCCAACATTTCTTGCACAGCAGGTTCACAATGATGCTCGAGAAGTTACAAGGCAATCGTAGCTGGTAATAAAGATGAATTTCTAAAAAAAAAAAAATTCAAGATGGCGGCCTCTTCCCATGGGCGCAGGTCAATGAAACCTCTGTGGTGGTTGTCAACTGAAGATTGTGGCACTTTTGTGAAATTTTGTAAAAAAAAAAATCGCACAAAAAAAATTGTTGTTTGCCCATTTTGAAAAAACGAGAAATACGCTAAATCTCACACTTTGCCACAAAATGGCCACCAAACCGTGGGTCATGTGGCCATCCCATAATAGTTTCAAAAGTGCCTTTGATATCCCAGACACATTATGGTTTTTGTAGGTGGTTTGGCTCCATAAACTATTCGTTCGGGGTCGTTCACTATACCCATTTTCTGCGAGGTGTGTGGAAATTTTCATGACTTTTAGCACATGTGGTAGGGGTCAAGTTTTCCCTCAAAAGCATAGGAATATTTCCAACTTCAAAAACAATCTGGTCCTTGCAGTTGGTGATTAACGCAAGCCATTATTACCTTTTGATTGTTCTTGAAGTACCGCCTCACCAGGACGGTAGACCGGTCCTTACGGTTCCTTATAAGCTCGGCTTCATCTGAGAGAGCATCCTCGTCTTCCTCTTCACTGCTGCCGTCCCTGCCGGTTCCTGAGAAGGATGAGTCCAGAGTCATGGCGCCTGCAGAGGACCGTGGAAGGAAGAGTTTCTCCAGTGGGCATTTCTGAACCCGCGGTCTCCTGTTGAGCCTCTCCAAACTTGAGAATCCATCTTTGAGGCGGTGCGCGGGGAGGTTTCCTTGATGGAGATGATGCCGGCGCTTAAGACAGGGGGAGCCACATGGAGACGACGCCAAAGAACTTGGCTCACTTGAAGGGCTTCCAGGAAAAGAGCGGTGAGATGAGGTCTAGAGGAATAAAACATGATAGAATGGGTCATTTCCTTGCGTTTCATGAGTAAAATTGGGCAAAACTTTCTTTCTTAATCACCTTCAAGAAAGCTAGCATAGAAACAGGAAAGCTGCCACGCCGGATGTGCCTTTTATTGAAAGAAGAAGTGCAGGAGCTTGGACTGGGTTCAGAGTCAGAGTTAGTGTTCAGACTTGTGGAATGGTCAGACGGGACACAGTCGGTTCTGTCAGTGTCCGAATCCCCCAAAATGTTCTTTATCCCTTCATAGTTCATGTCAGCTGACAGTTCTGCCAGAAGTTTGTCTTTGGTACTCAACACTTCCTCGCACTCCTCAGCAGAATTGACCCCGTTCACACTTTCACATGACAACTTCCTGTAGAAAAGGAGGGAGGGGCTGCTGCGCTGCTTTGAGAGACACAGCTGGTCACAGACTCGCCATACTTCCTGTCCAGGACTTGTGTGCGCCTTGTCTCTGAGAGGTCGTCTCTCCATGGAAGGAGGTGAAGATTGCTTTGAAAGAATTTCATGTCCAGCTTGTGGCTGATGTTCTTCAGTGGCCATCATGTCTCCTTGTGTTGTCCTTTTTTTGCTGCAGCTAAAAAAGACAAAGACAATTGTGTAGTAAATATTCAATTAATTAACAAGTCTAGTTTTTTTAACTTTAAGGGTGTCTCCAGACAGAAAAGATTCATCTGCTTAATCTAGTCCAGATTGAGTCCTGAACCTTGCGTCGGGTCTATATTCAGACAGTTTAAAACCAAAGCTTGTAAACAAAACCACATGACTAAACATCTCTTCAGTCATTGGCCAGGAGTTACGAGGGCAATTCAACAAGAGAGAGATTAATTCTTTCTGCAATCCTTGTCGAGATAGTTCACTTGCAGTATTTCGCCAATTTTGAGCCTCTGTCTCAAGGTCAGGTACAACACTTTTTACACTTTTAGGATGTATTCCTTGTATACTGCAAGGAAGTTACCCGGAAGATGACGAAGAAGGTACAATGGTGAGAGTTTCTGACATAGGGGCGGCCGTGGTGCAGTGGTAGGGCAGTCGTCTCAAGATCGTAAGATAGTGGGTTCGATTCCTTGCCCCGCCCATGTGTCGAAGTGTCCTTGGGCAAGACACTGAACCCTGAATTGCCTCTGGTGGGAGGTTGGCGCCAGTGTTCGGCAGCGGAGCCACAACCAGTGTATGAATGTGTGTGTGAATGGGTCTGTGACTGTGAAGCGCTTTGGGCCCTCGAAGGAGGGTAGAAAGCGCTATACAAGTATACGCCATTTACCATAGATTGTCAAGAAGAGAAGCAATGTGTATTACATTAGAGGTAGTTTTAGTAAACCTACATTCATTTGATCACAATTCAATGAGTTGTTTTGTCTCATTGTCCCAGAATGCCCAGCTACGGTGGGTGTATTGGTTCAGTTGTTCCACTCTGAGTACAGAGCCTATTCAGACTGCAGAAACTCCACTTGGAAATAAACCAAGACCACCTTGAAAGATTGGTCCAAGAGCAGTTCCTGGTCTCTGATCAGGGAATTTGAGAATTTTCAGACTGAAAATTTGTTCTGAATTATTGGAAGAAGCAAACTCTGGTTCACTGTAGGCGTACTAGCACACAGTCTGAACCCACCCTAAAAATACTTTAACCATTGTGCTATCTTAGATATGTCGACGTTGGGAGTGGGTCATTTGGACCCCTCAAGACAGTACGCTAAAAAATTATTTTCCAATATTTTTTTATCTTCACTGGTGTCCGTGGTAGACACAAAACCCTCTCCACCTTCATCTACATTTGTCATGGGATGGATAACACGTTAATGTAAGGCTTGGGTCATCTGGACCCCATAAGATAGCATAAGGGTTAAAGCCCCACTCCAATGAAAATGGTGTTTTAAACATGTTCCTGTGGCCTTTTTCTCTCGGTGTAGGGCATAAATGGAGAAAATTAAGTTCAAAACAGAATTTCTGAGTATTCTTTATTTAAAGCAGACCAAATAATAGCAGTTTTAACCTTTGTGCTATTTCATGGGGGTCCAGTGACCCCACCCTTATATTGATGTGGGATCCCACCATGACAAAGGTGGAGAAGATTTCACGTCTGCCACGGACAGCAGTGAAGATAAAAAATCCCTTGAAGAAAAAAGCTTGGGCCGCTGTCTTGTGGGGTCCAGATGACCCCACTTTTAATGTAAACATGCTTAGAATAGCACAAGGGTTACAAAGATTGTATTTGTTACGTAGAAAAAATGCTTAGCCTGCCACAAGCTTCATTTGTAGACGACTAGATCCATGTACGTCTTCGTTTTCCTTGTCTGAGCAGGTATCTAGATCAAAATTGACTGAGTAGCTCCAACATTGCTCACAATTTTTCTTGCACCAGTAATGTTAGGTTTAGGGGTGTGAGGGGCTGTAAGCTAGCATGTAAACCAGGGGTGGGCAAACTACGGCCCGGGGGCCACATGCGGCCCCCTAAGTTACTTAATCTGGCCCTCCAAATTAAAATACATTGAATCAAAAATCCTAATTATTGTTTTATTTTCATTGTATTTCTGGTTTCTTCTCATGAATGGTGTTGTTTCTCTGGCATTTGTGTGTGACTTCTGAGTCAGAAGGTGATTTTTCGGATTTCGCATTTTCCTCTGAGGAACATCAACCCATTGGATCACCAAAAAGAGAAAAAAAATCAAAATGTAGAAATTAAAATTTCCAAATTTTCTGTTTTTAAATAAATATATGTGAATTTTAATCCAAATTAAAGCATGTTTTTCTCTAGATTCCATATTATCTTTTTAGTTTATGAGGTTCATTACCAAATCACTCCTTCCATCTGCTCCTTGTCCGGCCCTTATGCCAAATTTTAGAACCCTTTCTTGCCCACAAATCAAAAAGTTTGCCCACCCCTGATGTAAACAGAGCTCTCAGCAATGGGGAGGGGGACTTGGGGGAAAATTTCTAATGAGCTCCTGCCGCTCTGCAAAAACTATGTCCTAGCAAACGACACAAGTTTGTAGATTTTAACTAAAAACAGCATAATCCTATTTAAAATACCGCTGGGAACGCTTTGATAATTGTTTAAAGATGATTGGAAGGGTGACTTTAAGAACTCTCCGCTAGTGTATTTTTCTAACAGCTCTAAAAATGAGATGTTTGTTTTCCCAACCGGAGTTTGACAACAGAAGCATTTCCAGTAAACGCAGACATCCTTTCGCAGCTGTGACTCCCACTCTCACTATCACATATACTGAAGTCCGCTGAGAGGGATAACCTTAGCTCCCCGTGCCCTTTTCAGTGTCTAAGTCAGCTCAGAGCTTTGGACATTTGTGTTGTGGAAACAGAAGCTTGTGCAGCTGCACAAACGGCAGATAAAGAAACCCACCGAGGTGACCCTGGAGAGTCCAGGAATTTCCTTGATAGTGCGGTCACAGCTTACAGGGCCACGCGTGTCCCTGCGAGGCCCGACGCCGTCTCAGCCCGCCTCTGGATCTGCAGCATAGTCGTCCTGTTTTAAGCAAGGGAGACAAGTACAGCACATTCACTTTAACTGTTAAAAACATGGTGAATAACGAAAAATGAAAATTAAGGCAACTAAAGCACTTTTTTAGGAAGTAAATCATATTTTTTCCTATAAAATTTAAACAGTTTTCCTAAGCAATTGTAATAAAACCACAATTATCAAAGATCTGATGAAGGATTATCTAGAGCAGTGACAGCTACAAGCCCTGACTCCATATCTGACCCATAAGGAGAGCATGTTGGCTCAAAACTAACAAGCTAAATTAACTTTTCTCCATATTTCTTTATTTTCTGATTTCACAGAGCACTTTGGAGCAGATCTGGCTTCAGATTTTTCTTGCCTTTAGTAAACAAGAAAACTGTAACCTTATTTTGAAAAGTTATAATTACAAAGTACAATAGTGATTAATAAAACTTGTTAATCTTTCTTTCTTTTGAGTAATTTCTTTGTTTTTTTATATCAAAAAAATACTATTTCATCATATTTTAAGATAAGATTACTTTGATTTTTAGATCCAAGGTTCAAACTGTTGATTGTCAAATGCAACAGGGAAGTTCTCAGTGCGATGAAAGTCCGAGTTTGTCGTCTACTCTGTGCTAAATAAGTACCCAAAAAACATTCATATATGTAATAAATGAAAAAATATATATTATAAAAATGAAGAAAATGCAAAAAGTTAAAATGTAAAACAGAATAAAGCAGAAGTGCAATAAATAAACAGTATTCTGGTATATAAAGAGTCAGATGTGCATTGTGTAATATACGAAACCTGATTAATAATTTAGTTTAAATGACACATTATTGGAAAAATACTTTCATCTATATTAATAAGAAGTACATTATTCCATATTCTTAATAGTCAAATATCTTTAAACTTGTCCTTTTCAGCATTTGACCCACAGATGTGTTAGACAGATGTTACTATTCCGATAGCAGTTCAATAGCTTGAACATGAGGAGTATATTTGTATAAACCCCTGTTTTATTTGAGGCTAAACTTTATTTTTGTTATATTCGTAAGTATTTCTTTTTGGACTGGATGGGAGACAAAGCGAGATGGTGGGAAAGGGTTCCACCGCCAGGCATCAGTTGTTATCTGAGTATACTATGAGGTTAGACATTAGTAGTAGTTTTTCCATCTTTCAACATCAACTTGGATACCTTTCTTTAGGCTGGTCTGCCTTCTGCTTTTGGTGCTGTAAGTAGCAGGATCTATCTTTCAAAATATGTTTATACCTCAAGCGAGGTCGGCCAATTAGTGGAATGAGTTTCAACAGAGACGACAGAGGTTTAGACTCAGTAACATGGAAGGATTCTTCATTTATCATTTTGTCCTTCCATGAAATCCTAAGTACGGCTCTAAGTGATCTTGTACGAAAAGATGATTTTCCTGATGACGATTAGTCGTCCGACAAGAATAAACCATAAACAAGAGCAATCAGAACACATCCAGTCCATTCTTTGGACTACAGTAACTTTTCAGCCATTAACTCAATTAAAGTCATTCCAGTGGATCCTGAAATCGACAAAAGCAGCCTTGAGGTGATGTGGAACTCTGCACCACAAAGCCAATATGAAAAGCAGGTTTTCTCTGTATTAAAATCAGCCACTTCAGGTCAACCATGCAAACTGTCAAAGAACTTGGGTTAGTTACTGTAGATGCTGCAGGTGACAGGTGATAGGAGGAGGACAAAAAGAACCAGCAAGATGCTCAAGGGTTTATCAATATTAGTGAAAACCATAAATGTCTTGACGTAGAGTTATGGCATCTGGACAGTAAAAGATTTTAAATTCAGATAAATGACCAAAATAAATAATTAAATGTTGTTGACTTGTAAATTGATTTGACTCGATTGAGAGATAGTAAAACCCGTTTATGGCTTTTAATCTAACAACTTCTAATGGAACATTTATTTACAATTGATTGATTGGGTTTGCTTAATTTCAAGCATAGATTGTGGACAATACAGGACAAAACACAGATTTGTTAAACTCATTACAAAAATAGTAGAGTGCATTGATTAGAAAATTAAAAAAGATAAATAAAGACAAACTTAGACTAGGGCTGTAACGAGTATCCGGGTGATCGAGTACTTGCGATCTGCTCCCGAAAATTCGAGTATGAATATTCGCGACGTCCAAGATCGCTGATTCGCGATCTTTATAAATATAGTAAATTGTAGTAAAATAGGATCAAAATATTATCTGGTAATGATTTATTTTTGCTCTGGAATGCAGATTAATGTAGGATTTTAAGTTTACGAACTGAAACAAAGCCGGAATAGCCGTGGTAGTCACCGGAAGTAAACACACATCTTCCTTGTGGGTGAGGCTTCCGGTTTTCAAAGTAAAACTAGCGAGAGCTTTTTTCCGTTCAAAAACCGAGACTGAAGCTCTTTTCACTGACATAACTTCTGAAAAAAATGAATTATCTTTAACATCGGAGCTTTAGCTCCAGTTTTTACATTCTTTTGGTTATAATAACTCTTCATCGGTTGACTGAATTAACGAAACTCCATCTTATTCTGAAGAAACGCAGCCTCAACTGCTGAAAGGAGGATGGAATCAAGGTGAATCAGATGATTCTGCTGCAGAAAAAAAACTTTTTTTATAAACAACATAAAATATTGAAGAACTTTGAGAATAGAATACTGTGGAAAACATTTTCAAGTTTTGCAGTTAAATAATATAAAACAGCAGTGATTGTTATCCTTTTTATGTTGTTTATGTTGCTGCTGAACTTAACCAGAAGGTTGACAAAATAAGTTTAAAATAACAAAAATTTTTCTATCTGAATCTTTGTTGGTTTTTTTTTCTTTTTTTTTAATCAGTTTTGTTGATTCTGATCTACTGTTCTAAATAAAGGTATACATGTTGGTGATTTAATACAAATAATTAAAATGTTTCCCCATCTAGTAAATACACATAGCAATAAACATTATATTAAAAAGTAAGAATCGTGGTTCGATTCGTGAATCGTTGAGCTTGATTCGTGAATCGTTTTGGATCGCCACCTAAGCAACGATCCACAGCCCTAACTTAGACTATTTGATGTCTCATTTGATTCACGAACTGTAGTATTAGCTAAAGTCAAGTATAGTTTATATACTGCTTGAAAAGGAGTGGGAAGAAGCGAACTTTGATTACCCTCCCCCACACACACTAGGGCTGCCACAAACGATTATTTTAATAGTCGACTAATCACCGATTATTTTTTCCGATTAGTCGACTAATCTGTTCATGGCCAAAGTGGATGTAAAGATGCTGAAGTTGATAACCAGCTAAAATATTAGTTAAATGCCAAATTTACCAAAAAATAAAAAGAGCCAAAGTTAGCCTAAATAGCTAGCATGCTGCTGAAATATTAGCTAAATTCCAAATTAGCCTTAAAAAAACGAAAAATCCTATATTAGCCAAAACAGCTAGCACATAGCTGAAATATAAGCTAAACTCAAAAATTGCCTAAAAAACGTAAAAAAGCTAAAGTTAGCCGAAATAGCTAGCATGCTGCTGAAATATTAGCTAAACTCCAAAATAGCCTAAAAAACCTTAATAAATGCCAAAATATTCCAAAAAGCTAGCAGAATGCTATTATAACTTTCAACTTTACTACAATCTGACTTCATACAATATAAAGTAACGACTAATCGACTATTAAATTAGTTGTCGATTATTTTAATAGTCGATTAGTCATCGATTAGTCGACTAATCGTGGCAGCCCTAACACACACCCACATTTAGTTACTTCATTAGTTACAATTCAAACAGAAAATACTTTTTTGGTGCTATTGGATAACATTTTAAACAAAAAGTCCATTACGGCGAACTCAATGGAAACAGAATCCACCATTTAAACACACAATCCCACGACATGTCCGTATGTTTTTACTATAGGGGAATGGGAAAAAAGAAAAGGAAAGCTCTACCATTTGAAACCTGGTAAGAGAATTTGTGGCTAAAGAGACGGCGCCCCTCATTATGCTGCCTAAATGTTTGCACTTGGAATGTGAAGAAAGAGTGAAGGCAAGACCGTGAAGACGTTCAGTCTGAGGGTACGTTTGTTAAAAAGGTACACAGAGGTACGGAAACGCCCCTGCAGAAACTTTTCAAGTCTCTGTGCAACATTTACACTGGCAGCATTTCTGTCAAACTGATAAAAAAAAAGGCAGCAGTTTTATTCTAAGGCCGGCGGTAACGATAACTCTCAAACTCCTACAGAGGCTTTTTTATGGAGAGAAAATAGACTCACTCTGATTTGTGCGTGCGCAATTCTTGATTTGTGCGTAAATTAGGATCTGTGCATGCGTATATATGATTGGTGCATGCATAATTCTTGATTCATGCATAACTTTGGATTTGTGCGTGCATAATTCTTGATTTGTAACTAATATAATACATTTTTTGCAAAAGTAAAAAAATTACAAATATTGAAAAAATAGAATATGCAATTTACACATGCACAAATTAAAATTACAACTGCCTGAAACTAATTACTCAAAAATATATTTTTAAAAATACGCACAGATCACCTCTTACACACGCACGCAGCCCCAGTTACGCACAAATCTACTGTGAGACTCTTTTTACGTCTCACAAATTCGTCCGTGAGTGATGCGTTCAAGTACTATCAGGATGCTCGTTCATCATAGTTTTCTTGTCAGCCATTTTAAACTTCGATTGTGAATAACATCCGGTAAAACTAGACATTTACCCACTTTCTTAAAAATATATTCCCAATAATTAATATGAAAAGTCTAAATAAGCGCTTTTAAAACACTTATACTTTTAAAAATAAGAATATTTACAGAAAAGGGCGCTATTAAAATAGTTTAACAAAAAAGAGAAAATTTTAAGGTTTCAAAAAAAATGTCTTCAGACTGAATAGACATCACTTATATTTGGTGATTCCAGTCAGACTTTATTCTACCCAGAATTATAAACATTTGAGAGCGCATTAAACGGAACACAGTTTACAAAGTTTTTTCATTTTGTCAGAACCATGTGCTTTAAGATCATGATCATCTAAAAAAACTGGACATTACAACAAACCAACCCAGCATCTTTTAATATCTAGATCAGGGCTCAGCAATGTTTATGACATGAAGTGCCCTAACAACTTTGTCATCACCAGCTATAATGCGTGCTCTGTTGTTGTTCATTTTCATCTTATCCTGTCAGGGATCATCACAGTCTATCAGCGTTCACTGATTCACACAGGTGATTATATGCAGAGAGGTTTACGCTCGATGATCTTCCTGACACAATCCTGAGAGATCAAGTTATGCAGCAGCGTGAGGGTCTTGTCTAAAGACCCTCACTGGATTTTGGCTGATTGCCGCCCTGGGAACTGAACCGGGGTCCTACACCAGCCAACAGTAAAAACCGTTCACCTCTAAGTGTAATGCAAACTTTAAGAACAAACAAACAAAAAAAATCATTACATCTGAAAAAAATGTATTTCACAAACAGCAGGTCAAAGACCTTTTTTGAACATATTAGCTCAACATTGTGCTTTCATAATAATATTGCACAAAGAAAATAGTTAAAATAGTATTGCAACTATGTTTGTTAGAAACCAAAAATACAGCATTTGTGGTACATCATACTAACAGCAAGAGGATTGGATACATCAGAACCAGATCCTCCCACCCCAGCAACTCTCTGTTCGACCTGTTACCATCAGGCAGACGATACAGGTCACACAAAACCAGGACAAAGACTCAGAGATAGCTTCTTCCTGAGAGCTATCTCTGCAGTTACCAATAACACCCACTGAAACTGTCCTCACAATCCCACAATATGGATCATATTGATCATGTCATTGTATTCCAGAATACAAGTGCAATAATCTAATTATACAGGTGTGATCATCTCGTACTGTTTATGTTTAATCCCTCTGTTTTTATTTTGCCTTCATGCGGCTTATGTTTATATGAATATTATATATATTTTTTAATTTTATTACTATTATTGTTACTTTGCACCAAGTGAGCAGCGCTCAAATTTCGTTGTATAATGTACAAGAACAATAAAGGCTATTATATTCTTTTCTATTCTAAATACCATCAATATTTCTAAGAACTTCACAACTATTCATTAAATAAATAAATAAATAATTAAAGCAAGTGTTTTTATTTTTTGTTACATTATGAGACGGGAGCTGAGTAACTGAGTTAATTCTGTGATGATACTTTTACTGCATGTAAACCTAAATGTTTTTACTTTTTTATTAGTTTGCTATTTATAGTGATTTAAATTTCCTGTTACTGGACAGCACCATTCTTCGTTTTCACCCCCAGTAACTGCAGTGGTGATCAGCTTTATTATTCATTTAAAAATTTCAAAACTTTGGCAAAAAGTTTGATTTTTAATGAATAAACGCTTTATTATTCATTTAAAAATATTTCATATTGACATTTGGCAGAACAGAAAGTATAATCTGACCTTGTTTGAAATCTGAATTTAATGATCATCAATGTTGCTGCTCAGAGTGCTTTACAAATAAAAACAAACATAAAATACAAAAAAGGAGAAAAATTGAAACTAATCTTTTTCCTACGGCGCGCATTAAATTAAATCGCCCGCTCATGAAGGCTGACACGGAAAGAACTTTGTGTGGTGTGAAACTATAAAGTTTTATTTAAAAAAAAAAAAAAGAAAGAACCCGCAGTATTTATGGGTGGGCGGGGTCACAGTCACAGCGCTGCGTGAAATGGACCCTTTCCTCGTGACGCCATGGAGTATCAAAGATCATCGACAAAAGTGCTAATTACTCTAATGTGTAATAGTCTAATGTGAACTGGTTTATAGGAAATCTAAGCCTCCATCTTCTGTTTCCAGATTCAAAGCCAACTAGCAAATACCAAGTGTTGCAGTTCCTTCAATGACCACTGGAGGCTGGCGTCAGACGGGAGAAATGTCTCTACTGTCTCAAGTTGTTTTTATTGAGTCCGAATTCATCCGACCACATTTTAATGAGTTGCTGTGTCTCATCATTGTGGTGTTGTGGTATTGTTTTTGAGAAAAATCGGTTGGAAATGAGGAATTGAGGGAGTTTCTTGACTGGTCAGTGGGTGGACCTATGGGTGAAGTCTCTATTAGCAATGATCAGCGCAATGCAGGACTACTCATCTACAGTTTGACAATACAAATTAACTTATTGGGGCTTAAACCTGTCATTTTTATAAATTCAGGAAGATAATTTGTCATTAAGATTATGGTTAAATACATTAACACTGAAGTCATATTTTAGGATAACAATTTTGCTATTCATGTGAAAATAGAAAAATATAAATAATAGTAGGAACTTTATTTTTGGCAAATTTTTGATAAAAAAAAAAAAAAATGTCATTTTTTACTGTTTTCTTAACCTAAAATAAAGCCACCATAGTTAAACACTGGCTCTCGTTGTTATCAGCTGAACTCTAACCGCGCTGGAGAGCCAAA
Organism: Oryzias javanicus; assembly: GCA_003999625.1. Taxonomy (NCBI): domain Eukaryota; kingdom Metazoa; phylum Chordata; class Actinopteri; order Beloniformes; family Adrianichthyidae; genus Oryzias; species Oryzias javanicus. Next base: position 8,658,462 of record CM012455.1, on the reverse strand, counting down.
TTCCTCTTCCAGGTTAAATCTCAGCTCCAGGCTAAAACCCAGAACCACACACAAAGACTTAAGCAAACACAGCCACTTACTGGAAAGCGGGTCAGAAGCAGTAACGAGAGCACTGACCAACAAAAGGCCCATCACTTCCACTCCACTCCCCACATTCATTACAAACAATATTGCACAATTGTTTTTTAAATCAACAGATGCAGCTCTTTCATTAATCCAGCTGTCTAACCATGTGTACTTACTGGACTCCACAAAGACTCCAGCAGCGTCTGTCTCCTGGTGGCTTCAGATCAGAGTGTTTGGGTCCACACGCTTTTCAAGTAAAGCCCAACTACCAATCAAAACGCTTCTGGAGGGGCGACCACGTGATTCGTTTGCTCAGCCAGACAAGCAAAATGTGAATGCAGACAGAGCTTTTGTTGATTTTGTCTTTTAGTTAAAAATTTTATCTTGCTTATTGCTGAGTGTTTTAGACAAATCCAGAGAAGAAAACCATCAGGACAAATGAAGTGAATTAAAAAAACAGGAAGAGATCGGTGTTTTGTTTAACCTGCTGGTGTGGTTTCAAGGTTTGTTTTGGGTTTTTTTTTTCCTCTCCCGGCAGGAACTGTGTCACCATGTAATCGTAGACTGTCTAAAACAAGTCAAGTGCACGCCTGTTGATGAGCGGCGTTACTTTATCCATCAGGCCTCCTACAAACTGGTTGGGAGCTTGAAACGTTTCAGGTTTTTGGGTGTAACACAACCGTTTTTTTTAACCTCTTATTTGGCTTATAGATGACCCAGTTATTAGTTACTGGCACGACAATATGCCTGAGCAGCAGCTTTTTTTCCATGTAACTTAATACTCTAAATGTATTATCACATCATCTTTGTATTCATATTATTTAATGTAACAACCAAAAGGGTTGATGCTGATAAAATCAAAAGCAATGAAGTCAGGCAGGAAAACGGATCAAATATAAACCAGATTTTTAACAAAAACAGATGTTTCATCTGGTGTTCTCTTATTTTGAAAGGTTAATTGAAAACTCCCACAGATTACATAAACGATTCAGATATTTCAAGGGCAACTAAACACTAAATCAACTTCTTTTGGCCTTTGACCTCTATAAATTTGGCTATAATAGGCCTGTCTATTAGTTTTTGCCACTTTTTTGAGTATTTAAAACACATGTCAAAGTCAAGGCAGGGGGCCGGACTTGGCCCCTGGGCCACATCCGGCCCTCTGGGTAAGTATACCAGCCCTCCAGACCATTTTTTTTTATTGTTAGTAATGGCTTATCTTGCACTTCCTTCTAACTTGTATAATTTTGACAAAAAGTTATTTAAAATGTAAGTTGATTTATTCTGGAACTAGTAACCCCGCCCCCTCCTTGTTTCTGTCTGTTTGAACGCTGTCCTGCTAGCTTACAGCCCAACACAAACCCAACCTAACATAACCGGTGCAACAAAAATGGTGATCAATATTGGATCCATCCAGCCGTACAGTATTTAGCCAGCTATTTATTTATTATTTATTGACCTTTATTTAACCAGGATAATCCCACTGAGATTTTAAACCTCTTTTGTAATGGAGTCCTGGACAAGAGGCAGCCACAGTTAGTTAAAAATACATCAAAACATTAAGACAATAAAACACTAAAACAAACGTAAAAACGAAGACGTACATGGATCTAGTAGTCTATCAGTGGATGAATCAGAATGGATAAATGGTTTTTGTCACCATTTTTTTGTTTGCCACAACAATATAATAAAAAAAATACTCAAATGTAAATTTTAAGTTTCATTAATGTCTTCCATTATGAGAAAAATGCCACAAAAACATGTTAAAAAGACCAGAAACATGATTTCTATCGGAGTGGGTCTTCAAGTATCTACTGCCAGTAAGAGTTTGGTTTAAATCAGGCCTCTACAACCTCCAGATCCACATGTGGCTCTTTCTCTCGCCATAGAAGCTCCTCGGCCAAACATAAAATAAGTCAAGGAGCCTGCTGACCCGGCCATGTTGACCGTATGAGTCAGCAGCTCCTCCTAATGGCTGCCTAACCAAAACTACCTAAAGAAAACAAATAAACAAAGCCGGAAAACTAAGACTACCAAACTAAAATAACAAAACCCAGCAGTGTAAGACTGCTGACAACAAAGAGGGGAAAAATAACAAAATAGACATAATTCATACTTATTATTAAAATAAAAGAAAGTCATAATTGTAAATCCAAATGTCTTAAAGGCTAAAGTAAGATTATGCAGCTCCTTCTAGGTTTTGATCAGTAGAAAATTAGTCCAAATGGTTCTTTTACTGTTAAAGATTGCCGACCCCAGGTTTAAATCCAAGCTTGGATTCATTGAACCTAAGATTGTTGATTATTTTCACCCAAACCTGAATGTCTTTGTATTTTAGTAAAGAACAACAATCACATGACCCTTCATGAACCCACATTTCAAAGCCGGTAACCTGACAGGAAGTTCTTAAAGTTTGCGACATAATCGCTGCTGGCAAAGTGTAAATAAACACAACTGACACATCAAACTAGTCCAGTAACCGCTTGTGACAACCAGTGTCAGCTCTTTGTCTCCAAATAGGTCTTAACCAAATGATTTTCTTTAATGAGTTCCTTTCTCAGGCCGCGTAACCGTTTTTAACCCGTGGCCTAAATCACCATTTATCCCCTCAAAAGGAGGGGGGCTTTGAACCTTATTCTCTAATGTTCATTCATGAGGGATTATTTCACAACTCATCCAAAAGATGACTCACAGCCTGGTATGTGATGTGATCCACCCACACGTGGTGGAGCGCAAGAAAGCAGAACGCCACCGGTGAGGTGGAGAGCAGCGAGTGCGGTTCTGATAGGAAGTCTTACGCTTTGATGCGCACGATCACTTTAACGCTGCACGGTAAGTGAGGATAAGCACAGGTAAATATTTGTCCAAATTACACCAGGAAATACTTCTCAGTTCTTCAGAATACTTTTTTTTTTATATTTTTAAAAAAGGAAGGTTTTCATAAAAATCTTGCATTCAATGTTGTTCAGAACTCTGAAAAAAATGTTTTTAATCACATTGAAATCATAGTTTAGATCAGGGGTGGGCAAACTTTTTGATTTGTGGGCCAGAAAGGGTTCTAAAATTTGGCATAAGGGCCGGACAAGGAGCAGATGGAAGGAGTGATTTGGTAATGAACCTCATAAACTAAAAAAATAATATGGAATTTAGAGAAAAACATGCTTTAATTTGGATTAAAATTCACATATATTCATTTAAAAACAGAAAATTTGGGAATTTTAATTTCAAAATTTTGATTTTTGTTCTCTTTTTGGTGATCAAATGGGTTGATGTTCTTCAGACGAAAAATCACCTTCTGACTCAGAAAAAAACACACACGAACGCCAGAGAAACAACACCATTCATGAGAAGAAACTAGACATACAATGGGAATAAACCAATAATTAGGATTTTGATTAAATGTATTTTAATTTGGAGGGCCAGATTAAGTAGCCTAAGGGGCCGCATGTGGCCCCCGGGCCGTAGTTTGCCCACCCCTGGTTTAGACACATAAGTGCAAAACAAAAAAAAATATTTTTAAAGAAAAGTAAGACAAACACTTAAGAATAGACAAAAAAGTTGGGCTGGGTAATATTAAGAGATTTTATATCATGATGTGTTTTTTTTCTATATCATGCGACTACGATATATGTCACAATATACATCAAATAACTATATTTGTCAGATTTGAACAGTCTGTGGCTTTTAAGAGAAATGTGTAATCAATTAGATTTCAATTTAAATATTTATTTCTTTTTACACTTTATCCCCCATGACATTTTTTTTTTATTTTAAAAACATTCCCAGCAGTGTTTTGATTATGATTATTAAGTTATTAACCAAAATCCCACAACCTAAATGTCTTAACCGTTGTACTATCCTAGGCCTGTTTACATTATAAGTGGGGTCATTTGGACCCCTCAAGACAGTGCGCTTAACTGTTTTTTTTTTCCTTTTTCTGGTGTTCATGTTAGACATAATATCCTTTTCACCTTCATCCACCTTTGAAAGAGATCAAACATCAAGGGTGGGGTCATCTGGACCCCATAAGCGAGCACAAGGGTTAAAAAGCCATTTTTCATGTTGATCTGGAGCCTCTGTTTCCAAAATCTCCTCTGAGGGGGCGTGGCTTTTGGAGCTGAGCTGAGCACCCCCGCCCCTGTCTGATAATGATAGCTCTGTGTCTCGCTGGTGTAAATCTTCACCGCTGCTACATAAAAAAAAAATCAAGCAGTATCGGTAATGTCTACCCGTGTAGTTCTGATCCGGATGTCGGCTTGGACGAGGAAGTGAGAATTTTCATGGACCGAACTTCCTCCAAAATCCTGATTCTTTCTCCTTCCACTTCACCAAAGACCCTTTTAGCTAATTCTTCAAACGTCTAACAGTCTTCTAACATCCAAATGCTCTTTCATTGATTTACAATCTTTTCCAACTGCTGTCAAATGAGCCGCCGTTCACATTTCCGTGGTCACATCAAGAAGCTCCGTGGAGTCTGGTGGAGATTTCCCAGAGTTCTCAGTCCTGCTACCGTAAGTATTGGATGAAACTCACATTTAAAAAAATCCAGTGACGCTGATTTGACCACAGAAATGTGAACGGCGGCTCATTTGACTGCAGTCAAGGTGAAGATAGCATCTTCTCTTCTCCAGAACCTGAACTAGACACGCTAGCCGGACCAGATGAGGGTTTAGTGCATGTGCAGCAGAGCTGTTGTGACGTAAAGAAAGTTCAATATTTCAAACAGAGTCTGTCTGTGACAGTTTGATTGACAGCGATTTAAAAGGCGAAATATTCTGAAATGCAAAAACAAAATGATTTCTTATTACATGTGTTCTCTTTCATAAGAAACACGCCAAACATACATGTTAAAAACTCAAAAAAACATGATTCTCATCAGAGGGAGACTTTAAATATTTACAAATATGCTGAAACAAAATCATGACAGCTTGAAGTATTAAACAAATCAAATAAAGCCCGTCATACATTTGACCAATCGGATTAACCCTGTCTGGTCGTTGGCCAATCAATGGAGCCCTTTTAGGTTAGATCCCTGCCTCTTATGTAGCTGAGGGTCAATGTTATGATGACTTTTATTCATTAAAGCTGTTGCAGTGAAATGAAAATTATATATTTAGTTGTTTTTAGTTTTGCCATCAGTTTATGTATCGCAAGTCATATCGACATCGCCGTATTGATTACTAATACGCCCACAAAGTACTGCCGCTCTGCAGAAACTATGTCCTAGAAGACAACAGCTTATAAATGTTGGCTGAAAACAGCATAATCATAATTAACCATAGGAGAAAAAAAATGTGGTTCTGGGTCATGAGCAGACGTCTGGTGCAATTCTCTCCTAAAATGTGAATTATGTCAAAAAAAAGAAGATTTTCTAAAGAAAATGATCGGCACATATTTTTGATACTTGATTCATGACTCTTCTTTTGAAAGTGATCCGTACATATTTTATTTTGTGAACTGATTTATTTTAAAGATTTTTCAACTAAAAAAGTCAGTATACATTATCATGATACTTAAATTAATGACTCTTAAAATTGGAAAATAATCTGCATACATTTATATTTTTGTTGATGTTGGATACTTGATTTATTTTAATTATTTTTGTTCTAATGAAAAATAATCTGCATGTTTTGTCTGAATTTTGATAATAAATCTGCAAATGCACTGACATTACTATTACTATTACTATTACTGTTACTATTACTATTACTATTACTACCCATTACTATTTCTACTTGAGGATTCTTAATACCTGAAAGATATAAATATCTGATCTTAAGTCATGAACCCGACGATGACAATTCATGTAAAGGAAATGGTATTGTCAAGCCGGGGTTTTTTTGTTTCCGTAACCACGTTGGGTTTTATAGGACCGGGTGGTTAGCCCTGCGCCAAACCCCCAACCTGGAGGGCCAGTGGACTGCTCTTAGTCTGGCCTCTACCCTTCAATCTGTCTGGCATGGGAGACCCTACCAGGAGCGTAAAGCTCCAGCCAGCAGGTCCTCGAGACGCACAAGCCCCCCAACCACGACAAGGTGGCGGTCCATGGGCACCCATTGCAGGTGGTCTCATAGGAACGGGCCGGGGTGGGATATTATAAATTGGCTTCCTCCCATTCCCTTTCAGGTAATCTGTTAATGTCTAAAATAGATTGAAAGGTGATTGGAGTTGGACTATAAATTTCTGAGAATGCAAACCAACTTCTCTGTATAACACTATAAGTCGTGTCATGTGACAACAGTCACATTCCTTTCAGGATCCCAGCAGCACTGAACTCTTCAAAAACAAAGAAAAACTACAAAGGTTTTACCCATAATCCTCATTTAAAGCACAAATATTTGTCTCCAGTTCATCCATTAAACACAGAGCAGCCAAAAAAAACAAAAATCTTAAAGATTTTTCTGTAAAAGCACCAGCTTCAGACTCTAAAGACAAAAGGAACATGTGATGATGAGACACAGGTTTTTCCCTTTGAAACAGTGACTCGTCCTGTCAGTGACGGCTGGTTTCACTGGAGCTGCAAACAGAGCAGACTTTTCATGCAGGAGAACATATGGCTTTGATTATAGAAGCGGAGGCGAGAAGCCAATGGAAACAGTCCAGAGCGATGGAAGCTGAGAGAGTATGGACAGAGAGAGGGGGAAGTGAAGCGGCGTTTCACTCTGGGATGAGAACGTGAACGCTGGCGTGCGTGAACTTTGGTGCTCGTTAATGAAAGATGACTCAGAGACTGATGAACTCAGGAAGACAGCGCTGATGCTGAGCATGTGCATGACTGTGCATGGGGATTACCATGCACAGATGCAGCTCTGCAGGCCAGCAAGACGCACCAAATATAGTTATGATCATCCTATAGATGCAAATGAATAATTGATTATGAATTATAAATCTAAATAAAAAGCTGAAATATTTATTTTTAAAGGCCAACATTGACAAAAATCATGTTTTTTGGTGTTTTTAACATGTTCTTGTGGCATTTTTTTCCTGATGGAGGACATATATAAGAAAATTAAAACTTAAATTTCCATTTTTTATCATTTCTTTATTCAAATTATTATTAAACAGGAGCAGTTTGAAAAATAGCATCTTTGCAACGTACAAAATACGATGGACGACCAAAAAGCTTCCTGCACAGCTCCGTAATGGGGAGGGGAAGTGGGGGTGGGGTTGCTCCATTTCAATGGTCAACTCAGAGGCAAGATTCTAAAGAACAACTGCTAACACAGGTTGTTGTTTTTTTTTTATATCTTGGCTAAAAAGGCCTAATATTAATATTAAAAAAAACCACTGGAAATGTTTTGAAAATAGATCAAAAGATGATTGAAACTTTAAAGTTTTTAGGGAATGGATGTTTCTCTTAACTATATGAAGTTTGACATTTCATCTCAGCAGTTTACTGGACAAGTTTACTGGACAGTTTAAAAGATTATTTTAGTTCAATTATTGTCTTGGACACTGAACAGAAGCAGGTTGACAAACTGAAAGAAAACTAAAAGCTGCACTCACCAAAATATGATCAAAATAAGATTCTTTATAAGCAAAAAAAAATGTTTTTGGGAAACAAATGATCTAATAGGAACTTATCAAATCTTATCTGTGTAACAATCACAAAATCTTTTAACCTGAGAAGAAAAAATAAAAGACTTTTTGGTGTAAATTGTGCATAAAAAGTCAAATTAGAAAACATTTTTTATGCATAAACAAAAATAATAAAAACAGAATAAACACATAGTTTATTTATTTATAAACGTGAGTTATTTAGGCATTTTACATAATTTTCACTCATTTTGATGGTGCAGATCAAGCAAACTAACAGAACTAAAGCATAGAAGTATTTTTGTCAAACAAGCAAAAACAGTTCAGATTTGTTAAGACTTCTTTCAGCAGGGAAAGATCAAAGCAAAAAAAAAAGTTTCTTCAATTAAAGCTCTGAACTCTGGTTAAAGACCCACTCCAATGAGAATTGTCTTTAACATGATCTTGTAGCATTTTTCTCAGAGTAGAAGACCTACTGCATATAAAAAAAATTCACTTGGGGGCTCGTCCGGGATTGCAGATCTATTCCAGGATTGGAGACTGCAGATCCTTAAAGTCTTAAAATACATCAAATGGTTTTGTACTAAACTTTGGCTTAAAAAAACATAAGATTTTAATTCACAAAATTTCTTTAATTAGTCAACAAAGCACAAAGACATATTTAAATCTGGAGTAAATGTTAAGAACCCACTCCAAAGAAAATTGTCTTCTTTGGGTTTTTAGCATGTTCTTGAAGCATTTTAAGAGGATCTATATAAAAGAAGTTACTCGGGGGCTCGTCCGGGATTGCAAATTGTTTCAGGTAAAGACTCCTGATCTTCAAAGTCTTAAAATGCATTGAACCGTATTGTACTAAACTTTGGCTTTAAAAATATAAGAAAAAATGTAGTAAATTATATTTATTTAATTAGTCAACAAGATAAAATCTCAGTTTATCACAAAGAAACTTTTTGTGACAGACTAAAATGAAAATAATCTTTTCTGTGTCTTTAACGTGTTCTTGTAACATTTTTCTCATAGTAGACGGCCTATTTAAAATAATCTACAACTAAAACTGCATTTCTAGTATTTCTTAATCAAAATTACATTGGATCAGAAAACTGGATGCTAGAAAAACTAATGATGCAGTTACGGACAGGGGCGTGCGAAAGTCTCCTCCCCACGTGTGCACTCTGGCCCGCTCAACATTGAGCATGATGAGCTTTCAACACTCGTGCTATAGTGAATTGCTCATTGTTATTTTTACGCCGCTAATGTTAGCTTGAGGCTATAAGCTTGTGCGCGAGCGCCCAAACAAAGCTCTCAGCGACGGACAGGGGGCGAGTTATGTAAACAGTCCTGCACATTACCCAGAATTGTGTCACCTGTGTATAAAATATGTCATAAAAACGATAAAAGCTTTTAGATTTTGGATAAAAACTTCATAATCATAATTAAAAGGTGTCTGGGGACAATTTTACAATAGAAAAAAGTATGGTTGGTGTGGGACTTGAACTCAAAAATCAAGTCTTTAGATGAGTAACCTCATGAGATGTAGCTGTAGGCGCAGTCAAACAAAAAACGCGCAAGTGCATTTCTGGAAGTGATGCATAATAGTCTGCACCAACCTGGAAAAACACGTCCGACCAGTCTCATCTCGTGTGCTCCACATTTCTTCACCCAGTTTCTCTAACTGCCATCAGCGCTTCCACCGCACGTTTACCTCATCAGAGGTATCAATAACAAAATTCTAAATTCATTTCAAGACCCTAATTTTGGTTACACACCATTAAATCCCCACTCCGACTTTCTTTTGATTTAATATAAAAGCGTCTTTTAATCATTTTTAGGCAAAAAATTGTGAATCGTTTATTAGGACAGTTTCTGCAGAGCAGCAGGAGATCTTTAGAATTTCATCTCTATTAACACAAAGCAATCCCGCCCTCTTTTCCCCTCCGCGTTGCAGAGTTCTCTGCTAGCTTACAGCCCGTCACAACAAATGGCGAGCAAAACTGGAGCTCTCCAGCTGCGCGGTTTTGAGCTCCGATGAGGAAAACTAAAACGTTCATGGATCTATTTGTCTACATGTGGATGCATCAGAATGGAGTGAAGCACGTATTGTCTAAGTCAAATTTAATCGTTTTCAAACAGCATTTCTTCATCTGCTCTTTATTTGTTTAAATAAAATACTCAGAAACACAATTTTAAGTTTAATCTCTTTATAAATAGCAGCAAAATGCCCCAAGAACATGTTAAAAACACATTTTTATTAGTGTACAAGCATAATCAATAGTTACACTATTGATGTTATCTTTTAAAACAGCTTTTCTAAATAAGTGATATAAATATATTTTTTACTTTTTAGGGATTTTTAGGGTTTTATCTCACACTCTCCTCCCTTCACCTTGAGAATAAACCAATACAATCAGAAAAAGGGGGGGTTTGGATAATTACACATGTGGAATTTCAAGCACTACATTCCAATTATTGCTTTAAAAGTATCAAAAAGTAGTACATACCTCTTAAAATATAATTAACAAAATAGTTTGGGGTCTTTTCAGAGCTAAATATTAACATTTACCAACTAAAATAAATAAAATTCAAGTAATTTATTGGAAAATTGCTTTTTTTGCCAACTAGGAATTTGTCAATATTTTTTTTTTAAGTGACATTTATTTTTGAGTTTGTTTTAATTTTATTTGAGCAGTTATCATATTTTTATTTCCATTTTTTCCAACTTAAAACAGAGAAACTGGGAGCTAGCATTCCGAGCTGATGCTAAGGGGGACACCACTGTAAACACCTGAGCTCACCTGTCAAACTGTAGGTGTCAGTGAAAGCAGCACTCATTAACAATGTGTTTTACTGACGCTAAAATAACATTATCTACAACAAACAGGATTATCACAGTGTAAGTGTTTCGGTTTCAGTTTTCCCCCCACAAGGAACCCCTATAAAAATGGTTCAGTCGGACGGCGGGTCTCGTTCCAAACTTCATGTTTGGGGATAGTCCGAATAGAATTAAGCTAACACTTCTTGAAATTGTTAGAAAATAACCCTTTGACTATTATTTTCAGGCGCTCGTGCGGCGCCACAAGTCACAAGTTTGGTGTTTGAGGCACAGACTTACAGAGTTGTTGTTGTCCGGTGGGCTTAGCATCCAGGAGTCTCCGCCTGAAGGCTGCTGCAGCTCCGCTCCGGCTCCTTTGACTCTCCTCACAACTTTGGCAGAAAGTTGAAGGCAGCGGCTCGCGCTGCTGTGGGAAACCTCTCTCCTCTGTGATGCCTTCACGTGCTACTCGGAATTTTCTGCTCGTACCCAAGAACTCAGAATTCAGCATTTGTTTATTATGTATTTGTTTAGCTTCACTATGCAATAGTGTCTTATAAAGGCTATTGTTGTTCATTTTATGTTCTGTTTTTCTTATTTAACTGCTCATTTTTATATATATATAATATATATATATATATTATATATATATATATATATAATATATATATATATATATATATATATAATATTATATATATATATAATATATATATATATATATAAAAGCAAAGTGGTAATAACATTGTGTCAATAGACAACAAAAAGAGAAAACAAATTATTTTCAGCTTAATTTATCAAGTAAAAAAATTCAAGATGCATTTAATTCAAATTTTTAAACACAGCAATTTGTAAAAATGTGTCCTATAGTAAAAGTCCTGCTCCAATCAACTTGTGTGCTATTGTACAAGGTCTTGTAAGTTAAGATTGTGGGTTTTTTTTTTTTTTTTTTTTTTAGCAAAATCAATAAACGTGTTGTTTTCTATGACATGGTGATTCATTAGAAATTCACCTCTTAGTTGTGGGCAGACCACTGGTGCAAAGCAACCTCACCAACACTTCCCTTTACATCTATGTTTACACACTCTTTCCTGCTAGTATATAGTCCCTTACCCGGCCAATTTTCAGCGTACAGATGATTTTTTGTTTTTATTTCAAACTGCTTTTTTTAATCTGCTCATAATTCATAATGATTTAAATAAAGAAATGCAATTTGGGTTCAATTTTCTTAATATATGTCCTTAGATTTTTGAAAAAAATTCCACAGGAAACATGTTAAAAACAATTTTTTATCAGAGTTGGACTTGAGACAGACATGACTGATCAAATGCCAATGTGTATAACATTTTTCTGACAATGTTATGATAAAGTCAACACATTTAAAGCCAATTAAATTACCATAATTTCTTTATTAAATGCTAGTCTTGTTACATGCTAAGATGCTACATATATATTTCAATCTCCATGGGATAAAAAGGAACAAATAAGAGGACACTGACATAACATTTAAAAGAAAAAAAGTTCAATCAATTTGTAGTCACAAATTAGTATTTTGTGCTCAGAAATCAGTAATCCGAGTCCACAAATTAGCATTTATTATCATTTTGTGGGCACTAGTTGGAATTTTGTGTGAACAAATTAGTCTTTTAGTATAATCCATTCCTACTACTAAATTTTGTGCACAAGATGCTCATTTAAACTCACAAAAAGCGCACAAAAATGATCTGTTCACACAAAAAGTCAAATAATGTAAAGGAAATACTAATCTCTATGCACAAAATTCTAATATGTCCATACTAAATACTCGTTTCTGAACACGAAAAAATGTTTTGTCCCCACAAAATACAAACTTGTGCGCAAAATTTAATTTGTGCCTGTGATATGCTAATAAGTTGCTAATTTATGTTTTGTGGGCATATTGTGCAGGTGCTATAATTTATAGCAAAAAAAAAAGCTTATTTTCTCTTCTATTTTCTATTTTACTATACATATTTTTAAATGCCTAATTTCACGACAATTGATCCTTAAAATGTTTTTTTTAGTTTAATTGAAAAAATTCCAACGGTACGTAAACGCCACACCAGCTATTCTTCGAGCTGTTAAACATTCGCGCGCACGAGGACAATGAAAGCCGCCGCCGGTTTTGTGCGCGCGCGGCGTGTCAGCACACTGGAATGCCAGAATAACCATGGTCACCACAGGCGCGTGCATACATTGTGTTTGACTGAATGAGCCCGAGCGTTTCTGAAACGGAGCATCTGCTCCAAAAGTTGGAATAATTACCCACAATCCCACCCTGCACTGAACACAAGTGTCCTGTAGGGGAAAGTTTTATATCTTCTTTTCTTACCTCCTCGCTTCAAACCTGAGCAAACAACTCCTGAATGTGTTCCTAAAAGATATAATCAAGATGTTTCTTCTGGGAGAAATCCAAAAGTTCAGGTTTACGTGCACGTGCATCAATAATATGCTCTTTTTCCACTTCAACTACTATAGGAACCCCATTTATTCCAGTCTGGAAGGGAAAACGGGGCTATTTTCCAATTTGCTCCGGCTCCACTGATGGGAAGTCTTATGCCATCAAACAGGAATGTGCAGCCCAGCCATTCTTCCAGCTATCCCCCACCCAGGAGCATGCAGGATTATGGGAATCCTATTCAGTCTAATTGAAAGGGAGGTCATTAAGAACATTTCTAAAAACATTATCTTATGCCAGAGATCACAAACTTCCCAGATATCTTGTAACAAAATGTTACTGTTACTGCCTGTTTACAGGTGTGCAATTAGACAATAAAAGCACCAAACAGGAAGAAGTGTCCTGTTGTTCCTTTCAGGCTAAATTGCAAATTGCAGGATTATTATTTAAATCCCCATAAAATGACCTAAATGAACGAGAAGACACTGGGAAAGAAAAGTTCCTCAAATTCATCACTTTGTGGTCCCAAACTATATCTTTTGGTCACAATTATGTATTTTGTCGGTGCAAGTTTGGATTTTGCGTGCACAAATCAGTATTTTGTTATAAACAATTTCTACTTCTAATTTGTTTGCACAAAACACTCATTTGTGTACCCCAAAAAGCTAATTCATACATCCAAAATGCTCATTTGTGTGCTAAAAACGCTAATTTGTGTACCCAGAAATGCTAATTTATGTACCCAAAATGCTACTTTATGTATACAAAATGCCAATTTGTGCACCCAAAACGCTAAATTATCATCTCCATAACGCTAATTTGTGTTTCCAGAAACGCAAATGCATCCAAAAAGCTAATTTATGTACCCAAAAGGCTTATGGGTACCCGAAATACCAATTTATGCCAACAAAATATTAATTTGTGCATTCAAAATGCTAATTAACGTACACAAAATACTAGCCAGTGCCCACAAAATACTGTGTGCACACATATTTCTTTATCCCAATAAAAAAAAATTTTTTGACCACAAAACACTCATTTGTGTACCCAAAACGCTAATTTGTGTATCTAAAATGTTAATTTTGTATAACCAAAAGGCTAATTTTTAACTCAAAATGCAAATGTTTGCCAATAAAATATTAATCTGTGCATACAAAATGCTAATTAGTGACACAAAATGCTAATCAGTGTACGTAACATACTGTTTGCGCACAAAATACTTATTTATCACAATAAAAAACAACTTTGTACCCACAAAACACTAATTTGTATACACAAAATGCAAATTTATGCCCACAAAATATTAATCTGAGCACACAAATTCTAATTAGTTAACACAAAATACTAGAATATACATGCAAAACACTCCTCTGTGCAAAAACTGTACTTAATTGTCCCCTCAAAAACAAATTTGTGAGCACAAGATTCTAATTTGTTTCTGAAAAATGTGAATAAAATGCAAATTTATTTTTTGGGCTCACAAAATAGTAAATTGTTTGCCTATTTGTGGGCACAAAACACTAAACTGTGACCATGAAACTCTACTTGTGTGTACAAAATACTAATCGGCAGGCACAAATTAAGACAACATAAAGTTTTATCACATGGGAAACTTTTTAATATTTCATTTTAGAAGCATTAGAAATGTCAAAAACAAAATTCCTTCATATCGGTTTGCTCAACTGTTAAACGGGACAAGTAAAAAAAAAAAACTCCTTCTAGTGATTCTTGAACTAATGTTTCTTTAATTATATTTACATGAATCACTGCATCCATCTACCACCTGCCACGTTTATCAGTGTGCTCTGTGTGTGTTCTGCCCCCTGCTGTCAGAAAAAAGAACTACATGCATTCATTCTAAATTACAACTAATACAGTTTAGTAAATGCAGCCATTTTAGGACATATATGTAGTGGAACTCTTACAAGTAACCGGGTTTTCCGGTTCCGGTTCATCACGAGCAGACGTGTGCCTCCAGCTCTCCGTAACTTTCGGGCTTTTCAAGTCTTTTAAAGTCGTCTGCAAGCGACTTTGATCACCGGGCTGCTGCAACACAGCTACCACAACGAGGAGAGCTGATCATGGCACCGAAGAAAAATTTTGAAGCCGATCTGGCTGAGCTGAAGACCGCAATGGCTAACATCCAAGCCCAGCTAGCTCCTGCTTTGCTACAGGAAGCTAGGCTAACAGCTGTGCTCCAGCTGGAGGCTAAACTAACGCCGCTGCTGCATCTTGTGGAAGAATTCCGCCAAGAAAAGGCACGCAACGAACAACGGGACAATCGCCAAGATCTGATGGAGAGAAGGATGCATGACTTGGACCAACAGGCACGGATGAATAATGTGATTCTCACGGGACTCCAACTACAGCCCAGGACGCGGCCTGGTGCTACCGGCGCTAGCATGGATGCAAACAGAGCTGCTGATGCGACCGTGGAGGATCAAGTAAAAATGTTTTTATCGTCTAAAGGAATCTCCTTGGACCTGGACACGGTCGAAGTCTGCCATCCGCTTCCCGGAGAAAGACCACGGATTAACCAGCGATCCTGATCAGGTTCGTGAATCGAAAGCATAAGACTGCTCTGATGAAACAACGTAAACAACTTAAGGATACTAAAGTGTACCTTAACGAGCATTTATGCAAATATAACGCTGAACTGGCAAAACACGCGAGGATCTTACGATCCAAACGACAGATCCAGTCAACTTGGATTATGAACGCCAGAATCTTTATCAAACCACTCGGACCACCGGACCTGACGAAGCCTCTGGAAATAAGATCCATGAAAGACTTTGAGAACTGTGGGATTACGCATGTTTGAACCTCGAATTCAAGTAAAATGTGAATTGTGGACTCATGAAACCGTCGGAACCGTTGAATACGAACTCTGACCAATTCTGAAGAACTCGAGCACAATTCCCTTGAAAGAAGACCTTCACAGTCTCTCAGTCAAAAACAATGAGATGGTTTACGTGGCCTTAAACCTGTTCCTAAACAAAGATGTAGCTCTGGTCTGAATACAATCTGCTCAAACTGTCTTTTAATGAGAATATTTTGAAGTTTTCCATTAATAAATCATGATTTTTTACTTAGCACTTTTTCATAATAATAATCGTTCTTTGATAAATGCAATCTGCTCAAATTGTCTTTTTTAATATAAGAATATTTTGATATATTTTCCTGCAGTAACAAATGAAGTTGATTACTACTGATATTTTTTGAATCTTTAATGAGAATGTTTAGATTACTGTTGATGAATATTATAAATGATTTGTCTATGGATGTTTTTGAAATTCTATTACATCACTGATATTATTGATCTTTTATAACCTGAAACTATATTGATATTTGATTTTAAGTCCTGAACCGGATATTGATTATTCATGTAGAGAAAATGGTATGGTCGAGTCGGGGTGGGATTATATAAGTTCGCTTCCTTCCACCCCCTTTCAAGCGATCTATTTGTGATTTATTATGTGATGTTAATCCATGTATTATAACCTGATTGCTTGAAATAAACCATTTCATTCATTCATTCATTCATTCATTCATTCATTCATTCATTCATTCATTCATATTACAAATGCAGCCAATTAATCTTCTTTTAAATGTAGAATGAAACTGAAATAAAATGTGTCTTTTTAACCGCTACTCCTGAAAACCATGGATTTAAAGGTCATTTTACCAGTCAATGCTATGAATGCAAACATAACTAAAATATTTCCTTAAAATATTATACATTTTCAAAAAATATAGCAGGAAATATGTGTGGCAGCACTTCAACAGAAACTTCAAAATGATTATTTTATCATGAAGAAGTTGCTCCTTGTGGTGTTTAGTGCTCAAAAGAATCAATATTTGTGGTTTTATCTTTTTTTTTTTTTAAACATGAAAACACAGTTTATTTTTTGAAATATTTAGTAAATGGCTTTTATGCATCCATCCTGTGCCGGATTATTTCTCTTTATTTTGTTTCATTTTGTCCTTCCTCCAGTCATCTTTTTTTTGTTAAATCCATATATGTACCCATAAGAAAGCAGTTTCATTCCAACAGCTCCATAAATTATCCTTTAATAGGGAGTAAAAAAAGCATTCCTTTAATGCAAACATTTTTAATAGAAACACAAGACAGTTTTTTTTTTTTTTAAAGACATTTATTAGTCCTGTTGTACAGAAATACAAACATCCAAAACTTTGATATTTTCGAGTACATAAAATGCTAATTTATTACTTTTTCTTTTTAGGTCCCAAGACTATTTTATAAATAAAATGATGCAAAAACAACACATTGTGTTAAACCACAAGCAGTTCAATTAACTAAAACTATCAGAGATATAAGAGTCAAAGTAAAAGAATCCAGATTCTAGGTGGAAAACAGGATTAAATGAAGTTAAATGAATTGAAGGTTGACAATTAAATTCTTTTATTTTGAAATTATTGCATAGATTTAAAGGAAAAATGTTAATCAAATATGAAGTAATGAAGCGTGGTTAAAGCAAAAGTTTACATTTGACACTGGGAAACAAAGTGGAATATGAATTTTTAAAACCTAAATAAGGGAAAATCAAAAAGGATGAACCAAATTTGATAAACTATGACTTTAGTAAGATTACTTTAGGGGCAAATTTACACAGTGGCATATAAAAACATGGCAGTCGTTCATTAATTACCAAGAAAATTGAGAAAAAATCCAAATTACATCACAAACAAAAGCATAATAATTAGTTTATAATACTTAAAACACATAAAAAAAAACTCTCCTCTGTGATTTTAGAGATAAATCAAACAAAATGATCTCTTAAAGGCACAAGCGGCTGGGAAAAAATCTCATTTCATGAGTCTTTAAACCAAAACAATCCTTATTTTAAGGGGAAATATGTTTCACAAAAATACAGTATATATTACAGTCTCCTTTGATACATCAAAATAAATGCATTGAGGTTTTTATTGCTTGTTTTTTAAAGACAAATCTCAATTTTGGCGTCAGAAAACGAACGCAAACTGTTTTAAATGGTAAATATATTCTTACATTTTAAAATAAAGTTCACAGATTTTTTTAATGAGTTGAAATCTGATTTTACAGTGAAGGAACAACATTCAGGGGAATTTCCATTTAACCTTTTAGATTTAGCTAAATCTATATATATATATATAATAATATATATATATATATATAATTATATATATATATATATATATTAATATATATATATATATATATTTTTTTTACTTTTACAGCTACAATAGCTATGAAGAATATATATAAATAAAACAAAACAGAAAGTCAAAAGTGCAAAGATGGCATTTCATTCAATTGAAATTCTGGGTGAAAAAGTGCCAAACTTCAGCTTTTTAGGATTGAGCTGGAACCCAAATATCTTTTTTAAAGGAAATAAAAATAAATTATTTCTTAAATAACTTTTCCTTTTGGACTTAAGTGCGAAAATTTGACAAAAAGGGGAAACATTTCGAGAAAAAAAAAAAAACATTTTCAGGGAACAATTTCAGCTAGTTTTTTTTTTTTTTTACATAAACCAAAAAAAACAAAACAATCCTGAGAATAAGTGATTATGCAATTCAGACTAAAAAAATTAACCCTGTTATTTAAAGATAAATATTGCAGCAAAGACCATGATTGTTTCTTTTATGAAAAAAAAATTGTTTAACAAACTATGGGTCAAAATGAAAAGATTTTTAGCACCACTCATGTAAAAACATCTATACTGTTAAATTATACAATATAGAATAAATGATTCAGAATCAGAAAAAAATTAATGGACATTACATGTCCTAAATAAACTTAAATTAGCATTTAAATGCTAGTTGGTGAGGTAAAAACGAGCCTCACAGCCACAAAGAAAATAATTAATTCATATCTTATATTATTACCTGCCGTATCAAACGTGTTTTCATATTGATTCAAAAAGGTGTGAAAATTGACTCCACAACAAAGATGAAGAAAAAGTGCAGATTTAACAAAATAAAAGCTCCAAAGTGACTTTTTTTGGGACGCAGCTTGATCAGTCTTAGTAACAGCTCTTCACAGAGCCTGGACCCCCCCGTTTGCATATATAATAATAATAATGTGCGCGTCTCAGTGCTTGCGAGAGTTGCTGTACCACTTCCTGAGAGCGACGCCGCTCGTGCTCGCCACTATGCACAGAGACCCCCCGAGGCTCCACCAGGTGGGGGCGCGGCTAAAGAAGACGAACTGGAAGAAGAAGGCCAGCACCACGTCCACCGTCCTCATCAGAGACACGGGCCCCGCCTTCTCGATCTGCAGCGCCTTGGTGAGGAAGGTCTGGCCGGCGATGCCGAGCACGGCGATCAGCATCAGCAGCCAGCGATCGCGGCCGCAGGCGGGGATCTTCCACTCCCCGAGGACGGACACGGTGATGACGGACTCGATGAAACCGATGACTGCGTAGTACCACACGGAGAGGTAGTAGTGGACGCTCTTCCCCATCTTACGGAGAATGATGAAGGTAAAAGCGGCGCCGATCGCTCCTAGAGGGACAGTTTTGGAGAAAAAAGGAGTTGATGAAAGTTCTGCTTAGAAAAGATCACTCCGCTCTATTCTGATGAACTGATGAGATCCTTCTTCATTTTCCTTGTCTGAGCTGTTATCTGGCTCAAAAATGAACGGCTGGATAGCTCCAGTATTGCTCGCCATTGGGTGTGAGGAGCTGTAACAGAATGTAAACAGAAAGCTCTCAGCAACGGGAAGAGACGAGGTTTCTCTGCGCCAGTGATCAATTTAAAGCAGTGGTTCTTAACCTGGGTTCGATCGAAACCCAGGGGTTCGATGGGTTGATCTCAGGGGTTCGGCAGTAGGGTTGGGCACCGAAGTTCGGTTCCAAGTAGGAACCGTTGTGATTTATGCAGTTCTGCCAAAACCAAAAGAAGCTGCTGCTTAGGTGCAGCATGTCGGTGTCAAATTTCATTTGTTTGTGGACATGTCAATCATCTCTACTCATGTCAGTAGTATGAAATCCCAGCCAGTCTCTTTTATGTTCCTATAATTGTGGGCGGGCTCATATAAAGTCGCTGACTAGGCGAAAATGCACGCACCGCGCAGGTCTTCCATGTGTGTCTGCATATCACAGTTTGACAAGTGCTGCATCACATTTGCCAATCAGGAACTCATGGGCTCGTGACGTTTTCACAGACCCGATCATCGGACAGAATATTGATCCTATGAGAGGGTTTTTGATTGTTTGTTCTGCAGCGGTGTTGTGTACATGAGTTCGCGCCATCTCCCGTTAAGGAAGGTATTAATGTTCTGGAGACCTGCAGTCAAGGAGTTGTTTTGTCTATTCGTGTCAGAAATTAAACCAGAGAAAACCTGAAGACGCGTCATCCTCCTTTATTCGAACACAACGCTGAGAAACGGGCGAGGCGTTCAAGGACCAGAGGAATGTGGGAGACGCCTGTTACACTCGCTCCATACGCTGGGAGACAGACAATTACTGTGCAGGGCGCAAAATTGGGCCGGGGAGAGCTTCAGGATACCAAAGCATTTTGGACTATTAGGTGTCTGATGGCTCATTTTGTGTACCAGTAAAAAACTTGTTTCTCGATTAAAAAAAAAAAGAAATTTCACCAAAGAGGGGTTCGGCGAATGCGCATATGAAACTGGTCGGGTTCGGTACCTCCAACAAGGTTGAGAACCACTGATTTAGAGGTGATTTTCTAATAGGAGTGTGTATTGGCAACAGCCTGGCGATACGATATGCATCGTGATACGTGTCCCGCGATACGATACGTATTGCGATACATCCCAAGACTGTACCGGAAACATTTTTCACTATTTTTTTTTTTTTTTTTAAAGTGTATGACTTGGAACAAACCTAAATACTAATATGTCTTAGTACAAGTCTCACTCTTTATTCTCTTTTACTTCACTTCTCCTCTCTTCTTTATTATTTATTTTGGTGCAGTGCTATTCATGTGTTGTTTCTCTCTCCCAATCTTGAACCACTTCTCTGTATTACTTTATATATATATATATATATATATAAATAAAAATAAATAAATAAATAAATAAATTTCTTACCCAAAACCATCTGACCTTTGTTTTTCTTCATAACCCAACAAGACGATGACTCAAGGCTCAGAATAAAAGTCTTTCTCTGTTTCTAAACTTCTGTGGCTCCAAAAGAATTCATTTCTTCATGAGAACGCTTTGGGTTGCACAATGTTGTACTTAAATGTGGTTTCAATGAGAATAACTGGAATTTAGCCTTCTGTTGTAATTCGAAACACATCCCACACAAAAGTGCGAATCATGAGGATAGTAGAGTCATGAAATTTAAATGACTACTCAGCAAAACATCAGCCAAATGCTCACATATAATAAAGAAACTTGAAACATATGCTAAATGAGCAGTAAAGTCAGAAGTGCTTCCCACTATTTACCCAAAAAGACATCTGAGCGGATTTGTAAGACAAAGTCAAACGTCCTGCTGAACTGGATGTTCCTTTTTCCCGATCCTGACCTGTGCACGCCACTCTTAGCCTCTCTGTTCAACCTCAGACACATCGATCACATTTTGGTGGTCAAACGTATTGACGATCACTTCACCTGCAAAGGCAGCAACAGTCCCCTTGATGTGGTTGGTGTAATTGCCCTCGATGCCGCCGAGGTGCTCGCCGAAAAGAAAAGGCGGGCGTGCGATGAGGATGACTCCGGTGAGAGTGAAGACTGTGAACACACAGTCCCAGATTGTACATTTCTCTTTGAGGAAGATCCAAGCCAGCAGGGAGGTGAACACTGGATTGCTGTTGGGTGAACAAGAAATGGAGATCAGTTACAAAGAAACAACTTGAGAGCAATTTGTGAGACAGTAAAAATCTCAATTTAGGACAGTTTTACACCAGACTGTTCGCTCCAGGCCGGAACTCATTCCTTACATAGAACAAAGCCTAACATTATCTGAAGAGTCAGGCAGTCTGCACAAAATATTCTAACATAAAATTATTGGGGAAAAAAACATTTTCCATATCGCCTTGAGGAATTGAGTTTCATAAGCTCTAAATACAAAGATAACGTTAAAATAAGTTTTTGATCAAATTCTAATGCTAATTCTGTTTTCTGTCATTTAAAAAAAGTATAAGTGCAAATGATGTTGTTTGCTGCTGCTGCTGTCCAACAGGGAACTAACAGACCAGTCTATAGATGTTAGAAGAGTTAGTGCTTAAAAACTTAATCCATCATTTATACACCAACATAGTTGGTTTACTTGTAAGTGAACACTGGTGCATTTATGAACAGTGAGAATGTGCAAAAAATGTCATGTATGCCAAAAAAAAAAAAAAAAAAAAACAACAACAACAATTACAGCCAGCAGAAGTGAAGTGCAAATTGCAAAAATGTGTTAAAATAAGAAATTTCACAAATTTTAACACATATGCGCGCAAACTTTATCAAAATTCTACAAATGTCAAAAAAAAAAAATCGTTTGTAGCACCTCCGAGAGAACATTTAAAATTGGGCCCCATATGGATTACTTTTGGGATGAATTGGTGAGCCCCAGGTGGGTTTGTCCATGGGTTCCATTGTGGCCCTATCTAGGACTTTTTTTTTTTTTTTTAAATTAGACTTTTTTTTCAAAATTTTTCTATTTTCATTAGGCAAATTTATCATCGCAAATCCAATTTGTGCAGTTCATTGCTCAACGTAAACGCAGCAATAGATAAAGAAAAAGAAATTGATCTAATAATAAAGTAAGGGAACTCATCAAATACTGGAAGTCTAGAAAACTTTTTTTTCCTGATTTTAAAAAGGGTGTAGGAGGAAAAAAAATCAATTTGGTGATACTTTTATCGATTTAAAAATGCTGACATGGCGATATTTAATTAATTATTTATTTACTACACCATGAATTTCCTTGGGTAAAAGCAACTTGTATATGAGATACAGTTGCAGTGCTTAGCGTGATTGTTAGATAAAGTTAATTTTACCATTTTATTACAATTAATTAATATCCAGGTAGTTTTTTTCAAAGACATACTCTAAAAAAATTGGAAAATTGTTCTGGTCCAGTCTTGGGATATATCGCGATACATATTGTATTGTGAGCAGATATTGTGATATGTATTGTTTCACTAGGCTCTTGCCTATTCACACCTATTTTCTAATGTTAGTTTTTTTGCAATACTTTGTGAGACTTCTAGGTAACTTGGGTCCACTTAAAAAACTTAAAGACCCACTCTGATTTTATTGTGATTTTTGTTGTTTTAGCATGTTCTTGTGGCAATTTTCTAATGATGGCTCAAAATTGTCTGATTGGATTGCTCGCCATTTTTTCTACACCAATACTATTAGATTGGGAGTGTGAGGGGCTATAAGCTAGCAGGAGAGAGTGTAAAAAGAGAGCTCTCAGCAATAAGGAGGAGAAAGGGGGTGGAGTTATTCTGCACCAACGGTCCCATCCACAATCCAGAGGCAGATTTCTAATAAATTCCTGCCATTCCGCAAAAACTATGTCCAAGAAAACAACACAGATTTAGTTGACTTTGGATGAAAACGACAAAACCATAACTAAGAGACCACTGGGAACGCTTTTAAAATAGATCAAAAGATGATAAAAAATGTAAAAATTCTATAATCAAGTGTCATTACAGTGTTAAAACCAACTTGGTGACATCCAAATACTTACAAAAAAAATATCAGTTTAATACAGGAGAAACACTTTTCACAGCATAAACATGATTTTCACTAACACTTACCTAAACATGATTACTGTGGCGTCAGCCAGCGGCATCTGCTGAACTGCATAATAGAGCATTATCATTGCATTGGAGCCAAGGAAACCTCGAAGAACCAGATAAATACGTTTATCTCGGGGGCCAAGGAAACCTGTCCTAAAGGAGTACATAGATGGATGGGTGGATGACTTGATCAACTGATACAAGATGTCAGAAAAAAAAAACATATGAAAGGCTGGGCTGGAAAATGTGGCCACGGTTTGAGGAGAATGGCTAAGATTGAGATATAAATTCAGTATGAATGCATGTCAGCAACGAGAAGCAGGTTTGAAATGAACAAATAAACAAATTAAGTGTCTAACTTCATAAAATCCATTCACTGACACAGTTATATTTATGAAAAAACAAATAGACAAGAACACTGAAAAGAAAAGCTGTAGTTTATGTATAAAAGGTATAATTAAGGACAATTTCCACAGTGAGAAAGTGCTGTTGGTTTGTTTCATGACCAGCATGAGGGTAGTAAAGCATATCTCTCATAATATTATCACAGCTTAATGTTTCCGAAGGGAAATTAGATACATTTCCCTGAACTGGGTGAAAAGACAAACACAAAAGCTGGAATGTTTGAATGAAAATCTACCGCTTGACTACAAACAGGTTTTATGGCCTCGAACAGAAAAAGCGTTGGGGATCGAGCCTTGTAATTTTAAGTTTTCCTTACTTGTTGTAGATGAGTAACGGCATAACAAAAAGCATCTGGAAGAAACAGCGGAAGGCGCTGATCTCTATAGAGTGAAGGTCCTGGATGGTTTTCACCAAAAGAGCAATGATGGAGAAGAAAACGGTGGACAGGAAGGCATAGAACAAACCCAGACCTGGACACCTCTTTGGTTTTTCTGGAAATGAAAAAAACAAGAGGAATAATTTTATGTTTAGTTTTAAGAGCGACAATAGTCTAATATAAATGGAAATGTGTGTCTGTTCATAAGGTGATAAGCTAATTACACAATAAAATTCTATAACTACACAATACTAAACTTTATGGGTCAGTACAAGAAGAGCTGTTGGCAAAAGAGCTGCTAAACTTTTTAAGGTGATTATTCCCTCTACTATGAGGAAAAAGATATGTTTGCAGAGATTAAAGTTTAACTGAAACAGTAAAGTCATTTTTTGCAAACCTTACTACCGGTCTCCCATCCAGTAGAGTTATGCCTCGTTTCCACTGAATGTTATGGTACGATGCAGTCCAGTCCAGTATTTTGAGCATTTTCATTATAAAGTGGACCTATTTAGTCAGACCGAACCGTACCATTTTTGGACCCCAGTTTGTTCATAGAAAAATGGAGCGGACCGGTTAGCGTGAAGCTACTGTTGAAACCCGTTGATTGGCGGTAGGTCATCACAATCAAATAAAGCGGCTGTATTCTTCCTCACTGCACGCAATCGTCTCTCAATGAATGGTTTGTAGATATGACACACCAAAAGCCAAAAGGAAAAAAAATGAGCTGCTGGATGATTGCTGTTGGTAGCTTCACCCCACATGCGTGATGGTCCAACTTTAAGTGGAAATGCTCAACTGAATTGCCTGGACCAAGACCGGACCACTCAGTGGACACCAGGGTTCGTTTCCCAGGAGGCATGATGAACTGATTCCAGTCCTTTGGTAAAACCTACTGCCTATCTATGGACCCACAAGGGAAGCCTGGTCAGAGTCTCCCTGTACTGGTCCCTAGCCTGGATAAAATACAGGGTTTTGTCAGGAAGGGTAAAATTATCTGCGAAACCAAATATGCGGATCAATGAAAACTGATTTGTTGTGGCGAGGGATCACTACAGCAAATCATCTGATATGGAATATTTGGCATATCTCTTAGGGATGAAAGACATGCTGAAAGTGAAAAAACATTTAGTCATTGTTTTCAAACCTTTTTCAGTACATCTACGATAGCATCCGACCACACACATTTCTACCATGCTAGTTTCTACTACCAGTAGCTAACCAGCTACAGAGCATTGCTACAATTTAAAAACTCTCTTTTTGACTACCTGTGAATTCCACTATTATACTCTTATCACTTCAAAAAACACTGATGTAACTCCAAAACTGACTTAAGGTTAAGACAAATGGTGGACTGAGAGGAACAAAGTAAGAAGAGAATTGATCAAAGAAATCAACAAAACAACAACAAACGTGCTTGATAACAGACAATATAAAGAAGATTTTTAGTTTAAAGTTGAATTTCTCCGACATGGGAGTGATTGCCTCTTCCAAAACTAATGTCTCTTGGTCCTTTGAGGAACATTTTGTTCTTTGGGCTTGTTCCAAATCCAGATAGTGGGCAGTTATCCTCAAAGAATGCTGTGATTGATTAAAATGTACCAGTATAAATCTTCCCAAACAAAAAATTGTAAAGTGCTTCTTCGCCATATCACAATTCAACTTTTGCACTAACAGTTTAGCAATGTTTTTTACTGCAATTTTGTTCTTATTTTTTTTTTCTGATTGGCTGTTGATCTCGTCAATCATTGTCCCTCCTTAACAGAAAATGTTCAGATTTATAGATCTTATTAGTCACTTGTTATTCGCACTTATTTGCGTATGACAAAGCACAAAAACTGATGGAAATTAGTTTACATGGTTGCATGTGAACTAATTTCTAACAACCAAACCCTAACCTTGATACTGATTTCCCAGCGGCCACATGTGGCACATGCAGGAACGCGCTCTACATGCGGTTTCATAAATGCGACATATTCAGCATTCAGTTGGGTGTGTTTCACACAGCTTGTTGTTTTTTTTTTTTTAAAAAAGAAGACTACCTACTTGTAAATACCAAATCCAAGTATCTGATTGGTAAAAGTTCAGAGTGGCCGCAATTTAGCGTCAAGAAATATTAACTGATTGAACATCCAACGCGCCATAAATAAACACCCGATTTGTATGTAGAGCCTATAACTTAAAAAGTTTAAAAGTTGACATGCGTTTGCATTGACTTTTCATTGGCTGCTTAAACGCATGACGTTGCAGCCAGCGTAAACACAGCTTAACGCTCCACTGGTCTGTGTGGCCAAAAAATTAAAAAAATTCAGCAACCTCGCCATGGGTATTTACAAAATTATGTGCAAATAGTCACTATTTTCTATGAGGGTTTGAACCTTAACCCTAACCCTTGTCTACTACCTAGCGGATTTCACCTAATGCAAATTATTTTTAGAATGCAACCTTCTCGTTAAATGAGCGACCCCTGGAACAAGGCCAAATTCGAATTGCTTCCCTAACCCACTGACGACTCCTTATTAATCCAGTTAAGGGGGAATTTGAAGGTGCAGCTGAGTCTGAAAGTTTTCTTTTTTTTTTTTTTTAAGGAGAGGCAGTACCGACTTAGGGCTAGCTATCCCACTGTCGGTAGGGTGAGTCGAATTACAAGGAGAAACACATTTATTCATGAGTGTGCTTGAAGCACAGATGTTAGTGACTTTTAAAAGTCATAAAATTGATGTTATGCATTTTTGAAATACTATCATTTACGCGCGAACATGAATGAACGACGACTACTGATGATGTCAATCGGTAGTCACTTCCAAATTTGATGCACGTAATTTTAACTTTTAAAATCAAAAATATTTTCTCACATTTTATAATTTAGGTTAATATGAAGCTTTTTTTACCAGTTAAAAAAGTGGAAAAGCCAAAACAGGTTTTACTTTTAGTCAAATTTTTACATTAAATGTAATGATATTTTTAAATCATGTTTTTTAAATGTGTAAATAAAATATAGAAACTCAAAAAACGTATCTTATTCTTTACTGTAAAAGTGCACAGTCATCCATCCACTGATGGCGAATTATAATCTAGAAGTCTTTATAAACCCTATTGTAACTGTCCCACAAATAAATAAATAAATAGAAAGGTAGATAAAGAATTCGTTTTAATCAAAATTTCAAGAAAAATACGATATTTCTTAAGATTTCTTTGAAACTGTGACCTTAATACAGAGAAGCGCAATCGTAAAGCAGTTTTAATCTCACTATGCCGCATCTAATTGGCTGATCTGACACACGTGACACGATTTTATCCCTAGAACGTGACGTACTTTGGTTGTACAATGTGAAGCTTCTCAAGAAAGTGTGGTTCGCCGGTTTGTCTCGACGTTTACTCATCGTAAAGTATCCGCACAGCGACAGGAAGTGAGGAAAGTTTAGGACAGGGAAGTTTTTCAAATTACCGCTCTTTTACCTTCATCTGGAGGAGTCGCCGGCGTGCTTGTGACGCAAAAAGCCGGCGGACAGAGAGTTTTCTTCTCGCTGCTTTCCTGTGAATTTCTGCTCTTTTCTGCTTCGTCTTCCTCCTCTGTCCGTTCAGCATCATCACGAAAGCAGCGCAAGTGAATGTGCTCTTCTGTCCGTTCGTCACTGTCGTTTTCTTGGTCGCAGTGACTTTCTTTGTCATGGCTGACAACAAGTTTGTGGAACACAACCGACACGTCGTCCTCTGCGGCAGAAGCCCGTCCGCGTGTGCAGTTGTTGCGCTCGCTCATGGTATAAAGTGACGGCTGAGCGGCAGCATGGCGCGATGAGAACACTGTCAGCCGGCTCTCGTGTCCGGGGAGACTGAGAAGACGAGGTTAATCAGCAACCCGCGTCTCTGTCATGCTCTCATGCGGTGGTTCCTTCACCCGCAGGGGGGCAGGAGTGAACTAAATCCCTCACTGCTGGGAAACTGAAATGTTACCTCAAGTTCCCGCCCATTTTAACGGTTGTCATGGCGATGTGAAAGAGCCTATCTCAGCTTATTTTCATATCTCTTTGGGACATTTTCTTCTATATGTCTATAAATCTCTATTAGCCCCAATTAAAATAAATACACATTTAGCCATAAACTTCAAACTGTACTAAAAATTCTTCAATAACTTGCCTATAAAGGTTAGATAACCACTAAAGTAATTTAAAAAAAAAAAAGTTTTACGAAACAATTTCTGTAGGCAACATTTTCTTATCAAATAAAGTATCTTGTCTTTTTCATATGTCCCTATTACTCTTTATAAAACCATTAAAATGTTTGTAGGGTTTGGCTGCCGAATCACACTAACAAATCACTCCATTCAAAAACATTTAGAGGTCACAACGACAATTTAAAAAGCAAAACAGTATTAAGTTTTAGAAAACAAAACTTTAGAAACTAAAAATTTTAAATGACAAACATCCAAAAATAACTAAATCAAATGTTGGAAAGACGTAAGTCAATGAAACACTAGAAAGGTAGGTACTATGGTACATACTATGGGGATCGCTTAATGCCAAATAACTTTCAGTTGAAATAATGGAAAAATGTCAACATCCTATCAGCAATGTTCTATAATACCTTCCTTTTCCAGTTTCCATAAAAGAAAAGAAAAAAACATTTTGGAAAACAAACTACATTTCCAGAAATCAGAATGTAATATTAAAAAATGAAACCGGAAAAGCTAGGTACTATGGGACATCATTTTAACGGAATGTTATTTGATGAGAAGCGATAGTGGATATCAACATCCAGTCAGCAAACTCCCGTAGTACATACCTTTTCCGGTTTATCATTCATTTTTCTGACTTTATATTTTGTTTTCTGGAAGTTACTTTTGTTTTTTTATTGACATTTTTTGTGCTTCACGTTTATGGAATTTTGTTTTCTAAAATGTAATGCTGTTTTTTAAAAATATTTGATCGGTTTTTGGCGTTGAGTGATTTGTTGATGTGCCACCATAATACACATTTACACATAAACTTCCAAACTGTGCTGACATTTCCAGAATGACTTGAGTATCAAGGTTAGATAACCACAAAAGTAACATAATATATTTTAACGAAATACTTTCCTGTAGGCTTAAATATAATTTTCTTTCAATAAAAATGTCTCTTATCTTTGTCATATATATGTTACTATTTATAAGCTAAAAAAAATGTGTGCAGGCTTAGGTTGCCAAAGGATATGGAAAAAAGTAATTAATAACTCAACTAATATTTGGCTTTGGCAAAACCTTTATCAGAAAAATAAATAAAACCTTAATTGGTTTCTATTTCAGCTTTTATTACTACGAAATATAAAATACAATGAGTAAGAACAACAAAAAATAATATCCTCTAGAATAAACACTAATTATACAAGCAGGTTAAACATTTTCTATGGATTACACTTCATTTTACAGGCTATCAAAATAACAGAGTCTGGTATCTACATACAAAGATGATATAAATTACTTTACACAATACTGTAAACATGTCAAAACTATTTGGCAATTTTTTTTTTTTTTGTTTGCAAGGGACAGTGTTATCAATATTCTGCTTGTTTTGTTTCTGAAAGAGTAGAGAGTATGAAAGGACAGGTAGCATTTGCTGCACAGTGGCCGGCTTTTAGTTGTGGAGTAGAAAAAAACAACAACAATGGTTTTGTCAGAGAGGGAGAAAAAGGAGAAGTGGAGAGAAGGCCGGATGATCCAGTGGGACGCTTCTGGTGAGTTATTCATTACAACTCTATGAGTGTATCCATCACGCAGGCAGTCGGTTGTTTGCAATTCCTCACAGTGTTTTTGGACTGTTCTTCACACTTTTGTAGATGGAAAATAATTGGTAAAGACTGAAGACCACAGCTTCAGTCTGCTAATAGTAAAGATGTATTTTTTTTAGTTGTTGTGTTAACATGTTAAAGGCATAGTTCTAAAAAGGGAAGAGGTGTTTGCACATTTGTGAGATTGTCCATTAATTAAAAAACACAACATTTTCACATATGACTCTAAAGATCTCTTATCACAGTGTATGAATTAAATAAATGCCTATGAGTCAGCAGGATGAACACACACTGCCATCTGACACCTAAATGTCACAAAAGCACGCAATAAAATAAAAAATAAGAGGTACTTGTGAATTGGAGTCCTTCAAATGGAGCTAGCATCTTGTTGGACAGTTTTTTGATAACACTTCTGTTAAATGTACGACTACCGCAAAATTTAAAAGTAATCTGTTGGGAAGTGCACATTAACTTTTACCGTAAAACATACAGTGGCAGACACTAATGCATAAATAGCTAGACACCATTGCAATTGGTCGGAGGCCATTTCGCAAGTACCTAAAATTCCCATTAATATTTAATCCTATGAAGGGTATATCCGGTTTGATCTACTATGTATTGACAGAAAAATGGCAAGTACCAGGCCTCCAATTCTTGATGTTATCCACCATTGCTCATTAGAAGCTGTAAGGACAGCAAAGAAGCAGAACAGCAGCTCTCGAAGACAAAAGTTGTCTACCTCTGATTATCTAAGACCACGAGTCAGTGTTATTCAAGGTGATCTGAGCCAAAAAGCTTCTCTTCTAGGACAAGGACAACGGTTTATGGAAGTATGTTAATTATATGTTGTCATGTCATGTTTCAGTCCCACTGAGTATCTTCCAGAGGAATAAAACGTTCTTTACCTTGATCACTAAGAGTCAAACAATCTGATCTCTCTGAAAGTGGTATAGGTCAGATCAAAGCTCTTGTTGAACCAACAATTAGTTTTTTGATAAATCTAGTTTTCTTTTGGAAGTTCATCTCCACATCATTTCTCATAGATATTTCACTTTTTCAACAAGCTTTAAATGACCATCAACGTTCTTAAACCTCTAGGCTGTTTCTATTACTAAGGTCTACAGTAAAGGTGTGAGTGAATAAGTCACTAATTTTTTTGCAAAAATCGATGCAAAATTGAGGAGCAGATAAAAAAAATTGACTTTTGTTTCCTGAAAAAAATAATGCCAAAAAGTAATTAAATAGGATATGGCTTTTTCAGAAGAGACAGAGTTGCCAATGCCAAATTTTGAAGAAAAAAAAATAGTTGTCATTACAAATGAAACTACAACTATGTCTAATTTTAAATAGTGGTCCAGGTCACGTGTTAGATCACTCCTAAAATATTTAGATTTCCCTTAATGTTTTGTTCTATTACTTTAGAAAATGTTTTGAATTGATCTTGCAGAATAACCGAAAGCCTTTTTCTCTCTCTCAAATATTGAGTTCAATCACTCAGGTCAATCTCATGGTGCTCAAATATCTGACTTTTCCCCTTAAAGCTGGATGCAAGCAGGAAAACTCTGTTGTCAACTGAAACCACAGAAAATGATCGGGGAGCCTGGATATTCAGCTCCTGGGATGGAATGAACTGGCCCCTCTTAGTGTCCCATTGGTAGACCTGCGTCAGTGAATAATCGCTTCCCAGGATGGCATACTGCCAGTTGCTGACGGAGACGGGCTGGAAGACCATAGAGCCACGGGAGGGAAATGTTTGAACCTCTCTGAACATGGCACCGTCCCAGCGCATCACCCTGGAGTCCCCGATGAATCTTGTCAGGCATATGAACAGATCACCTTTGAAAAGGACAAAGATTCAAGGAACAGCTCCGCTGGGAATTGAAACCGCTAAAAGAGGGATGTAAAGTAGGAGGCACACTAAAACAGAAAATCCTACTCCAAAAATGAAAATTTTACAAAAGAAAGACCTTTACATAACTTTTGTAACACCAACAACAATCTTTAAGACAAAAACTGATAAATATATTTTAAGTCAATTCAACCCAATAAGGGTAAAGTGGCTAAATCCAATGCGCTCACCTTTAACCCAAAAATGTTTGACAGAGAAGACGTCCTCCATATCTGGTATGTCTGTCCTTCTGTCAAACTTTTTTTGACTCCTGTTCCACTGGTACACCACGGGCCTCTGGGAGCTGCTGGACAAAATCAGGTGGGGCTTGTTTGAGATCTCCAAATATTCTACATCTGTGTCCCTGTACCAGGGGTGGAGCGACTGATGGGTGTAGAAGCCATTGCCATTCCATTTGTACACGGTTGTGGAGCCAGCCTGAAAAAGGGGAACAAGTTAACTGTAAGCAAACAATTAGCTTCATCCTAAAATATCAATATTGTGTCTTACTTTAAAATTGGTTTAATTAGCAAATACACATTTACTAGACATGTATGTGTCTCTACCAAGAATATGTGGTAGAGACTGGCACAAGAGAAACAACACCTAAGTTTAATAGCTGGCCCTAAAATGTTTAATGTTTAACCTAAATGAATGCTGCTTGAGTGGAACGGAGGAAAAAATGGAAACCTTAGAGCTGTCAGCAATGACAAAGAACGACTCCCCATTTATCACGAATGTCTCGATGTCATTGGGCTTGCGAATCTTGAGAATGTCGATGTCCTGGATCTTGATGAACTTGTTGGCAGAGGAGTCGCGCTTGTAAATGTGAGAGCCCCCGAACAGCTGAGCCACAATGACAAAGAGGTGATGGTCAATCACCATGGGCTTGCAGACGACAGTGGAGGTACCTCAACGGGAAAAAAAATGATAGGGATAAAAACACAAAAGTACAATATACTTGGTAAGTGGAAGAAGTATACAGTTTAGATATCAAATTAAGAACCAAATGAACATTTGAAACAAATATATTTTATTTCTACAAACGCTAATCAAGCCAAACCTAAAGCAATATACCAGTACATACTGGGCATTTAAGCCGTGTTCTTGCACGTACCATAGTTTTCACACTGGACAAGCAAGAAGGGGCTTTTACTTGTTTTTCTAATTACTAGCATGGTTGACACCTACAGGGAGAGGTTTGGTAAGAAATGTCGGAGTGGTGCAGATCTTGCAAACCTTGCCCCAGGCTTTTTCTTTCTCAGCTCTATTACATATACATATGAAAAAGGCTGTTCTACATCTCGCTCTGCCACGGAGGAGAAACGTATTTTTTCACATGGGTGAGTAAGTAAGGTCAATTTATATAGCACCTTTCACAGCTCTATCACAATATACATATGAAAGACTTTGTGTCATATAATTCTGGCCAAGCACAACGCTCAATTACTAATTGTTCCTTCATGATCAATTTTCAACTGGCTGGCACTTCCATTAATTAAAAGGAAACCATACATACATGACTATCAATCCATGTCCCTAATTGATCAAAGTTGTTTTAAACTGCAACTTGCATTTAATGGCCAGCGGTTTTGTTCGTTTAGGCTGTAAATGGCTGTAGAAACTTGTGTAGCTAGATGCGAACATGAGAGTTCTGAACACGGTGCCCCAAAGCACACGCTTTCATAGATTTTTCCTTGGAAGTGGCTGCTTCAACATGCGTTGCCTGAAGGTAATGTGACTACAGTTTAAGATGTTATGTGTAGTACAAAGCCTTTATTTCTTTGCATATTTTCAGAATTTTTGCTTTCTATATTGAGGCTGTATCCAAATTCTTCCCCTACCCCTCAGTCCTCTCCCTACCCCTCCAGATGTAGGGGCATTTGGAGTGATAGAGGTGTCCAAAATAGTTTCTTGAAAGGGAAATCTAAGCGTTGGAGGGCTTCTGTATCCAAAGGTGTTCTGCATCTCGCTCTGCCATGGAGGAGAAACGTATTTCTTCACTTGGGTGAGTAAGTAAGGGTCATTTATATAGCGCCTTTCTCTATTAGGGGTAGGGAGTAGAATTTGGATTTGGCCTTAATACCAGAAATATATTTCTAGTATTTCAGAAAAAGCACAATTTTTTTATCATCTTTGTTATGCTTTGATGTGATAATTATAGAAATGTAATCAGCTGCTTTAATGTGCACATATGGTCTGAATCACTGGCAAAGCGAAAACAAGTTTTGATCCATGAGGCACAAGTGCAACCTCACTTTAACCTTTTCTCACTTACATTTCAATCAGTTCAGGTCTAGAGGAGCTGAATAATTTTTTGGAGTAACAAAAATATTTTAGGCATTTGATGTATAATAATGAGCAGTAATCAGTAGTTTTTCAGAATAATATCTGAGCTCTGTTCATTGTCTCCCGTAAATAATTTTTTTTTTTAAACTGACATTCACTTCTTTTTTTCCCCTGTACATCCTAAAAAAATTCTTAAATCTCAGAATCTTTTTATCTGAAAGACTCTGCAGGAGGATTTCCCAACTGTGGTACTGAGCTGCTGCTACTAGCATGATGCAATGTTTGGTTTCAATCTTTAGCACTACAAAGCCTTTATCTCTGTGTCTTTTGATATAATTGGCCAAGATCCAGTCAGTGAATTTGTCAGAGAAAACAATGTTTTTAATACGTCAAACATGATCCATTGGACTGTTTTAACAACAACTTTTATAGATTTTTCTGAAAATAATTAGATCTTTATAACTCAACATGTTTACTTAAAAATGTCAACCAACGGGAAGAAAAAGTTTTCTGGTTCTGTGACTGTTTTTAAAACTCACTTTCGATGGTGTCATAAGTTCTGAAGGTCATCTCTACATGATCCCATTCCAGGAAGCTGCAGGTCCCAGCGAAAGGTTGAGCAAACACGACGTACTGCTCGTTGTCAAAGGTGAACGCCTCCACGGAAATCGACTCAAACTTCAGCGGCTGATAGGAAGCAAACTCTGAAAAGATCAACATTACAGTTATTCAGTGCAGTTTCTTGCACAAAGGATCACGGATTAACACTGACTCAATGTTGATCTACATTTTTACTATTTGTCTTTGTTTTTTATTTTGCTCATTTTGTATTGCTCTCTAGAGTTCAGTTTAGCATATTTTTACAAGAAAATAACTAAATTAATTTAAACATACATTTTTTTTTTTTAATGGTTACAGGCCCCCTGTACATATTTGCCTGAGGTCCCCCTGAGCAGCACCCCTGGTTGCTCTCGTAAAACACAGAGTGGAGTTCAGCAGAGGAAACCTGTTGTGATGCAGTCAAAAGAGTGCGGCAGCAGGTCGTTGATCTTCCTCCCTTGGTGAATGGGGGGGCCACTGCAGTGGATCTGGTCCAGGGTGGCGTTGGTTTGATGCATCCACTCCACCAACCACTTCAGCTTGCAGTCACAAACCAGGTTATTGCCTCGCAGATCTCTGAATACAAGTTAATCAAGAAGAGGAATCTTGACATTTTGCATTTAGGGGTATTTATAGCTTTTCACCTCCAGCTTTTTCTCAAATTTTCCCCTAATTCCTGTCTTTTTAAATACTTCAACACTTTCCTGTCATTTGACCACGTCCTAATCAACACATTCAATTTAATGAGCCTTCTATTTAGATTAGAGGAACAAACACTTGCAGGTGATTGTGTCGATATGTCTGTATTTTTCACCTCAGAAAGAGAGAATAAGAGACTTTGGAGGAATTTTACTCTTTCCTAAAAATTTGAGCACTAAAGATGATTATCTCTCAAAGAAACAAACTGACAGTTTGTACTACTGTTGTTAACAGAACTGCCCCAAAAGAAGAATAAATTATATAATAGAAAATCGCAGCAGAATAAATAGAAACAGTAAAATGGTCTAAATAAAAGAGTAATATTAAATAATAAATACCAGGCCTTGTCTGCGATAAAAACTCACACTTT
This sequence comes from Oryzias javanicus, assembly GCA_003999625.1. Classification (NCBI taxonomy): domain Eukaryota; kingdom Metazoa; phylum Chordata; class Actinopteri; order Beloniformes; family Adrianichthyidae; genus Oryzias; species Oryzias javanicus. The sequence goes on along the minus strand of CM012455.1, from coordinate 8,622,532 downwards.
ACTTAAAGCATCCATGCCTTTGAAAACGTCTCTGGGCAGCGTGTCCAGGTTGTTGTAAGCCAGACTCCTGATCAGAAATGAGAGAGAAAACATTTGAGACAACCTGAGCTATGATTTTTAAGACTATGAGAAAAGCAGAGTGCATGTATGTAGAATAAATCATTATTTAATAGAATTAATTATATAAAAATACTTTCATGAAATTAAATTCACGAGTATTTGTCAGTTTTTCACTTTGGGACATTCAAAATAGTATGTGGTTGTGTAAAACTGCTTCTGAGAAAAATCAGTGAAATGGGGGCTTATCTTTTTGTCATGAAAATAGTTTCTCAACAATAAGCTAAATGTGAACAAAATAAGAACAAAATATTAACAAAAAATGCAGGTATGATCCAAAAATATGGCAATACCTTCACAAAGAGATTTTTAAATAACCTGTAAATATGACTTAACTTTTTTGATGTAAAGCAAAATTATCCATTATATAAAAACCACAATTATATTTACCTAAAAAATGCTAATTAGTGATGCAATTAGGGAAAATCCTTCATTTTTAGGCCTTGTTTTTGTTTAATGCTGATAAACTTAAAGACCCACTTTGATGAAAATCTTTGGTATTTTAACATGTTTTTGTGACATTTTGCTATTGATATATCAAGAAAATAAAACTTAAAATAGCTTTTTTGAGTATTTCTTTGTTCATATTAGTGTGAATCATGAGCAGACTAAATAAATACATTTGTTATGTAGAAAATACAGTGGGCGGGCCACAAGCTCCTTGCTGCGCTACATCCACAAATAGATTCCTGAGCGTCTTTGTTCTCCTTGTCTGAGCTTAGATCTTGCTCCAAACTGTACGGCTGGATAGCTCCAATATTGGTCGCCATTTTTGTTGGTTGGGGTTAATGTTAGGTTGGGGTATGGGTGACACCGGGAGGGCGTATAAACGGAGCAACCAGAGAATCGAGCATGGGGGATGAGGATTGAAGATTCCGCCCTCAAGTCAGAGGCAAATATCTAGTGAAATCCTAACGCTGTGCAGAAACTATGTTCAAGAAAACGACTTGATTTAGGCTAAAAATGGCATAATCATAGTTAAAAGACCACTGGAAACACTTTAAAAATATCAAAAGATGATAGGAGTGGAACTTTCAGAACTGAGAGTTCTTTAGAAACACATGAACTCTTCTTTGGTTCTTAAAAAAACATAACCTCCTTTTTAAAGAACATGAAGCATTAGGTCAGATATGGGTCAGTAGAAGAACCAACCTGTTCAATTTGCTAATTTTCTATATCATTCATGCAAAGCTTCAGTCAATAATATACACTGCTTGCTTTTGGAACTCCTCCAAACCCCTTTTTTAAAGTGGACACCTGGAACGAAGCAAACTCACTCTTCATCAATCAGGGAGGAGTCCCGAGAGCAGAAGCTGTCCTGTCCCAACATGATGCATCAACTCTGATCTGAGAATAATGAACTGGATCTCTGAACTGGATTGTCTGAGCGGAGGAGTCACAACAGCGCAGGTGATTTCCCTGGGGGGTCATGAGGGTCAACAGTGATGCCTGTTTTGCAGCTGAGACAAAGCAGGCAGTTTGGAAGTAAAGACACTGAGAAAACCTTTTTTCCATAAGGAACTGGCTTACAAAGGTCGTGTCCCACTGCCGCTACCTACCCGCTACATTGTCCACAGATGTCATTTTGTCGTAATTCATATGTGTTTTGCTTGTTCGTCATTTGTCAATGCGCAGATACTGTTTAGGGTTTCGGCCGATGGATCTTTACGTAAATTTGGTTTCGAGCGATTCAAAATTTTTGATCAGTTGAGAATAATGCAGTTTATGCGTATTTTACATATTTTACATATGTAAATTTTACCCAATTGTATGTGATTTTTGCAAAATGCATAGGCAAATTTGTGGCTTTCCATGACAGTTCCACATATGTCCATGTACGTCTAATGGACTTTTCAAACATGGACCACCGATGTTTATATGGTGCACAAAATTATGTAATTGACGCATCAATAAATGCCATATAAACGGTGCAATGATCACGCACAGTTCATAGACGATTGGTGTATTATGTGACGGGTAAATGATAGGTATAATATGATAGATGTCTTTAATAATCCCTTAGGAAATTTAAATTTAAATGTAGGGTTCACGCGGGGTGTTAAAAAAGTCTTAAAAGATTGAACTTATGAATTTGGAAATAATACCTTAAAAATATCTTTAAAAAAGTCTTGAAATTTGATATCTGAGCCTTAAATTTTGTGCTCTTCACATTTCTTGTTACATTTTTTTTTTTTAACCACAATTGTTTTGATCAAATAATAGAAATTTGATCAAAACAAAAAAGAAAAAGAAGAAAAAAAAAGTCAAAGACCATGAAACGGGAATAAATTATTACAATGGGAACTCAATAATAATAACAAATAGGCTGAGAAATTGGTCAAATTTTTGGCCTTAAAAAGCCTGAAAGTTAACTTAATGAAACTTGTAGAGATGCTGTATGTAAATTGACCAATCTTTTACCCCTCCACCAGTCTATGCTGATTGGGTACTCTTGCTACCCCTGTCCAGCTTATATCTCGTGGGGCGGTTTATGGCGCATGGAAGGCGGGTCGTGGTAGGGGGCGGGGACCCCCGCCTCGGCTGGGGTCTAGCAGCTGACTTAGATCTGGTGCAGACTAGATTAATCCGACTGTTTAATCACAGCAAAGTATTGCGAGGGCCCACGGCGGGTGCTGACGCGATGGGATTTCTACCCAGCGCTCTGAATGTCAAAGTGAAGAAATTCAATGAAGCTAGAGTTTACGAGTTCTTAGCAAGATTTATTCAAACTTCTGTGGTTTTAATGTGGTTCATTTGCGATACATCTGTGAAAATTTCACATGAAGACCACAACTTTTCTCATTTTTTTCCAAGTATATTCACGTATGACAAATTTTTATCCTTGTAATATCCTCAAATTGTGAGGTGTATTGTATGGTGGCTGACTGAGACGGCATTTAGGTACATGGATAGGTCTGCATTTGGATTTGTTAAAGGAAAAATAGTGGTTGTTTTTTGATCAACTTTTTGCAAATTTTGATCAAGCTAATATTAAACAAATAAAGTTATTCATTTTATATTAGCTCTTAGAAAAAGTTGTTTAAATTGTAGTAAAATCCGAGTAGATTCTGTCTGCTTGTTGACCCAAAAATCTTCTCCACCATTCCTTTATGGTTCTCACTGGCCTTGAGGAGCAGAAGTTCTCTTCAGGTTAAAGTACACGTCTGATGAGCAAACTTGATTTTTGTTTATATTTTGCTAGCTACATAGTTGTTTTCCTTCTATCTTGATTCTGTACCTTCCAGTGGTTTAAAAAGTCTTATTTAGTCTCTTTTGCCAGTACTCCCAAATCTGTTTTCCTAATCTCTGTTTTTGAGGAGCTCATTATTTATCTCTAAAAAATGTTGAAAACTTTCTACACGTAAGTTTTGTCCTATTTTGATGAACATTTATCTTTAAGCTATGGATTCTAGTATAATTTTTCTATTCCAAAAGCTTTTGTCCAAAGAGCAAAAGTGGATTTCCTGAACTCCGAGATTATCAACCTGGATCTTGAAGTCAGAGATTCTGTTGATGTCTTTGCTCTTCTGAGGCCCAGCTACTTAACTACATTGGCTAAAGGCAACTCACTTTCCAAATGCTTCCAAGGTTACCGGCCTGAAATGTTTCCTCTACACTTAGAGCAGATTGCAGCAGCATCGGTGCAATAACTGTCGTCACAAAGTTTGGCCGGGGGCCAGAGCAGCTCTTCTCAGGACCTGTGACCTTCACTTTGGCTGACAGACAGAGGAGTTTCCAGACGGGGGCTAAAAGTTTGCCTTTCCTCTAAGTACCTTCCATTAAAGTGATGAGACCAAAAAAAAAAGTAACATTGGCTTCTTAAAGAGACACTCCGTTCATCTTTTAATCTATTTTCAAAGTGTTCCCAGCAGTCCTTTTATCATGATGAGACTGTTTTGATCAAAATCTTTCATTTTCAGGACATAGTTTCTGCAGAGTGGCAGAAGGTCATCAGATATTTGCCTCTTAGTTGTGGAGCAACCCCGCCCCACTTCCCGTCCCTGATACTGAGAGCTCCCTGTTTACATGCTCTGCCACTTGTGGTCTGCCCAGCGTATTTTCTACTAAACAAATATACTCTTTTTTTAGATTTGTGTGTCCAACTTCAGAAAGTGCGTCTTTAATGTTCAACAATTAATCGTAAACATTAACATTGATTCCTCTCTTTTTTAAAATCAATTTTAAATAGCAAAATGTAGTTTTCATCTCAAAGATTTCCTGTTTTTCCAATATTTTTTAAACCTTGCTTATTAATCTTTACTTAATTTTAACTAGAGCCAGAAATCGATTAAAAAAAATTAACTAATTAATTGCAATCTGGGAAAATATTAATCACGATTAATAACAGTTAACTTTTTTTTGTTACTGTATTTGCCGACCACTTCTTACCCGCAAATATTCACAATATAAAATCACACACAAAGCTGTACATTTAGAACATTTATTTTTAATCAAGGCTGTCAATCAATTTAAGAAATAATCTGATTAATCACACTTTTATGTTGTTATTAATCACTATTAATCAAAATATTTACAAGGAAAATTTTATGACAATTTGCCCTTTTTGTACAAAAACACACCGTGGAAGCCTAAAAAGGATCGCTGCTCATCGGGGTGCAATTAATTTTGCATTAATGAATATTAACGTATTAATTCTGGTTGATTAATCAACTGCGTTACCACTTTAATGTTCACAGCCCTAATCTTAACACATTTACTGATTTTTTTTTTATTACTTGGTTCTGATTGTTTTGAATCGTAAATAAACCATTGTCTATATTTTAAACCCATAAGAAAACAAAGTGGGACAGAAAAACGTCAGAATTTTGTTCTGTGGTCTACTTAGTCTGTAGTATATTCCTCATAATCTTATATTTCAAGAAAAAAATTGGTCTTCGTGGGTTAATATTGGCATTTTGAGAGCAAAACTTAAAAATAAATAAAGTTAGTGAGGATTGAAACTGCTGTTTTTTTCCAATTCATTTCGACATTTGTTTGTTTCTTGGTCAGTTTTGGCATAACTTTTGGTCTCGGGTATTGTGCGCACTCCCACAGACACATTATGGTTCACTTGGTTGAAGATTAAATTACCACTATATATAGAAATGACCTGCAGGTCGCTAACGTCCTAGCTGTACCTTCAGTTTTGTTGACTCCGACAAACTGGAGCAGAAAAATCTGCATCACATTAATAGTCAGTTAATTTTTAGCAGTAAAATAACCATTTTTTAGCATTATTTATTCTTGAAGAGCTGCTTAAACCTCCTTTTTTATTATGTTGCTTAAAAAATTCTACTTTCTAAGAAAAATTATAAAAGACAAAAATTTATACATAAACTTTTACAGTTTTCCTCTTTTGCAACTTGATCCCGCTGACCTCTCCAATCCTACAGTCACCTTCCCTGCAGTTAGACTTCTGCCTACCTTTGCATTCCACACAGCTGTAAAGTGATACGGTGACATGTAGGGAAAAGAGATGCACAACGGTCTTTAAACTCTGTTGTTTGAAGTTCTGTTTTCACACTTAATTAGCCAAAAAAAAAAAAAAAATTTCAGACGAAAAAAAAAAAATCAAAGTAATCAGATGAAACACTAAATGAATTACTCACAGGTGGATCAAAGCCTTCAGGCCCCGGAAGGCATTTGGAGATATTGATGCAATTCTGTTGTTTTCGATGAATCTGTGCACAAAAAAAGAAAACCTCAGTTAATGCAAGAACAGCAAAAAAAAAACTTTTCGTTTTAAAAATCTCACAGTCATTAGGATTTTCAATGTTACTCCTATTATTGTTTTATAATCATGTATGAAGAAATATATGGATGACAGTTATATGTAATATTTTTGCAAATTTCTCTGTTTCTATCAAATAGGCGACAATTTGTATTTAAAGTTGAACATTTTATTATTTTATTGAACTTTTGCTCGTAAAGGAAAATAGTCAATTGTTTTAGTTGTTTAAATAATCCTAAATAATTGTATGTAAAGTTTTGAAATGAAATTAGAATTTACTTATAGGGCCCAATATCCAATATATGGAGTTTGTGATAAAAAGAAAAAGCAACAGATTATAAAAGTAACAGTTTCAGTACATTTGTTACAAAAGATATTAAATAACTTATCATTTTTCAGCACTAATTGATGCTGATTGCTTTTCTGTGTCGGCGTAAATATGTAACTGTTTAAAAACAGGCTGAGGCTCAGATTCTGCCACTTTAAGAAGCTCAGTGCACTGCTGCTAACATTAGTTCTCTTAAAAAACTTAAATTTCTTTAAAAAAAAGTAAGAACAAAAACTTGTGAATTGAGTTATTCAACCAAACAAGGGAACCATTTTAAGGCATGGCTGCGGTAGCTTCATTATAAGGCTGTTGCTAAACCTGAAAGCTTTTAAAAAGACAAGAAATCTTTGGTTTAGTAAAAAAAAAAAAAAAAATGTTATTTTTTTCAAGCTCGAAGTTTAGCACAAAAACTAAACCTTTGAACAAGCAAGTAAAACGTCTACTAAAGATAAATTTTAATAATCAATTAAAAGTCATTCCTACAAAAACAAAGTTTATTTGTTTTATTTTGGAAAACAAAATCCAGCTATGAATAAAACTTTTTAGCTAATAGTTTTTTTTTCACTAACAATGTGATGACTGAATAACACGTACACAAAACATAGAAGGTTTTTTTGTTAGTACATGCAGTCTGTAGTAATTTCAGCATAAAATACTTACAGGTATTCGAGATGATGCAAACCAGCAAACGCGTCCTCATCAATAATATCAAATGTGTTTGCTGTGAATAATCTGTGAAGAAGGAAAAGGTGTTTTTTCATCAAAGGAAATTACATTTCTTTCTAGTTTTGAAAGAGAGAGTATTCCAGTGAAAAACTGTAAATATGCAAGAATTTGCTCACTTTATCATTTCTAAACGGAAAAGTTTTAGGGACATATTTAAACAGATTTGTTCTTTAATGACCTGAAAAACAAATGAACACTGCTTCTTGTTAAATCATAGTTTTTAAGGTCAATAACAAAAGCATTTTTTTTTTTTTAGAAAAAATCCTCCATTAAAGTTTGAAGGGGAAGCATTTGTTAAAATCAATCCTGGCTCCAGTAGGTGGGCCGAGCCCCCCCGTCCAAAAAATCAGTCCACCCCGTGACAGGCGCTACAGTATCCTTTCAGCTTTGCACTTGGTATTGTTGTACCTTAAAATTGCTAAAAATGACAACAACAGCAAAAAAAAAAAAGTGAGCACAGAATACACAAGCAGTACTGAAACTACTTCAGCATCAGTAAGGCAAGTGCAGCCAAGAGCTACAGCGACGAGTCTATCATCTCCACTTTGCTGTTTCGTAGCGAGGCCGGATATAGGAACGGGGTATATTCGATTTTGGTGTTGTTGACCCCTAAAACTGTTAAAAATCTTGTAAAAAATGAAAAAAAGAGAGAGCACAAGCACAGGCTGCACAAGCAGTAATGAAAATATTGAAACTATTTCAGCATCGACCGTCTCTGCCTCTCTTTTCTGCTGTTTCGGAGCATGGCCAGATACAGGCATGGGGCTATATCTGGCTTTGTTATTGTTATACCCTAAAATTGCAAAAAATAGCAAAAAAAATAAATGAAATTACTGAAACTACTTCAGCATCAGCAAGGCAAGTGCAGCCAAAAGCTATAGCCTATCAGCTCTACCTCTCCGCTCTGCTGCTTCGTAGCGAGGTACCCTACGATTGTTAAAGATAGCAAATAAATAAATAAGCAAGCACAGAGTGCACAAGCAGTAAACTACTGAAACTACTTCAGCATCAGCAAGGCAAGTGCAGCCAAAAGCTCCAGCATATCAGCTCCACCTCTCCAGACATGGGTGGGGGATGAGGTGGTGGAGGCAGTGTGTGTGTGTGGGGGGGGGATGAATTCCTCCCTCCCCTCCCCAAAAAATTTGATACCTCGCAAATATCCATTATTAGCTAAAGAAATTAAAATTACACAAAAAGGAATGCCACAAAAAAAAAAAAAAAAACGCAACACAGCAGCAACAAAAATAAGAGCAAATAGAATGATTACAAAAAACATAAAGATGGATGGATAAACAACAGACAAAAAAAAAAAAGATAAACAGTGCCTCAAAACAAACTAGTGTCCTGGTTCAATATAAAACTTTATGGACATTTCAAAATATAGATACATTAAGTGATATGATAAGCATTTTAGGGAGGACATGAGACCCTAAACTCTCAGCACAACTTGACCCCCCAACCTGCCTCTTTCGATTCCCTCATGGGGTTCAGTGAATCTGACCCAAACAAGATCCTGCCCAACCTCTCAATGGAAAGAAACACAGTTTCTGAAGTTCAAGGCTAAAAGTCGAAAGTAGAAAGCTTGTGTGGCATATAAGGACGTTTCGTGAATTCTCCTTTTTTCTATTTAAATTTGATGTTGAAGTTTAAATAAATAAGTATAAAGACTCCTCTGATTTGTCGGATGACATTTCAGGATGTCCAAAACTCAAAGAAAGGATGGATTCTGTCTCTCTTAACCCTCCGATCGTGGCCTTTGTCACACAGAGAAGCCCTATTGATTGAAGTGGGGTTTAATGGAGGAGAAAACAGACTCATTAGTTAACCCCCCCCTCCCGGCCTCCTCCTTCTTGTCACGCTCTTTTGATCCCTGATGCCTCCTCCTCCTACACTGGAGAGCTCCTTCTGAGGACAAGAAGATGAAATCCTCAAAGCGGAGGCTTTGTCTGGGAGACCGATGCTGCCTTCATCCATGATGGCTCCAAATCAGACCATCAAAGCTGATAGACTGACTGGTCAGGAGGTGTTTTTGCTCCTCAGTCGTTTGTTTCTGTGAGCATGTGGTCCATTGCATAATCCTGACACCATTAATTTGAATTTGCATAACTCCCTTCCTTTGTTTATTCCCTTCTTACATAGATGCATACTCACAGGAGTTGCAGGTGGGGAGTGTGCACAAAGCTGCCCCCGGTGATTTCACTGAATCCTGACTTGACAAAAGACCTAAAAAAAAAGGAGAAAATGAGTGGAAACCTGCGCGCGCTCCCTGGAGAGCCTGGAGTTGCGCTTACAGAGACAGCACGTCGGAGGGGAACGCGTGCGGCACGGAGCGGACATCCTCGCAAAGGGCATTATCCTTGGTGCACGTACATCCAGCGGGGCATCTGGGCTGCTTCACCCTCCGTCCATCAATCAGCACCAAACTGGCAGCGGCGACGCACAGCAGCAGCCTCCAGCCTCTCCATCCCGACGCGCGCAAACTTGCGCACAAAAACATGCCAAGAGGAGGTTTTTTTGCGCTCCTATTTGTCTGCAATAGTCAACGCTTTGATGCAGGCTTGCTCGAGTCCCGCTTGTGTCTTGCGAGGAAGGCACCAGTCCAGCGGATTTGTTCTGCAGGGGGGCAGGATTACTAATGTGGGGCGCAAGAGTAGCGCAAACATCCCAGACTGCTCCCGTTTGGTGATCTCATCCTCCCAAAGTGAAACAAGGTGTCTGAAGTAAGCAGAGACGCCTCCTTCTCATGCCTAGAGGCGCTCCAGAAAGTAAAAAGAGAAATGGAGAGGAAGAGGAGGAGGAGGAAGAGGAGGAGGGGAGGCCCTTAGGTGCACTTTTTAAAGCCGCTATTATTTATGCGCGCCTCTGAATCTAATGGGAAGCTGCTATTCATGAGGCTCTGTGCAAATGCACCTGCCCCACTCATCACATGCTGCCTCCTTTCTTCTCTGATAATGATGGGAAAGAGGATGGATTTATGGAATACACAGACCACACAAACCCAGACCTGATTTCCATGAATCTTTAAGACATTTTCACAAAAAATCTTTTGTTAATTCCAGTGGAAAACACAAGACTTGTGTTCCCATGTGTTGAACTTTCACCCAGGCAATTTATTATAACCCCTGAATTATCTCCCACCCCCTTCCTGAATAAAATGGTCTTTTTATTTTTCCATCTACATTTCCCAGACAGCCTTTGTTCCATCAGTGGAGATCGATATGAGGCCCGATAAGCTATTTAGAGAGTAAAACTGAGCCATTTGTCCCAAAATTGAAGTCTTTGTTGAATGCTTGGCCTTCATTTTTCAATGAAATTCCCACTGGAGTACGTCTGCTGATAATGGCCTGACCTTAAAGCGGCCTCATTCAAGGACCGTTTAGGAATCTATGAGTCATTTATCAAGAAACTTTTCCTCAATCAACAGAAAAAAGGGAAAAAAAAAGGTTTAAATCAGATTTTTTGTTTGTGTTTTACAGAACTCACACCAAAGATAAACAGGAACTTTGAATACCATAAAAGAAAAAGTTCTTTGTTTGTTTGCTTTTTTTATAGCAAAACAGTGGACTTTATTTTTTGAAAGACTTTAATTTCTCATGTAATTTGCTTTATACCCAACTTTTATTTTATTTATTTTTAAATGTTTTTAAAATTAACACTCTAAGCAAAAAATAAAAATAAACAAGAACGCAGATTTTTTAAAGTGATTAAAATGGAAAAAATACAAACATAAAGAGACAATTTACATGAGTTGCCTATTCGTGACTTTTTCCAAACTGCTGTTATTCTCTTATATATACATGTTACATCATTATTGACAATTTGCATTCTCCTTTATATTGATTTGTTTGTTTATATGTTTATTTATCTACTCACTAATTCACTCACTCACTTGCTCAATCGTTTGTTTGCTCGGTCATTCATTCATTCATATGTATTTATTTATTTACTCAATAATTTATTAATTTGTTTGTTAAGTCATTCATTCATTCATTCATTCATTCATTCATTCATTCATTCATTCATTCATTCATTCATTCATTCATTTATTCATTCTTTAAGTTTGTTAATGCATTCATTCATTAATCCACTAATTTATCTATTTATTTATTCATTCATCTATTATTACTATATATTAATTATCATGTCTTTTTGATAAATATATTCTGCACGCATTATTTTTTTAACTACATAATATTTTGATTTCTATTATTTACAAATCAAATCTTTCTATTTATTACTTTTTGTATTATTATAATAATTCTTTGAAGAATACAATCTGCACAAATTGTCTTTTTTTAATGAGAATATTTAGATTATCGTTACTGATTAATATAAATGATTATATAAATTCGCTTTCTTCCATTCCCTTTCAAGCGATCTACTTGTGATTCATGATGTGATGTAATTTCATGTATTATAATCTGATTGCTTCAAATTATTTCATTCATTCATTCATTCATTCATTCATTCATTCATTCATTCATTCATTCATTCATTAAGTTTGTTCATTAATTCATTAATTGTTAATCCACTTATTGATTTATTTTTTCACTCATTCATTCATTCCTTCTATCATTATTATGTTATCTTTTTATTGTTTTTTTGTACTTACGTGGTAACAGGTTTTAATTTCATCGTATGTGGTGACAATAAAGGCAAATAGTTTTAATATTATTTATTAGAAAACATGATATTAGAATTAGAGTTTTAATTTAAATTAAATATATTTATTCATATAAATAAATAAATTCTGTTAAACATTTTAGTTTTATGCTATTATTTATTAAATATATAAATGAAGAAAAAACAATTGAGGCGGGAAAAAGTGATCATGACGTAGCGACTCCGCGACTTTGTTTTGGTCGCTTTCGTCATCACCAGCCGACGGATTCTCGATGTAAACATTCGAGAGCAGCTCCGGGAGAAAAGAAACTGTAGATGGAGAATCTTGTGAAGGTGAATTTGTTGATCAAATGTGTAAAGGTTTTTAAATATTTTAATGGGATCTCAGCAGAAATAATTTGAACTCGCGAATTATTCATGTTTAACAAAACAATTTCCGTTCAAGATCCACGAAAATGACGCACTGTCATTCTCTTAACATGCTTTTTTTAATTCGATCTTTGCATCACTAACAATATTTAACAGCAGTAGAAAAAAATAATTTCATGTCTTTCAACCCGGTTTGTTTAGTGAGCAAAAACGAGCTCCTATGTGAGAAAAACAAACAAAAGATCTATTTAATTTCACCTTCTGTACTTTTATATTTTAAAACGTTGTCTTTATAAGAGCGTTTAGCTGTAATTTCTTCTGAAAATTATGAAGTTTAACATGTTTTTACGTTATTTGAATCCGTGCAGGTTCATGGTTCGGGAGACTATGACTCGGACTTCAGTGATGAAGATCAACAAGGAGAATCCTCAGAACGAGCTCGCAAAAGTAAAAACCTTAACCTCCAAGAATACACAGTCTATCCATGTCCAAGTACGTTTCTTAAGTATACAGAAATGTTCTAATAACTGTCTTTTAATTGTTGAAGCCTCCTAATAGTTTTCTTGTAAACGATAACGGTTTATATCTTGTCCCTCGCTGAAAATTAGCAATATATTTATTTTTTTATTAACTTTATGCTTCCAAACTTTTTTTTAAAGCTTATTCATCATTTTAGTTTGCTTTTGTGATTTTTACCCATATATTAAGGCTTATTTTTTATTTATATGATTATGAATCTCTGTTTTTACCTTGTGTTCTCTTGACATTTTGTTTTGACTCCAGTGTTTCTCTCAGAGGGAGCAATTTTGTCACTGCAAAATGAAGCCAGATTTCTATTTCTACTTTGCATCTATTTATATTGAATGAATGAAGGAAATTGTTTATTTCAAACAATCAGGTAATAGTTCATAAAATAACATATCGGATACTAAATCACAAGTAGATCGCTTGAAAAGGAGTGGAATGAAGGGAATTTATATAATCCCGCCTCCGCTCAACCATACCATTTTCTCTACATGAATTATCAATATCCGGTTCAGGATTTAATATAAAATATTAATAGATTCAGGTTATTAAGGATCATTAAGATCAGTGATGTAATCAAATTTTAAACATCTGCAGACAAGTTATTTATATTAATAAGTACCAAAAATCTGAATATACTCAGTCGATTATCATCAGGAAAACATCATCCACATCAATCAATACCAGAAGTCCAAGCATATTCAGACCATCATCACCAGAAAACATCCCTGCATCAACCAGCATCAGAACTCCAGAGCGTAACAGATGATTAATGATCATCTGAACATATTCCAGGCACCGATCAATACAGAAGATCCTCCCGATGACAAAGAATCGTGGATATCCCAGAGCTCCGGCATCGATCAATGCAAACGACAGATGATAATCATTATCAGAAAGAACAATAATCTTCATTGGTCAATGAAGCTACTCTGCTCTTTTAGTCATCCTGTGATCTTATTTTTATCTATTTTTTTAATGACCTTGTTTATGGCATTCAGAGAGATCTGCATTGCGCAGGGAAAACCATTTCCTTATGTGCATATGACAATAAACCCTTTTGAATCCTTTGAATGCAAAAAAAAATTAAAAATATTCTAATTAAAAAAATACAATTTTTGCAGATTGTATTCATCAAGAATAATAATAAAAAAGTAATAAGAAGTAGAAAAGAAAAAAAAAGGAATTTGCAGAATCAGTGATACATCACAGTTTAGGAACAAGTATAAGGCCACTTCGTTGTTATGACTAAGAGACTATAAAGTTATTATATCAAGAGAATTTTACTCAAGTTGTTTGCAGCTCAATTAAGAATCGGGTCAAAGTTCACAATCAGCGGTTTCTTGAGGTCACATTTCACACTTATTTTGCCTCAATTAAAGATTCTAACATGCGTAATCCCACAGTTCTCATGACTTTTAAAAAATTTTATATTATCATTTTATGCTGAATTATACTGTTTTATTTATTTTTTTAAATCTCTTTTTGTTTGTGAAGGTCATTGTTTTTACTATGTTACGCATTTTGTGTTAGATGAGTATAAAAAGTGCTTTAAAATAACTTAATTTGATAACATAAGCATTGTGGATCTGACAGGAAACATGAGGAGCAACTTCTGCAGAAGCCTTTCCAGAAAGGTCAACATTCAAAGGTGGCTCACCGCAGTGTGCACTCAAGTGAAGTGGACAGGTAACACACCTGAAACACACACATAATTTCTGTTTTGACTTGTAACACTTTAATAAGTTTAAGTTTAAGTTTAAGTTTAAACTTAAACTTAAACTTTAATAGAATTGAAAACATTTGAACATGTTTGGCAGTTGTGATGTCTATAAAGTAAATTATATGTTCCTTTTTTTATATGTTCATCTACTTAAACTTTAATAGATTAAAAAGCTCTAACATCAATTGATATATGTTTTTAATTTTTCCTTGAAGTCCATATTTTGCTAATTTATTTCCTTATTTTTTTTTTCTGTGCAACAAAAGTCAAAATTAAAAAAAAGCTGAAAATTATTTATTATTTACGTGGACTTAGATGCTGCCATTTTGCTGTCATTTTTTGATCGCAAATTTTTTTTTAAAGCTCTAAAATTCATCTGTTTTTGCCCAGCTGTGTTGTAACTGCTTTCTTTTTTTTTCTTTTTTAGAGAAGAAGCCAGAAACAGAAGAGCCCACCTGATATCGTTGAACGCTGTATCTTTTTGCTTCATGGAACAAATGTTGATTCCGAATTTTTTTTTTTTTAATGAATGTGTCAGTTTGGAAACAAAAAGCTATCTCTAAAAAAAATTAGGACCTTAAGCAAGTGACTGTAGTTTGAGCGGCACAAGAAGTTTGTCGGCGACTACATACTGTACTACGGCGGACAGATGGCGGACTTCAACCGTTCTGCGTACGTAGAGACTCAAACGTCTCAGTAAAAGCTGCATCGATGGGAAATCTTCTTGTCAAACGTTTTCTTTCCCTTCAGGGTGAAAGATAAAACGGATCTGGACGTTCTGCGCGAGAACCATCGCTTCCTCTGGAGGGACGAGGACGAAGACGACATGACATGGTGATCGTCCAGAGTGGTAACGCTGAGCTGTCAGTGCCGCGTGTTAACCGGCGCTTTGTCCCCACTCAGGGAGAAGGAACTGGCCAAGAAGTATTACGACAAACTCTTCAAGGAGTACTGCATCGCAGACCTCAGCAGATACAAAGAAAACAAGGTGATCAACACAAGCCTCGGTCCATGTTTGTGGCTCTTTAGCCTTTAGAAAGATGACAGTAAATGATGCTAAAATTCATATTAGCTTTCTTGTTTGAATGTTTTCTGCTCTGCAAGTGTTTACATGTATTTTACACTTATTGTTTATTGTTACTGAAGGAAATAAGACAAACATAATTTATTAAATAAAGTAGAAATTGTGAAACAAAGCTGCTTTAAAGCATATTACTCATTCTTATGCTTTTAAAATAAATCAGATCAGTATTTATCTAATAGAAATGATTTATTAACAAAACTTAGACATCATTACATTATTTTAATAATAAAATAAAAAATAGATGTCTAAAGTTTGTTCTAAAGAGAATTGTAACATTCTTTTTATCTCACCACTGAGGTTTGGATTCATGTTTAAGTGCACATAAATGGTGTTTATTCAAATATTGGTTAAATGTTTAATTTGTAAAAATGTATGCATAACATGCAAGATTGGAGGTGAAAATGAATAACTCGCTCCTCTTTCAAGCACTTTATTACTTTCTGTTTGAGTTTATTTAATGACTTAATTTTGTGCATAAAATAAAAAGAAAATCAGTTACATCACAATATTATCACTTATCATAAAATATGTTCACCTTCCGGGACATCATGTCGGGATATTTGGCATAGTTTTTGCCCTCCCTGACACTTCCTGTATTTTATCTGGGCTGGTGACCGGCACAGGGAGAGCCACACTTCAAAAGTTGTCCACTACCATGTCCACTTATTGGACTATAAGACATCAAAATATTTTGAAATGTACAAAACTTAACATTAGTGTTGTTTAAACATCTGTAACTATCATAGATTTCCCCTGGTCAAAGATAATACCATAAAGATAAAGTCCAAATTCTTACCCTACCCCTAATTTTAGTCCAGAAAGATATGGAAAAGCGTTGATGATGTCATCAATATTTGCCAGTCATCTATGTTAGCGTGTAGCCGCCAGTGCTCGGAAAATACATAAAAGCATTGGTTTTATAACTTTAAAAAGTCATGCTAAAACAAAAACTCAATCCTTAGCTGATATCCATCCATCCATCCATCCATCCAGTTACGCTCCATTTGGTTTAGGGGTTTGAGGCGTAGCATAAAAGGTAAAAAATAAAAGAAAACAAAAAAAAACAAATGTCTCCATAAAAAGTAAACAAAATTTACAAGAAAAGGACCAACCAATAATAACTCAGAAGTGAAGTCTTCAGGGTGAACCAAGGCCAGAATAACAAACAAAACCCCAACTAACTCAACCCACGGAGCTTACCTGTAAAAGAAACAGTAAAAGAATGACAAACACTAACCTCCCTGGACTAACATAAACAGGAGAAAAGATTTACTAAAGAAAACGGCGGTTCACCCCTACAGCTTCATTTAACTAAACTAACACAAAACTAACTCACACAAACTGCAAAGAACAAAGTGGGACCAAAACAGAACACCAAACAAACTACAACGTGCACAAACTAAAACAGGTGGAGAAGAGCACCGCGCTGCAGTGGAGACTGGTTGCAGCCCAGCTCCCTTCTCCTCGGCTGGAGGTCCAAATGGTGCTTTTGTAGTCTCCCTCCTTCATCTGGAACCAATGGGAGCCACACCTCCAGCACCACACCTGAAACAAATCAACAAGACACACAAACAAAGATCCACAGAACAAAGTCCCACTCTGACAAAAATACAGAGAACCAAAACCACAGCCATAACACATCATCCATCCATCCATCCATCCATCCATCCATCCATCCATCCATCCATCCATCATCCATCCATCCATCCATCCATCCATCCATCCATCCATCCATCCATCCATCCATCCATTCATCCATCCATCCATCCATCCATCCATTCTTTAACCTGGTTTTATCCCTTTAGGGGTCGCGGGGTTACCAGAGCCCAACCTGGCTACTGTTAGGTGAAGGTCGCTGATTTATTGCAAGACAACGAATCACTCCAACATACACAAACAAACTTTAAAGTAAACGATCAACCTATGAAGTCATTTTGGCTGTGGGAAGAAGCCAGAGTGCCAAACATGCATGGGGAGAACATGCAGACTTCACACAGAAAGGTCCCAGCCGGGATTTGAACAGCAAGACGGTGGAGTCAGCAGCTAAAATATAAGCAGGACTTACTCACCTATTCCAGATCCTAAGGTGTGTTTAACCCTTTAACTACCCCCCCAAAAAAAAACAAACAAAAAAAAAGTACGTTATTTGGCTGCTCATTGCCTTGGTACGGAACCCCTAAAGGGACATAAAAAAAAAAATTCAAGTTAAAAAAAAAAGTTTTTTTCTAAAAATACTTAGCGGCTCCTTAAAAAGTTGAAATAAAAAAATGTTAAACAAAAAATGTTATGGTTAGTAACTGGTGCACAAACGTTACTATTCATATACTGTTTATATATTTTTTTACAACTTTAATTAAAAAAAAATCTGGTTAGTAACTGGTGTACACTAGATAATAACGTTTTTTTTTTTTTTTTTTAATTGAATTAAAAAATGTTTTGGTTACTAAATGATGTACGCCAGTTACTATCTGGTGCACATCTGTTACTAACCAGAATTCTTTGATTTTTTTTTTTATTTTAATAAAAAAAAAAGTTTTTTTACTTCAATTTCTTTTCTTCAATTTCCCTTTTCCGTACCTCGGGGAATAATACACACAATCAATATTTTATAAAACATGTTTTCTGAACGTTTCCCACCGTTTGGTTAAGCAGGAAGTTAAAGGGTTAATGAAACTGTTTAGGAAGAAGGATATCTTTTAAAAGGCAAATTATAACTGATTTTGTTGGTCAACGTCTTTTTTTTTCTGCAATCAACAGTTTGGGTTTCGATGGCGAACGGAGAACGAAGTTGTCTCTGGTAAAGGTACGCCTCCTTTCCTGTATTTCTACTATAGCCCTGGACAAACATTTTACATTTATATTACAAAAAGGATTCAAATTCCAACTCTGATCATCTTTTGATCTATTTTCAAATTGTTTCCAGTGGTCTGTTAAGTATGATTGTCGTTTTTAGTCAAAATTTTAAAAAGTGTCATTTTCTTGGGCATATTTTCTACAGAGCAGCTCACACGCCCACACATGTCTGTCAACATCAGAAAAATGCCACAAAAACATGTTAAAACACCCAAAACACGAGGTCCTTAAAGTTTCTGACAATTAACAAATCCGTCCACTAGATGGTGCCAGAGGTAAAGAGACTGCAGCGTTACATAACACTCAGATAATGCCTTCACTAGAAGCCTGTCCTCAGGAGAGACCTGTTCACATCTTTGTGTCTTTTTAATTCAGCTTATGTTCTGATGTGTTCCCTCCTGTGAGCTGTGTCTTTGTTTTCTAACTTTTTTTTTTTTTTTTTGGTGGGGGGGATTTTTATTTATTTATTTTTTTTTTACGTTCAACCTTCGGGAAAAGTCAACGGATGTGTTGACGCAAACAGAGCCCTTCTGTTCTCTGTTTACGCCTCTCATCTTCACTCTTCCTCCGCAAAGTCAAGATGTTTCTGAGGAATTCTGATGATTAAAGCCTGTTTAATATGTAGTGTGATAGTGGTGGAGGTTTCCCGAACAACAGTTGGGCTTTTATTAGGAAGGAGCCGACAGATCAGGATCACGAACAGAGCAAGAACTCATCCCAATCAGCTTCTTTGCTTCTCAATGGTGGAATAAAATGGCGGCGGGCGTCTAGTTTGCATATCTTTACACTGCTGCAGCCTCACAAACATAAAGTGTGTCTGAGAAAGCTGACTAAGCCAATATATTGTTCTAGATTAAGACTTTGTAATCCTGCTCTCTGACAGTTCATCCTCTGTTGCAATACAGAGGATGAAGTGTTCCTACAGGAAGTGGGATTAGACGGGTCAGACTCACTTCACTTCAACTTGTCACTCCTGGGGTTCGTCTGCTATTATAATTCCCAGAGACTGTCGGACCGACGGGAATCTGAATGTTTGTCGGCCTATATGTATGGTTCGGGGCCCCTCCGCGCCACTTTTTGAAGTTTTGGGGTTCTCAACTCGTCGTTTTTGGATGTGCTGGCTGTAATAATTAAATCAGGGGTCCCCTAACCGGTACCGGTCCGAGGGCTGCTGGGAACCGGGCCACAGGGAAAAGATGGATACGCTAGTCAGGGGACCCCAACCCTCAGGCGTGGAACCGGTACAGTGTTGGTATACCGGTATTGGTCGCTGTACCGGTACCTATCCAGCTAGCCCAGTTCCAGTACCAACTCTGGATCAGATGTCGCACCGGACCCGAACCGGTACCAGACGTGGTACCGGGCAGGAACCGGACATGGTATCGGATGCGAACCAGTACCGGGTTAGCTCTGTAATACCTGAGCTCCAGTGTTTATGAGCTTTGACTTTGTGTAACTTTTCAACATAATCAACAACATCCCAGTAGATTCTGAAGGAGAAAAGCGGCCCGTTAAAGTTTTTGTTTAGGCGTCACCGGCAATGCCTCAGGTGTTAAAGCGTTATGGTTAGGGTACCCCGTACTGGGTTAGGGTACCGGAACTGGACGCGCCGTGAGGATCAGTGTGCATCCGGTAGGGTTTCTAACCCTTGATTTTACCAACATCCAGCAAAAACCAACTTGAAGGGGACACCCAAAACATCAAAAAGGGGTGCTGAAGGGGCCTTAACCAAACATGAATATGTGATGACTTGGGATGAGAATGTGTTGCACCATAAAGTAAAGTCTACAACCAAAACCAAAGTTTTGTTGACCTTTGACCTTAGGGAAAAGGCTGCCATTTTGGAAAAAGAAACAATTTTCAAATTTAAACTCGGCAGACATCAAAAGGACAGTTGTGACCAATGCCTCACTAATACGATGGCGTCATCCATATGTCATAAGTACATGCAAGTTAGATTAGCCTTTACAAATACTTCAAGATACATGTACTGCCCCCACGACAATGGTACGTTCCATCATCAGTTAGCCTCACGAGAACTGAAGACATACCTGTACTCCCTGTGAGAGGAGTCCTCACTACGACCCTTCATGACCCCAACAACCCAAAAACCAAGTGTACAGGTCAACCCCTTTGCCTTCGGACAGCCCATATCCACCCAGTTGACTGTGAAGCAAGGGTACCATACAACATTATCAACATACAAGTTACATTACCTTTACAAATACTTCAAGGTACATTTACTGCCCCCCACGATAATGGTATGTTCCATTTTCAAGACTCTCTATATGACCCTCCGCTGGCCCAATACAACCCAAAAACCCACATTGCCTGTACAAGGCCAACCCCCATACGTGTGCATACCTTAGACCAGGAGTGTCAAACTCAATCGCAAAAGGGGCCAAAATCCAAAACACACCTTAGGTCGCGGGCCGAACAGGATAAACATTTATTGAACACTCTAAAACTAATTTTTTAAAACTTTAAAACTGTAACTTTTCACATAGTTATGAACTAGATATATAGCATGTGGTGATGCGAGTGTGAATGCTGTAAACTGAATTTGGCCGCTGAAGATGCTAGTGCTGATAGTGAAGTTGCTGAAATTGATATTTAAAAACACTCAAGCTAATAGCTGAAAACGCTAAAGCTGAGAGACAGATAAAATATTAGCTAGCTGACAAAATAGCCGAAAAAACTAAAAGAATAAAAACTTAGGTCAGTCAAAACATCTAGCATGTAGCTGAAATATTAGCTAAACTTCAAAATAGGCCGAAAAATATTCGTAGTAAATGCCAAAATAGTCCAAGAAACTAGCAGGATTCCAATTTTTAGAATTGTAACTTTTTAGCGTAATTATGAATAATAAAAGGCAGGAACATTATTCCAGAATAAATTAAGTTAAACTTTAAATAACTTTCAATATTTTACCCTCCGTAAAAATATATTTTGTCAAAATTAAACAAGAAAAAAATAGGCGAAAGATAACACTGGGCCATTAATAACAATGAAATAAAATGATCTGGAGGGCCAGATGGAATTACCTGGAGGGCCGGATCTGGCCCCCGGGCCTTGACTTTGACACATGTGCCTTAGACTCTTGCATCTAAGCCCTTTTGGACGACTGACAAATGTTATCTAATGGACTGATGCCAAGACTATCATCCCTATTGGCTCTAAATGAATATTCCTCAACTATCCGTTTGCATTTCTGTGCCTAAGAGTCGCATGTCTTGACAGGCAAACTCATAAATTCTCCACAGCTTTGAGCAAAGTCACTTGCAGCGTCATGTCTGACTTTGAGGTGAACTTCTTGGATCCCCACTCCTGAGAAGACTTGTCTCGAATGTTTTCCTCCGGAGCTTTGGTCTCTGCGGAGAGATACATTCATTTGAAAACGTCCTTATCGGGCCGCCTTGCCACACGATTGATGTGCTCGATGGATTTACTGCGAAGTCTTCCTCGCCGATATAAAACCTTCTGTTCTCCGAGCCTTTAAGAAGCTTCTTTTTCTCTGTGAAATAAAAAGCCTCACTAACCGTGACCCACAAGGTGAACATGTTGCTACAGTCGCCGGCACTCAAACTCCAGACTTAATTAACATTTCATGAAGAAATCTGGATTTAAAAAGTTGTCATGAATGTCTGTTACGCTCCGGCGGGCGCTCGGCCGCGGCGCAGAGGCCGCGCTTTCATTCCAGGTCATGTTTTTCTCCCTCTGGACCTCCCGGTGTGGAGTCGTCAGCACGAGGAAGGTCAACGGGCCAAAGGTCGTTGAGGTTGCGCTCCCTTCTCGAGGGGTCTCCTGACAAAGCAAATAATGAGCGCGGTGTTAACCTCAACAACTGTTCTGCCTTTAAAAAAATCATGTTTTTAAAGTGCTCCCACTTGTAATAGTGGTTCCCCTCTATTGTCAAACCGCTTTGTCAGATACTAGAAAAACCAAACTTTGGTTTTCCTTTAAAGGAAATTGTCCATTTCAAAGGTGAGACAACTTGTTCAGCCTTGCTTTAACCAGGTTCCCCATAGGGTTTGTTCTCTGTAATTATATCCTGCAAGGCTCTAGTTAGTCAAACGAAATGTGTCAGTTACTAGCCCAAAGCTCCCTCGCTTTCAGAGTTGCTGTCTATCAGAGCCTCGGCGATGTCATTCCTCGTTATCTGCAGGAGAACAAAGCAGTAATATATTTAAATCCTAATTTGGCGTCTAATTGTACATTTCGGTGTCTATTGTGAGTCAGGTCACAGCCCGGCGACTTCAGCGCTTGGTAATCATCCCGCCATCTGTCCTGAGGTAAATATCCGTGTTGATCTCAAGCTGCTGGCTGGCATTATTAAGCATTGACGTAAAAGGAAAGGAGTTTCCCTGTCTTAACGAGTTTACCAAGCCAACCTGTTGTCAGCTTTTTTTTTTTTTTCTCCTTGAGAAGCTTGTCAGGCTCATGTAGCCTGATGCGTGAGGAAACCGTTAGCTCGTCAACAGTCCTCCGTGGGTACGGATTTGACTGACTGGATCTAAAGCCGTGAAACAAAATGTCTTTGTTTAAAAAGTCCCATGAAAACCAAACTGGTTATTACCTTTCATGTCAGACATCGTTGGGCCTAAAGGGTTGAGTACCGCCTGCCTTTGATCCTATATGGCTTTTTATGAGAGAAGTCGCTTTGAAACTGATTTATACTCATTTCGCATCAATGGCTTTCATTCCTTAAGTAGTCTGAAGGCGGTCAGTGATTGGTTAATATTTTTGTTTCTAGAAGAATCTTCCCTTTGGAGGATGTTTCTGTATTTACTCTGAACTTAAGACGACAGTTTATGCTATCCTAGCCATGTTTACATTAAAAGTGGGGTCATCTGGACCCCACGAGACAACATGCTGATTTTTATTTTTTTTTTCAAGAATTTTTTTATCGTCACTGATGTCCATGGCTGACATAAAATCCTGTCCACCTTTGTCATGGGAGGGTGGGGTCATCTGGACCCCATAAGAGAGCACAGGGGCTAAAATTGAAATGAAATGAATTCATCATGTCAGCCCAACAGAAAATGTTGTAATTGATGTCATGGTAGATTGTAACTAGATTGGTCGGTCTATCTTGCAAAAGTAGTGAAATTTAATGATTAAGTGCTATCCTAGCCATGTTTACATTAAAAGTTGGGGTCATCTGGACCCCACAAGACAATTTTTTATTGTTTTATTTTAAGGATTTTTAAAAATCTTTATTGGTGTCCATGGAAGATATAAAATCCTGTCCACCTTCATCATGGGAGGGATCACACATCAATATAAGGGTGGGGTCATCTGGACCCCATAAGAGAGCACGAGGGTTGTGATGATCTCCTAACTGAAGTTAACAACATGTGTAAAGCTACGTACACACCGGGCATTTGGAACATGTTCTTGAACGCGCATGTAGCCAATGGTGTTCACACTGGGCAAGCAGGGAGGGGCTTCTTCTTCTTTTTACTATTTGCTAGCATATGTCCACCACCTATAGTGGAAGAGGCTCGGTGTGAAGCAAAGCAGTTCAAATCTCGCTTTTCTTTATAGCTCTTTTCCGATAAACAAAAGAATCGGTGTCATGTAATTCCTGGACGCCATCCATTCATCATAACAAAATCCGAGTCGTTGATTAGTCAGTTCGACCTGGTTTAACCTAAAACGCCCGTTTAATGGCCACATATTTTGATCAAAAACGTTCATAGAAACTTGCGTAGTACAATTGAACTCAGGAGTTCCATGCGTTCATTCATTTATATAGACTTTTAATTGGAAGTGACAACTTGAACGCAAGAGGACCTGGTTACCGACATCAACGTCCAGAATCGGAACTGCTCTCAAAGTGTTCAAAAAAACTTTATTTAAACTGACAACCCTCACAGTTACAGCTTTTTCAGTTTTAGGCTTGAACACTTTTTTTTTTGGAAAATTCTGTACACTTTTGGGTTAAGTTGCATTATTTTAGGTATCTTCTTGTCTGTATCCAGGTCCCTTCCCCTGAACGTGCTTTGCAAACCGCGGCGTAAACGTAGCCTCAGATTGAGCTTCATCCTTTAAATTCTGCTACACACAGATTTCGGTTGTTGTCGAGTGGTTGAAATTATAATTTGACCAAATTTTGCTTCTTTTTAAACCATCCAAGAAATTTAAGGTGGTATTTTAAATGTGTGTTTTATTGTAGAGTTTCAGTAAAGTTAAAAAAAAATCCAATGTTTTTGGTTTCTTAAGCCACCCGCAGCCACAAATCCTGTAAACATAATCACAACCCACTTCTGCTGCTGGAAGTGGCTTCTTTTTTAGCTGACGTCATTGGATCCTAATCCAGCACGTGAAGAGCAAACCCTCTCTTTAGTCCAGGTGGCTTGCAGCCACAAAGACCTGCATCACCTAGCGTGAATGTTGACAGAATCGTGAGCCCAGGCAGGTGAGGGCAGGCATCACTTTCCCCCTCGGAGGATCATTCTCCTGGTCCTTGAGCCGAGCGTGGACTGCTCTGACGCATTTGGTCCTCTGTTGCCATCAGGAGAAACCCCAGAGACCAGATCAGTGCCACCTTAAGCCTCTCTAGGGATATTAAGCTGGTTGTGGAGCGGCTGGACGGTGGCCTGAGGCCATGTGGTGAGATGAAGACAGTGAGTGGAAAGGAGGCAAAGGTAATAAAGAAGAGCAGAGAGGTTTCTATGAACATCCTAGTTGTAAAATGAAACTTCAATACGGTTCTTTTTTAGTGTGTCAATCATCATTTTGTGACTTCTAAAACTAATAGATATTTTACTTTTTTAATCACATACTTTTTAAAATTATCCTTCTGTCTTTATCAGGTGACATAATGAAGATAAATATAATTTTGGTGATATATTACGCTCGCCATTTTATAGAGCTGTCTAAATCTACAACTCAGAAGTCTGCGAAAAACCAGGGGGCGTCCATGCTAGTTAGATAAGCAAATATAGACTAGGGCTGCCACGATTAGTCGACTAATCAACGACTAATCGACTATTAAAATAATCGACAACTAATTTAATAGTCGATTAGTCGTTACTTTATATTGTATGAAGTCAGATTGTAGTAAAGTTGAAAGTTATAATAGCATTCTGCTAGCTTTTTGGAATATTTTGGCATTTATTAAGGTTTCTTAGGCTATTTTGGGGTTTAGCTAATATTTCAGCAGCATGCTAGCTATTTCGACTAACTTTAGCTTTTTTACGTTTTTTAGGCAACTTTTGAGTTTAACTTATATTTCAGCTATATGCGAGCTGTTTTGGCTAATATAGGATTTTTCCATTTTTTTAAGGCTAATTTGGAGTTTAGCTAATATTTCAGCAGCATGCTAGCTATTTTGGTTAACTTAAGCTTTTTTAAGTTTTTTTAGGCAATTTTTGAGTTTAGCTTATATTTCAGCTATGTGCTAGCTGTTTTGGCTAATATAGGATTTTCCGTTTTTTTAAGGCTAATTTGGAATTTAGCTAATATTTCAGCAGCATGCTAGCTATTTAGGCTAACTTTGGCTCTTTTATTTTTTGGTAAATTTGGCATTTAACTAATATTTTAGCTGGTTATCAACTTCAGCATCTTTACATCCACTTTGGCCATGAACAGATTAGTCGACTAATCGGAAAAAATAATCGGTGATTAGTCGACTATTAAAATAATCGTTTGTGGCAGCCCTAATATAGACCACAATGCATTGCATCTGAACAATTTATCAAGTGGGGGAAAAAAAAAACTTAAAATTGTTTTTCATAAATCATCCAAGTTTTTATCATGAGAATACATGGATTTATAGTCTTCATAAAATGTTTATATTTGGTCGGTTTTCACTTTTTGAAATCAATAACATCACATTTTCTTTTAAAAAAAGTATGAATGACATCAGTAACTCTGAAACAACATATTTAATAGTAAAAAAGAAAATGTATTAAACTTTGTTTTGTCTGTTAATTTGATATTGGTTGATTGTGTAACCTGAAAGTCAATAAAAATAAAGAAAAAACAGAAATTTAAATTAATTATTGACTTCATTTTATATCATTTTACTTCTCAGTAAATTAAATTTAAAAAAAGAACTAATAAAATTAATAAATAAAAATTTTCTACCCATTTTGAGAAAGAAAGGACTTTAAATTCCCTTCGGTGCTTTTGGTAAAGGACTATTTAACATATTGCTGCAGACTCGTTTTTTTAAAAAAAGGACTTCCTGATTCACTTTGGCTTCTCTACCTTCACTATTTTCTTTCCTTTTTTACTTTTCTAGGTCAGTTCCAGTGTGGAAACAAGCGCTGTGAAAAAGACGAGGGCCTAAAAAGCTGGGAAGTCAATTTTGCTTACGTCGAACACGGCGAAAAGAGGAACGCTTTGGTGAAACTAAGTAAGACTTTTACCAAAAATATAATATTTATTAATGAAATGTATAAAGAAATTCCAACATTAAATCTTTGTTTTTTTATGCTCTGTCCACTTTTTTACATTTTATGTTGCTACAATCACTTTTGACCGCTAAATGAAGCGAACATAACTCGATGTGAAGTGAAGCATTTTGACAAGTTTCTCTCTGCATAAAAAGAGCCTATAAACTTAAAGGAAAAAGCTTGAATCATCTATAAACGTCATAAAGGAAATGAATTGAAGGTGTGAAAGCGTGTGGGAGTTGGCTTTCACATGTCAAACATCCACTTCATTATAATCCTACCAACATTACCTCAGTGCAGAGAAAGAAGCAGCCAAAGGGAAGGCAGTCGAGCGAGGAAAAACTGATTTTTTTTTTTTTTTTTTAATAAATGAGCAGGTTACAGTTTTTTCACAGGTTAAAAAGACTAAATCTATTGTTTTGACAGTAATGATCATCATGAGGGCAACTATCTTTTATTAAGTCAGTTTTAAATTAGATTTTTAAGAAATGATTAGCGTTTTATTCTGAAAAGCTGGTTAAGGTTATGATTTCAGAATACTTCTTTAGAGGTGCTGTATTAACTTTTCTGCTCTGCTTCAGGACTGTGCCCCGAATGCTCTTTCAAACTCAACTTCCACCACAAGTAAGACGCTTATTTTTTAATATTTTTTTTTAAATCTTTCTGATGAAAGCTGGTGAGTGTGTTGAGGGGGTTCAGAAACCAGAGTCTGACCTTCATCAAACACCTCGCGTCAATTTCTCCGCAGATGTTCGATTTGTGAAAACAGTTTGTTGAACTTTCGTCTCCCCAGGAGGAAGGAAGTCAAGGCGAAGAGCAAAAACAAGGTGTCGCAGGAGAACCAGGAGCCCGTGAAGAAGAAAAAGAAGAGGAGGAAATCATCATCAGCTCGTTCCAAGAAGCACAAGAAGCGCAGAGGTAGCATCCGTCTGCTCTCCTCCTCACGCCAGATGCTCTGATCCCTGCAGAGATGTTTACATCTGAAACCTCTTTTTCTTAGATCACTCCAGCACTTCCAGCAGCTCTGAGTCACAAAACTCAGAAAAAGGTAGCACACACACACTCACACACACAAAAGTATGTTCCTCATTCATAAAAACAACTCTACCCCTTTAATTATTTTGACACTCCAAACTTCTTGCGCACAAACAACCCCGCTGTTGTTTCTGAAAAAAAGACGCCAAGAAAATAAGTATATGAACCCTTAAAATTGCTCGGATTTCTGCTTGAATGAAGCGAAAACGTGTAGTGATGTTTAGCTAGGTCACAAAAATAGGAAAACATCATCTGCGTAAAGTAATATCTCAGAAAAATGTGTTTTAATGTGTTTATTACACACATTTTTAGTAAAAATGAACAGGAAAGGTTGGAAAAATAAGTCCAGACTCCTGGAGATAAATGGAGTTCCAGGACTTAAAAGGATGTTTGATTGTTTTTAAAGCACAAACTGCAAGAAGCAACAATCAGTGTCTGAGGTTCATGTACTTTTCTTTTTACTGTATAATCTTTCTTTCTTTCTTTCGCCTCATTCCACCCCTTTGCTCTTGTTTTCTGTAACATTTGTCCATCAACGAGTCACGTACAATGATGCAAGTTACTGCGCCGTGAGCCTGTTTGAACTAGTTCAGGATATTGATGGATGATAGGGTGAAGACAAAAACAAACTTTCCCGCAGAAGTTATGAGAAACAAAAGCAAACACTTTTTTTTAGTTCTGGAACTCAGACTTCTGCTTCTCGGACAGGCAGGTAAAAGTAACCTCTGATTTTATATTTTATATTTTTTGAAGGATTTCATGTATATTACATTCTCCCCAATAGCCAATTTTGTAGATTTATAAACATTCCACCTTAAAAAAACCCAGTGTCAGGCTGTTTTAAGGCTGTCCAGTACAGCACACACTGTACTTTTAGTAGTTAGTAAACAGACTTAAAGATTTTTTTTTGCAGCTTCAGGTGAAACTATCCCAGCTTTATGAGCTCTACAAGCATTTTTCTGTAAAACAGAAAACGATTGTTGTTATAGTAAGCAATTGTTTGCTGTAAAATTGTTGTTTTTTCGTCTATAGTGATAAAACTTAGATTTACTTGTAAAACAATGACATATAAGTAAAAAAAAGTTAATAATAGCAATTTGGCTGTGGACCCTGTTACACATCACTATGATGTTAATGTTTTTTTAAAAAAAAAACATTAAAAAATAAAAATAAAATAAAAAATAAAATAATAAAAAAAATAATAAAATAAAAATAAAAAATAAAAATAATAATACATTCTATTTATGTGGCACCTTTCTTAAACTCAAGGTTGCCTCACAGTAAGATAAGTAAAAGCATAAAAACGTAACAATAACACAGCAATAAGTCAACAGTTATCTCAAAACAGAGCTTTGATCATAGACGTAGAACGTAGAAGTTGTGTTGCACAAATTGTTCTCCTGGCAAATCAAAAGACTGATTGAGGAAAAATATGGATCCATCTTGTGTTTTGTTAACAAACTGTTTTATAAAGTAGTGAGAGAAAAATAAACTGCATCCACTGCTGCCTTATGGATAAAAGCAATTTGACTACAGGAGATGATTTTTCCTTTATTTTATTTTAATTTTTCAATTCGATTTTATTTATATAGCCCAAAATCACAAATAATTTTTTCCTCATTTTATTTTATTTGTTATTTAAATTGTTTTAATGATTTTCCTTTAGTCATCAAACATGTTTGGAGGATCTAGATAGATCTAATGCTGCATTCAGAACGGACGGGCGTTAAATTTAAAGTTTTTCTGGATTTGATTCGTTGTCGCGTCATGGAAAACATGACGGTCATCAAGCGGTCTACATTCTTGAGATTTCGTAAGGGCAGTTGTGACTAAAGCTTACCTTTATGTCAGAGATATAACCTGAATCCTGATTGGTTCAAGAATATTAAACTGGTCATTCTGACCCTTTTCTAGAAGACAGTGACGGTGAGGATGAGCTAGAGGGCCAATCAGAATCTGACCACTGGCGTGGACCCGCCCCAGCAGTGGAGGAGAAGTCAAGGTAAGCTTCACAAACTTGGTAAAATGTTCTTCTTTGTGAACTTTGGTTTTCGATGCATCTTCATGCCGAGCTGAAACTGTCACACACACCCAAATGACTGCTGCTTTGACGTCAGCACTGATCACAGCTGACGTTTGTGTTTCTGTCTTTGTTTCATCTGTTCAGGGAGGAAGAGTTTGATGACTACTTTGAAGACATGTTTCTTTGAATCTGCTGGAATCAGAGGCAATCCTGCTGTGGCTTCACTTCTCCTTTATTCTTCCTTTTTTTTTTTTAACCCCAATAATGTTTACTAAATTCCTCCTCTTAAAAACACAATTCTTGTAGCTGAAAAAGTTATGTTTACATGTTGATGTAATAAAGTTTCTACAAGTTTGGGTGCCTGTCTTTCATCTATTCCAACCATGTTTTTTTCCTATCATAAAATCGTTCCCAGTCATCCTTAAAGAATGATTATGACATTTTAGCTAAAATCAAAAACATATAACTGACATATAATAATAATCTTTGTTTATATATAACCTTTCAAGACAAAAATGACAAAGTGCTGCCCAGTAAAACACAGAATATAAAAACAAAGTTGGAAAAAAAGCAATTTTAAAAAAGATGCTTTTTTTTGGAAAGAAAACAGAGTCTATAGATCTGAGGTTGAGAGGAAGGGAGTTCTAGAGAGATGGAGCCACTCCTGCAAAGGCTCTGTCACCTTTAGATTTTAACAACCAGCAGACCCTGGTCACATGATCTGAAGAAATCTGCTGGGAGTGTACAGCTGCACGAGGTCCTTTATATAGACGAGTGTTTGGTTATTAAGAACTCTATAGTTGTCATTCATCCAACTCTTGACCGAATCTAGACACTTACGTAAAATCTGTATTTCTGACGTTTAAAAGATACATAAAGCTGAATATCATCAGCATAAAAATGATAAGAAATGTCATTAAAACAGCTTAAAATATGCTGCAAATGCAACAGATATAAAATGAACAGTAAAAGTCCCAAAACAGAGCCTTGTGGCACACCTTAGAAGTGAAGGATGCAGAGGAGGACTGAAACTTAGAAGATGCCACATAATTTATTACAGCAGCTCATTAGAAATACAATTCTGGGATGTGGCGGGACTGTTGACACGAATCGACCCCTCCCCGCTGACTTTTGTAGCTTATAGCCTCAAGCTAACATTAGTGGCGCAAAAATAATGATGAGCAATATTGGATCAATCCAGTCGAACGGTTTTGAGCCAGATTTTGGTTCAGCATGAATGTTGAACGCTCATCATGTCCAACCATGAACGGGCCAGGATGCATGCAGGAGGAGGGGAGACTTTGGCACGGCCATATTAGTAGCATCACGCCACGAACGGAGGTTGCTCCACTCGGCGCCCTTGTTAAACTATCGATCTAGCGATCCTTTTGGCATCTGGTCTATTTTTTTTATCCGCGTCAATCCTGGCAGGAAGTTACACTAAGACACACCAGAAAACCCCAAAATATAATCAATTTTTCAGAATAAAATACAGCTACTGACAAATCATAATTTTGTATCTAAACCACATGTCAAAGTCAAGGCCCGGGGGCCGGATCTGGCCCACAGGGTAATTATATCCGGCCCCCCAGATCATTTTATATTATCATTACTAACGGCAGAATATATATTTTTTATGGAGACCAAAATATTGAAGTCAATTTGAGTTATTCTGGTATAACATTCCTGTCTGTTTTTAATCAGATTTATTAAAAAAAAATAAAAGCATATTTTAAGCAATTTTGTTTTCTCTTAAGTATTCAAAATTCTTTGTCTTGTTCGGTCCACGACCTACAGTGCGTCCTTGGATTTTGGGCCCTGTGCGATTGAGTTTGACACCATCGATCTAAACAGACTGTAGAAATGAAAATACAGTAAAACACACAAACAATACACAACACACACACTATAAAAAGGAAGACACAGACACTGAGATACACACACAGATTAATGTACCGTAGTGGGCTGACTGCGGAGCGGGGGAGGGGTTTGGTTTTGGGTGTCTAAAAATACAATCAATGAGAGAGAGGCGAGTTCAGATGGAGAAAATTAATTGTACAAGCTGTAAATAACCACAGCAGAGCAGAAGGACCAGTCGACCGTCACGAAAAAAAACACGTCTATGAATAGAGGTGAAGCGGATTCTTCGCGCACTCCACTTGTCGGCGCTTCCGCGTGTGTTGTGAACCCAGGGTTAGTGTAAGTATTTTCAAGCATCCAATTTTCTGATTCCATACATTTTAAATCAAGAATTACTACAAAGTTTTTATTGTGAAATAGGTCATCAACTATGAGAAAAATACCACAAGAACGTGTTAAAAACACAAGATTTTTCAGCTAATTTACAAAAACAAGTGTTATAATTACCTTTTTGTCTAATTTATTTCTTATAAATAAATAGATGTTTTTTTAAATCCAACAAACAGATTGACTGATCCTCCTGCTTAGATTTGAAACAATTGAAACCATAAAATTGAAATAAATGATGATAAATTAGGCGTTAAAGTAACTTTTACGCACGTTTCAAATCAGTATTTTGTGTTCAGCAAGACTCAGTGCAGTTTTAGAGATTCAAATAATTTATTCCTCTGCTTTTTCTTAAAAAAAAAAAAAAAATTCTCTTTTATAGATTTTTGTCTTGGTTTTGTAAAACCACCAAGAAGAACTGCGAAGGCCATGTTATACAATCAAACTCCAGCCTTTAAAAGGGATTTTAGAAACTAGCAGAAAACTGTGAGCTATTCATGGCAAAAAAAGGATTTTGTAGAACTTTGCCAAAAAAAATTACATATATACATATGTACATATATATATATATATATATATATATATACATATATATACATATATATATACATATACATATATATACATATATATATACATATATATATATATATACATATACATATATATATATATACATATACATATATATATTATATATATATATATATATATATATATATATATATATATACATATATATATATACATATTTATATATATATATATATATATAAAATCATACTTTTTTCTAAAATGTTGTTTTAAATGCAGCCAGTTCAACAGAACAAAGAGTGAGGGTGACAGTTTTACCCTATGACTCCATGTTTTTAACATGTTCTCGTAGCATTTCTCTGATAAGAAAATGAAGCTTTAAATTGCATTTCTGAGTTTTACTTTATTCAAATCGTTGTGAATCAGGAAGAGGCAAAAATGCGGTTAGAAAAAGAGCACATTTATTGTCCCTTCTGCAGAAACTATGTCCTCAAAAACGTTTATTGATTTAGGCTAAAACGACATACTCATAACTAAAAGGTAGCTTTGTTCCTTCAAAATAAAATTCCGCCTCCTTTAGTAGTTTTTTTTCCTTTCTAACCTTGTAAAAATGAACATAAATGATGTTAAATTGATGGAAAATGAAAGAAATGCCTCATCTGGGATGTTGTGACTCATGCAATGTGTCATTTTAGGCAGAAAAGGATAAACCTTCTGCTGTTTTTGCCTCTATAGCGATTAAACTGAATATTCATGACTTTCATTGCATCATTTGGCTAAATACCCCATTTATTTCCCTCAGCATTAAAACAAAATTACCTAATGTTATGTGATATAAACGGAGAAATAATTAAGCCTACATTTTACGCATGGTATATTTTTTTAAATTATAACACCATGTTAGTTTTAGATTTCTCTTTTTTTACATTCCTTTCTGTGGACAAAATAAAAACATCAAATGAAACACTCATGTTTGCAAAGGTTCAGTTAAGTTTTTTTTTTTTTTTATATAAAGAGACCTTCAAAAGTCTTCATGGAAAGTGATCAATAATTCATAAACCAGGAAATGCTTGGAGATTTCTTTTGGACAAAAGGCAGAATAAAAGACTCCGGCTCGGATCAAGATGCTTTATCTCCGCCGTTTGTTTTCACTTTTGCGCCGCGGTTCACAGCAGTGCAGCAAACAGGTGCTTAAGTGCAGAACATTGAGCAATAACAGCATGTTCTTTTTCGAGCATGGTAAGATTCAGCCCCCCGGCTACACTGGTGAACTTGGATGAATTTACTCCTGATCAATCATTCTGTCAACATCTGTTTTCCCAGGACGGGGTTCCTGCCTGCACATGTGTGCACAGGGAGGGAATTTTTTGGATTGTTCCAAGAGTTTGTTTTTTTTCCCTCCACCTAAAAATAACATATAGGAGCTCAGCATTTGGTTCAAATAAGGATACTTGTAATTTAAGAATAGAAAAGTTTCCGTCAAAGCAGCAATTTACTCTAATTTCTTATATAGTGACAACATTGTGCAATCCCTCCCAGTTTTGCTGTAAACAGACCAGAGTTGGCCAGACAGCATTGAATCAGGCAGGGATGAAAATCAATCCACTGATCCTCTTTCTCCTGAGGCTCATCCAGCTTTGGAGCCTCTAAGATCCTGCACGATATATGACTGAGAATGAGCACAGTTGCAGCTAAGCCCAAGGATTCCCGAGTTCATTCCTCCCTCTCGGTCCAAAAACTTCCTCTTCCTGTTGACCTGGGACGATTTCCACCAAAGAATAAAGAAACGACGCTCCACAGTTTACTCCTCCATGATTTCCTATATTTGTTTACACATATTACATGACTTATACATGCAGTTGAGGTCATTGCATACAACAAAGACAGATTTCTAATGTCTCAGTAACATTGGAAAGTATACTTTAAGCATCAAAAGACAGGAAATTTCTTCAACTTCAATAAAGTTCACCAAAAAAATAGCTATTTTCAGTAGGGACTCTTTTATCACAGCATCAAAAGCCCTGCTGATAGGATTTAACGCCTTTGATTGATTGATTAGAGGAGACGACGTTGCGTAAGAGGAAGAGCCACGACACCGCGAGCTCAGACGGCTTTTGCTTCAAGGAACATTGATTTACAGTGAGTTGATCAGTGCAAAAAGGCAGAGAACTTTGCCCAAACCCTTTGTGCAAATCAATCAAGCAACAGCAGCATCTTACAACAAACTGTCGAGGCCTTTCTAGCCTCAGTTGCCTCCTCTGTAAGAAGGGTATTTAAAGTCTAAAGCTGTGTGGATCTAAAACACTGGCTGCCAATCAAATCCCATCAAAGCTTCTTACAGAGGAGGCAGATCTGCTGAGCTGCGACGAGGAGCGAAAGTTGTCCGAAAGGAGGGAAAAGTTTAAACCTTTACGCGGCGAACTAAACACGCGAGCCGAGTCGTTTCGACTCGATCTAAACACTTTGTAAGTCCCCCACGATTCAAAAATTCGGTCTTCACGCCTGACTGCCGGACGAGCTCGTCCCCGCCTCCTTCCGCATGAATACAAAACTCAAAAAAAGAGATAAATAAGTCGATGAATTGCACATTAAAGATAACAGAAGTTTGCCTGTTTCTTTGAAAAAGGTGAGTTCCACCTTTTCCCATTCAGCGTTTCCTTTTCTATACAGTAGAGATTAATATTGCATCACTCAAAAAAAAGCCTAATACTTCAGTAATTGAACCAAATCACGATTAGAACAGAATTAATAATGTGCTTGCTGTCCTTTTGTTCAAATCTCCACACACAGATCAATAGTTACTAAAGATGGTGTCTGTTGTGGCGTACTGTCCATTTCCCTCTTTTGCCAAATTTTTTATTTTTGAGTAAACTAAACATTTTTTTTTTTTTCCTAAAGTGTTTATGGCTGTAGTTCTGAACAAAGCGGTCGATCACAGAAACTTCAAACACGTCCCATCTTTGGAGTCATCGTCCTCTCTACAGTCTGAGTCCCGTCAGTTTCTGTTTGACCGTCCTCCCTGAAGATGCCATCCGGACCGCACTGCAGACCAGACGTGCACACAAAAAAAAAAAAAAACGGAGGAGGAAGAGAGACCTACGGTGATGAAATGTCCAAAAATATAGAGAGGATAGACAGGAAAAGACTAGTTTTTTTGTCTAGATCGGTCCTAACAGATGGTGTTGGTCCGGATCCAGAAGGTCTTAACAGATCGTGCAGGTCTTTGATTTCCCAACTTCGCCTCCACCAGCTACACAAACACACAAAAACATAGACTTTTAGGCGGGATTGAGATGTTGCATCAAACAGTTCCAGGTTTTTATCCGCTACCTTTCTTGGCCTCCTCCTCTTCTAGTCTCTTTTTCTCGTCTTCGATAGCCTTCATCTTTGCGTTGTATACCTCGGCCAGCTCGTTCCAGTGTGCCCTGTTGTTGTTCAGACCATCAAACATGGGCTGAATCTCTTTGTGGAACCTGGAGAACTCCTGACAAGTAAAAAAAAAAAAAATAGAAATGTTTGTTGGGATGGATGAAACCCCAAAAGGAACATAAAAGTAAAAGAAAATGTAATACTGGTTTCTGATGTATACCAAATAGTTTCTAGAGCATCTGAAATTCAGTGTGTAAGAGATCGCTTCTACCACACACCAGATTGTTTCTAGAGCGCACCTCATAGTTTCTAGTGCTCACCAGATCGTTTCTAGTGGACACCAGAAAGTTTCTTGTACAACAAATAGTTTCTAGTGCACACCAAATAATATTTATTGCTCACAGATGGTTTCTAGTGGACACCAGATAATTTCTAGTGCACACCACAAAGTTTCTAGTGCTCACCAGATAGTTTCTAGTGCACACCAAATAGTTTCTAGTGCACACCAGAAAGTTTCTAGTGCTCACCAGATAATTTCTAGTGCACACCAGACAGTTTCTAGTGCTCACCAGATAGTTTCTAGTGTTCACCAGAAAGTTTCTAGTGCATACCAAATAGTTTCTAGTGCACACCAGAAAGTTTCTAGTGCTCACCAGATAATTTCTAGTGCACACCAGACAGTTTCTAGTGCACACCAGATCGTTTCTAGTGGACACCAGAAAGTTTCTTGTACAACAAATAGTTTCTAGTGCAACCAAGAAAGTTTCTGGTTCTACCAAAATTATCTGTAGTGTGCACTAGATAGTTTATAATGCACACCACATAGTTTCTAATGCACACCACATAGTTTCTAGTGCACATCACATAGTTTCGAGTGCACACCACATAGTTTCTAATGCACACCAGAAAGTTTCTAGTGCTCACCAGATAATTTCTAGTGCACACCAGACAGTTTCTAGTGCACACCAGATCATTTCTAGTGGACACACGAAAGTTTCTTGTACAACAAATAGTTTCTAGTGCAACCAAGAAAGTTTCTGGTTCAACCAAAATTATCTGCAGTGTGCACCAGATAGTTTCTAATGCACACCACATAGTTTCTAATGCACACCAAATAGTTTCTAGTGCACACCACATAGTTTCTAGTGCTCACCACATAGTTTCTAGAGCGCACCACATAGTTTCTAGAGCGCACCACATAGTTTCTAGTGCTCACCAGATAGTTTCTAGTGGACACCAGAAAGTTTCTTGTACAACAAATAGTTTCTAGTGCACACCAAAGAGTTTTTATTGCTCACAGATGGTTTCTAGTGCACATCAGAAAGTTTCTAGTGCTCACCAGATAATTTCTAGTGCACACCAGACAGTTTCTAGTGCACACCAGATAATTTCTAGTGCACACCAGAAAGTTTCTAATGCACACCAGATAATTTCTAGTCCACACCAGAAAGCTTCTGGTGTAAACAAAATGGTTTCTAGTTAACACCAGATAATTTCCAATGCAATCAAGATAGTTTCTTTTGCTCATAGTCACTAGAGCAATCAAAATAGTTTTTAGTGCACACCAGTAAGCTTCTAGTGCAACTGAGATAGTTTCTAGCGCAACCGAAATTGTTTCTAGCACACACTAGATCGTTTCCAGTGCGCACCAGATAGTTTCCAATGGAACCGAGATAGTTTCTATTGCTGCCCAGATTGTTTCTAGTGCATTCAAGATCGTTTCTAGTGCACAACAGTTAGTTTCCAATGCAACTGAGATAGTTTCTAGTGCGCAACAGATTGTTCTTAGATAGGCACTAGTACAACCAAGACCTTCACCCAAAAACTGAGGTTTTAACCAAATTGTGGCATCCTGTTACACAGTTTCAAAGATTTTTTTATTGTGCAGATAAGCCAGAATGCTCATTAAGAGGAAAATAGTTTCCCAGAAAATATAGCTTTTAATCGTGCCCAAAAAAATGTGAGCAATCTTTTGAGATTCCAACAAGGACAAAAGATCTGAAAGAAACTGTTTTTGTTTTTGCGTCTATCATTGCTGATTTTCATCTCTGATCATGTTTTCTCTACAGATCTGTGGAAAAACTGTTACCTTGTACACAAAGGAGCACACAAAGTCGATGAAGCCGCACTGCATTTTGGGAAGCTGTTCAGCACAGTTTCTGTCCATCATGGGCTGAGGGAGAAAATAAAAAATAAAAAAAGATTTTAAAAGTCTGTTTAATGACTATGTAAAAAGGCAGAGGGAAGCTCTTACAATTGGCTGCTGGTCCAAAACAGTTCGCTCCAAATCCCCCTGTTCCCAGAACTCAGCAGCAACCATGAGAGCCACCTGGAGACATCACGATGAGGGGAAATATCAGATGTTATTTAGTAGCAGAAAGTAGTCATGCACGGAACTCATCCCACCAATAGAAAGATCATTTTTGATTTAGCTAGAAAGATTCCTAAAAAAAGAAAACTTCTGTTCATCTGGTTGGTGAGATTTTTCCCACTTTCTTGTCACTTCAAGGCCGCTCACCTTGCTCTGCACCTCCCAAGGTTTGGTGATGGCTGACAAGTCACATCCTGTCATCATCATGGCCCTGGAGGTGAGAGACAGTCAGTCAGGAGGAGAAGGTGACTCTTTGCTGGTGATGCTGATGATTTTTAAGTGAAAATCTGCCTCCGAAGTTAAGAGGGAAAACTTTTATTCAACAGCTCAAGCGTTAGATTTTGTATCAGACACCTACATGACGATTTCCTTCCTGATGGGGTTGTTGGAAATGTAAGCCGTGGCCTCTTTTTCATCCGTCATCGGCTCTGTGGCGTTCACGATGTTTTGGAACATGGTTCTCTTTCTGTGCGAGGACAAACAGAAGAGCGGATGAAGAGTGAATAAAAGGCAAGAGGACTGTGAGGCGTGTTTGCTTCACATCAACATGCATGAAGAAAATGCTAACGGTAATATCAAACACCAACTTTTCGGTCCAGAAACAATCCAAAAATAAAGTGGCGTTGCATTTTTGGATTTCCTTAGCAACGGAAGTTTTTTGCTAACCATGCACTCATTCCTAATGCGTTTATATCACATGTTACATCGTTTCGCTCAGGTTGAGCCAAGGATTCATGTATTACATTTTCACATTATTTTGGTTAAAAATATGGGAAATATAGATGAACAATAATTTTGTGAGCTCACCATGACAACACCGTCCAAATCTGCAAACTTAAAAAAAAATCTAAATATCTTCCCCAAAGGATATAACTGATTAAGATCCATATGAGAAGTTAGAATGTATTCGAGATTTTTTTTTATTAAAGATGGCAGACGTAATATTGTGTGTGAAATTTTTTGAAGACATTTTTGAAGTTTTAATGTACCAAATTTGAAACTTTGGAAAAAATGGCGGTAGATCCTGTGGCCATTCCAAAAAAATTTCAACACTTCCTTAGGATAACCTTGATATATGTGGATTTTTTTTTTTGTGGATTTTGAAAATGTTTTTTTGAGCCCCATGAGAGAATTTGGCCCCATTCATTTTTTGGTGATGGTTTCACTCGAAGTGACATTTTTATTTTATTTTATTTTATTTTATTTTATCGTGAAGCCCAAAATTAACTTTCATCTGGTACCAGGTGCGGTGCAAATCTTGGTACGTTTTTGAGTACATGGAGGGTGAAACCTTGAGCCATAAGAAAGAGGAATTGCACAAACAACATGGTTCTTTCAGTCCAGGACTGCTACAAACTGGGAAAAACCAAAACAAAAAAAAAACATGTATAATTAAAAATTATATTTATATTTTTTGTCTTTCAATATGAGCGCAACAGTATCAAAAGAGTTGAGGATAAGGCAAACAATAAGTTGATAAAAGTAACGCTAATATTGAAGTTTCCACCGTTGAGTGCTTGGACCAACAAACTCCAAAAAAAGTCTCTAGAGAAATGAATCAAGAAAAAATTCCCACAAAAGTCAGATGTTGGCTCTGTGTGGCTTTTATCCCCAGAAAGTGGTCACTGGCTTTAGATCAGACAATTAGGCAGATGCTGTCTGCCAATGGCTTGGTTGGGAGTTCAATTCCTTGGCTTGAAGGTCACTGAGTCCTCGAGCAGAGCGCCTATCTGCACATTGGCTACAGTTGAAAGAGATAGAGACTCCTCATTTGGTTTTGCTGGCCTCAGAATGCCAGATATGACGGAGATTATTCAGACCGAGAGGTTTAAAGCAGCAAGTCTTTGTGTTGTCTCTTTGAAAATCTCTAATGTATGAATTGATTTATGTAATTAAACCTCAAAAACTAACATTTTTAGTTTTTAAATGAGTCAAAACTGTCTAAAAAGATTGACAAAAAAGCGGAAAATTCACAAAATAATAAAAAAAATCAATAAAAACACTCCCATATATCCTCATGAGTTGACCTTCCTCCTCCCCCTCCAAACACATGCTTACTTGAAGTAAAGCGCCAGGTCTGTAGCAATGATGCAGACGTCAAACAGATGCTGCACGGTCTCAAACTGACGCTTTTGGAGGTTACAGAAGATGTTCAAGTACTGCAAGAAGCAAAACAAGCATTTAAACGCAAGCTTTTATCTGACAGAAGTGTAGATTATTATATCCTAAGCAATCCCACCTCTTCTCCCATCAGCGTTTTGCTGTACTCCAGGTGATGCCTCTCCATGATGGAGGAGCCGTGAAGTTTGGCCAGAGGAGACGCGCTCCTGCACAAATGACAAAAATGAGGAGCTTGATGAAGATCAAGGTCGGGTGTTTCCTTCTAACCTTTAAAAAAAAGACAAGTGGACTTGCTTTGTCTGGTAGAGGTTGTTGGTTCCTCTGTGGTCGATATCGTGGCAGAAAGCAGCAGCCACCATGGCAAAAGCATCTAAATCGGAGTAGTACTTCCTCAGTTTCCCGGTCTGTCGAAGGGAAATTATGACGTTTTAGCCAAAAAAAGTAAAAAAAAGAGAATGATTTTGATATGGGGAGGTTACCTGCAGGAGGCAGAACATGGTATGGCCCACATTGAAGCCATGCCTCCAGTTGTGGTAGGTGATGGCACGGTAACCCTTCCTCACCGTGTACATCCACCTCACCAGCGTCTATGATATAAAGATTGAAGATGTAAATAGATTTTTCTCAATGATCTGAGCATCCAGTTGTCCAGACTCACCTCTGCGGGAACTTTAAACTTCTCCACGACTCCGAGCTCAAAGAACATGCGGATGCCCGCCTTGATGAGCCCGAACTCCGATACGGGGAAATCGCTGAAGGCAAACGAGTACAGACTCTCCCCGTCTACGTTGTCTGCTTTGGGGATGGTTGATTTCTGGACCAAAAACACAATTTCATTGACAACGGATCGAGATTCTCCGCAACTCTCATTTTATGGGCACGTACCAGTAGTTTGTACATCTCCTTTTGGTCGCAGTCTTCGGGCTCTGCATCAAACTTCTCCTTGGTGTTCTGGTGGCAAAAGGAACCTTCATAAAAACTGCTACCTACGGGTTTCAACGTGAGTTTGAGGAGAAGGGACTGACCAGAATGGACTGAAGCTCATCTGGGGTGCACTTGGTTTGGTACATGAGCATTTCCTGGGCGATGTCCTTCCGCCACTCCATGCGGTTGAGTTTATCGTAGGTGTCGCAGTTTAGTACCGACCATCCCAGGAACTGTGTCAGGGCCTAGAACAAGCAAGAGGAAGGAGAAAAAAAGAAAAAAACTCTTTGTCCACTGATCTAGAACAACTGAACCGAGTTCAGGAGGAAGAAGACACACCTCAGTGATTTGCTCATCGTGTTCGTCAAAAGGTCTGCCATCTTTCCTATTGAAGAAAGTGGCAATACCGACGATTTCTTCCTTCTTGTTGACGATCGGCAGAGACAGAACATTTTTGATGATGAAACCCGTCTCGTCCACCGCCTCTTTCTGTAAAACGCAAACGGACGTCAAACCAAAGCTCAAAGCTCCTAAAAGCCTCATGGAGCAAAGCGCACCTGAAAAGTGAAATAGTCATCCGCCGCCACGTTCATCATGTTGCAGATCTGCGAGGTATTAGGAAAAGACATTGAAAGTTAAAGGATCTAATGAATGAAACAAAGAAATCAAGAAAAAATTTAATTCGCAACCAGCGTTGTGCGGCCTGCAGGTGCTGCCTTCGCCTCCTTGCTACTTTACTCTACCTTTTTTTAAAGTTACTGCGTTTCTGTTGGCTTTATCTCCATAGCAACCATTTTATTTTTTGGTCGCCTGTGGGTAATGAACTGGTCTATAAAATTTTTAGAAGAATCGGTGAAAGTAAATTTTTAGATTTCCTTCGCAACCAAAGTTTTTTGTTAACCACGCCCACATTTCTAATATGTTCATATCGCATGTTATATAATTTTATTTAGCTTAGATTCATATTTTCACTTCTTACAATATTTTGGTTAAAATTGTGGGAGCAACAGGGGAACGCCACTTTTGCTAGCTCGCTACGCCTACACCGTTCAAAATATGCAACCTCTATTTCCATTATATTTTATCAAAGATGTTTGAGGAGTTAGGAGGTGAGATATTGAAATTCTTCATAGGGGTTTAAATTTGTTGAAGGTACTAAAGCTAATTTTTCATTTATTTTTAATAATTAAAGATGGCAGCCTCTTCCTGAAGTCAAAGGGTCAATGAACTTCTGTTGTAGATTTAAGGTGGTGGGTGTAAAAATTTGTGAAAATTGCTCTAAATAAAGTTTTCTTATCCCATTTTGTGGGAAAATGTGAAAACTGACGAATTTCACATTTTGCACCAAGATAAAATGGCCGCCAAGCTGCAAGTCATGTGACCATCCCATGACTTCAAAACCTCCTTTGGCTATCCGTGACATGAGATTTTGGTTTTATTAGTAAATGTTGAACCTAATACGAGGTCCTGTTAAGTTATTTTTATGGCTCCATCCACTTCGATTTCATCATATTATAGGGGGAGTGTAACGTTGCCTAAAATTTATTTTCATTGGGTATTATAGGTTCACGCAGGGGGTGACATTTTGGCAGTAAGGTGGAGCAATTGAGAAGAATTACGAATAAACAATCTGGTTCTTTCCACAGTCCAGGACAACTTCGGGACATAAATAGTGTTTCTATGGTTATTTTTCTGGAACTCTCCTCCATCAGTCAGGGTTCGGACTTCAGAAAAATAAAAAATTTGGTTGTAAATTTCGGGTTTCTTTAAGGAATAAATTCTAGCTGCTTGTTGATAGGTTCTGTCGCATTTTATGGGGAACTCTTCTGCACTTACGAAGCCGTTCTCAGCGACATAGGTTGGTAGTCCGCTAACCAGAGCCCAGTGGTCTGCGGGTGGACCACTAAAGAAAATAAATAAAAAACAGAGGAAATGACATGTGATGAAATGCAATAACCGAGTCACTTCTGTGCCTTCCTGGTAGTTATAGAAATATGAGAAATACTTTCTTTGTTTTTTTTAATAACTACAGATGACTAGAAAATCACAAGAAAAGGAGCTTACATCATATTTTCAAACATATCTGGGGCTAACTTGTGTTTTTCATTGACTGTTTCTATATTTTTAAATGTGGTGAGTTTAAGTGCGTTTTGCTCACGGTATGACTTTGATTTCTTCTTTGCCTTCTAAGAGGTAGTCAATGATCTTGTAAAAGATAACTTCCTATTAAAGAAAGCAGACAAATGTGTTCTTTAAAACATTGATTTAAAGCGTCATTTGTGAGGAGAAGGGCTGCTTCATCACCCTGCCGTCCGGTGTTTTTGGTCCCTTGTAGGGCTCCACGTCTCCCAGTTTCACAGGCCACTCGTCATAGAACTCCTGCGGGGGGAAAAACACGGAGGCGTGGGCTTCATTTTTGGTTTTTCAGTTTGATACTTGAAGCTGATCTGACCCAAGAACCGACCTTCTCTTTGGTCATGTCCAGCAGACCCACAGAGTAGCGCTCGCAATTTAGATAGATCCTCACAGTGTAGAGAGCTTTGTGGAACTGTCGCTCGATGTCGGTCAACTCTTCAAAAACTTTGCTGGCCGACCAGAGCAGCACCTGGGAGCAGAGAACGGGAGCACAAGCTGTGTTCCACATAGACTGTAAAGATTTAAGAGCACTTCATCCACCAGCTGGGTCCGCGGTTCATGTGGGTTACCTGACTCCTCCTGGACTCCACGTTGAACATGTAAGCCGTGTAATGCTGCAGGGCGATGACTTGAGCAAACGTCATGTACTTATGGAAGAGCTGAGGACCAAAGCAGAGGTTTGCATTCAAAATCTTTAGAAGAAATGCGTCTTCCGTTTGTGACAGTAAAGCGAGGGGCTTGTTAAAGCATAACGGCCTGAGCTTTCAGCGAGTCCATAATGTACTTTTTAACCTCCAGCTCCGTCTGCATTGTTCTCATTGCTTTTCTGCGGTTGTGCAACGGTTCGCTATAGTCCCAGCCTTCCAGCATCTGTGTTGACAAGCTGATGGATGGTTGAGCCAGGGCCAGAAATGTCATATTCTCCATATTTATTGGATTTCTCAGCAGAGGTCTGATGAAACCCCGTGTCTACATGTTTATATCAGGAGTTTTTAGTCAATGAAAAGCAGCAGGGTTGAGATTCCTGTACTGCCTCTCTAAATGGCACCAAATCTGAAAGTACAACACCTTTTATAGTCTTATGCTCAACCTCTAAACTTTATATTAAAAGTGCAGATTCAAACGTATAGATGAAATGTAAAATGCATTTAATTGGCAATACATACATATATATATATAATATATATATACATATATATATATATATATATATATATATATATATATATATATATACATATATACATATATACATATATATATATATATACATATATACATATATACATATATACATATATATATATATATATATATATATATATATATATACATACATACATATATACATACATACATATATATACATACATATATATATATACATACATACATATATATACATACATATATATATATATATATACATACATATATATATATATATATATACATACATATACATACATATATATACATACATATATATACATACATA
The DNA here is from genome assembly GCA_003999625.1 of Oryzias javanicus. Lineage (NCBI taxonomy): Eukaryota > Metazoa > Chordata > Actinopteri > Beloniformes > Adrianichthyidae > Oryzias > Oryzias javanicus. Next base: position 8,577,790 of record CM012455.1, on the reverse strand, counting down.
TACATACATATGTATATATATATATATATACATACATACATACATACACATATATATATACATATATATATATATAATTTCCTTTTCTTCACCTTTTGACCTGTTGGTGACCAAAAGGTCTGTCCGCCCACCTCAGAGACACTGCGCCCTCAAAGCCAGAGCGGATGAGCCTAAAATGACTGTAAGCGTCTATATTTACCTTCTCATCCTCTGGGGAGAAGGCATCAGCTCCTATTTTGTTAAGCACCATGACAACTCCAAGACACTCTTTTTCCGCCATGAGGGGGAAGGTGAGCATACACTTGGTCTTGTATCCGGTCTGTTTGTCCACAAAGTCACTGAACTTTGGATTCTGTGATTAAAAAAAAAAAAAAAACACCCAAACATTGTGTCATTAACCTGAAATATTTCTTACCAAATTCTTGAATGAACTTTCCTTTAAGCTAACATCAAGTATTTCTAAGACCAAAAACAGCTTTGTAGTTAGTTTTTATTGTACAAATTTAATAATTTATCCATATTTTCAGCTTTATGCGCCAATTTTGTAAAAACAACTTTTTGTTATCTAAGAAATTTGATTTAGACAAATTTTTGCAATATTTAGTTGAAAAAATTCAACATTTTAGTGCAATATTTTGTCTCTGTTGGAGGAAATTTTGCAGATTCTGAAGCACAGAAACTGCTCAATAACACAAGAGTTTCCAAAAACTTAAAATATTCATTTAGACATTTGGGTTTTAATGGTTTGGAGCTCTAGTTGCCATTTTTAGACGTAATTCTATTGAATAATTAGGCTAAGTATCTAAACTTTATTGCATTACATTAACTGGGCTATAAATACTTTCAAAATAAGAGAAAAAAAAACTTAAGATATGTACAGAATTAACAGAAATGAAAATCTCTACTGTATTCTGGTAATATCTCCAGTTTTTCTTAAAAACTTGCAGGATTTCTCACCTTTGTCACATCAGGGACATTTTGTGGCTTTTTGGAGTTTGCCGTATGCCCGACTATTCCCATGTCTAAGGGGAAGACGATTTCCGCCTGCGGGTTGACCAAATTACTTTCGAATTTGGACGTTGGGGTCACGTCAAAGAGAGTGCTGGAGAGCTCCGGTATTCCGTTTCTCGAGCGACACTGGAAGAAGCCGACCCGGTCGGCCTGCAGGATCAAGACGACTCTCTGCAGCACTTTGTGAAGGCTCTTTTCCATGTTATCCACCTTCTGCATCTCTTGAATCAGCTCAAAGATGATGGCGGCCTCTTGTATGGCGTTAACATCCTTGAAGGAAGCAGTGTCTTTGACATCCACAGTCTGAGCGAAAGCGGCGGTCAGAGCCTCGGCGCGAATCTTCTTGTCGAAATAGTCTTTGGCGACCTGCGGGTTGTTGTCCAGGTACTTCTCCACGCTATCCTTGTCTGCCATTTTGAATTGTTTCCCGCTCTTTTCTTTCTCACCAAAGCATTACCAGTAAGGGAATGTTGAAACCGCAAATGTTTTTTCTGTGTTTTCTGGTCCTCAGGTCCGTTTGGTCAGCAGCATCCCTCTGAACGGACCAGCATCCTCCTCGCCCACAGACGGAACAAGACAAAGTTGGGCTTAGAGGCTGAAGGGATCAAACCGGCCTCTAATTAACCTGACGTCATTGCGTTTAAACCCCTGCTTTAAGCGCCCTTAACTCCCAAATCCCAGCGCTCATTATTTGTCTTGTCGCAATCTCTGCCTTGCTCAGGGAGACGCTGAATGAGTAGAGAAATGTCATTTAAAGAAGGAAACATTCGTCTTTTTAGAGGTTTTGAACGATAGTTCCGCGACAAGGATCCCTGGAGAAACATGACAAAATTTAAAGGTTTTCAAATTAAAAAAAAGTCTAATATTTGTGTTTTACCCATTTCTCTCACTGCTTAGATACTCCCTTTGTCTTTTGAAAATCTTTTATCCATACACTTATGAAGTGTTCTCCCGCATTTTCACATTTTTTCAATTCAGGGTTTTGTCTTTGCAAATTATTTTTTAGTCACGTGACTCTTCTGGTTCGTCATAGAAACTCGGAAAACTGTGTGGAATATTTTCATTCAATGGAGGTGCTGAGGCGAATCTCCGCGCAGCGAAGCCCCTCCACAACCTGGAAAGGGAGCGCCAGTCGGGCTGTGTATACTTATACATGTATACATACATATATGTATATATATATATATATATGTATAAATATACATATATATACACACACACATATATATATATATATATATATATATATATATATATATATATACATACATATATGTATATATATGTATAAATATACATATATATACACACATATATATATATATACATATATATATATACACACATATATATATATATATACATATATATACACACATATATATATATATACATATATATACACACATATATATATATATGTGTGTGTGTGTATATATATATATATATATATATATACACACACATATATATTTATATATATATACACACACACACACACATATATATATATATATACACACATATATATATACATACACATACATACATATATATGTATGCATATATATACACACACACACATATATATACATATATATATATATGTATATATATATGCACGCCTTATTCTGAAAATAATCAAATCAGTGTCTCCAATGTTAGAATTTTTAATGTTACCAGATTTAAAAAATGCTCAATAATCTGCTGAGTACAAAAAAAAAAAGTTGTTATTATTTATTGTGTTAACTAACAGTTTTAAGATTTATTTATGAACTGAAAATAAAAAAAAATGTGAATGATCCCCCCCGGAGTGCCATCAAGCGCCCTGTTTGAGAACAACTGGTCTAAAGAATCTGTTGTGGAGGCTTAGCTGTCCTTTTTTAAGCTTTTTACGGATTAAATGACATTAAACCCCTGGGAACTGACTATTTAAAGACCCTCGCACTCTCCTGCATTCATGGAAGACGCCGTTAAGAATACAACAACAACTGACTCTGAGCTGCTTTTCGTCCTTTATTCAGATCGACAGAAGATAACTAAAAACATATACTCCAGAAGTGTTTTCAGTTTCTGTGATCCAGTAGTTTTTGTCAATTTAAATAGCAGCAGGAAAAACATTGTAGCACTTTTATTAAAAAAAAAACAAAAAAAAAAAACCTTTTTAATTTGCAATGAAAGTATTGATAAATCTTTTTTTTTTTTTTTTTAAAAAGGTCCTTTGAACACATTTCCTCACCACTGGCTGAGCTTCTTCAGGATCGCGAGGAACTTTGTCAATTCTAAGTGGTTAAATCCATTTAAATGTCAATGAAAATAGAATTGTATTAGATCTCTGAATTTGTTTCCAGAAATTAAACATCATGTTTGTTTTTACATTCATGCAGATGCTAAATCATGGGAATTTTGGAGCTGAAATGGTTTATTGCATTTTTCCATTAAGAGCTGCTCAGAGGCTAGTTATAACACATTTTCCTGTTCCTTTATGTTTGGAACAAATTTTCATTGCATTTATTCATCAGTGAGTTGAAAAAAATAAGTTATTGGTCAAAGATTCCAGAATTATGTAAATTCTAGCCAGTCTTGTGCCTTTAGGTTATTGTGTCTGTTCAGAAGTTATTTATCCATTTTAATTATGTCTGGAAGTGTTTTTGAATACTCTTTAGTTGGTAGAATCTTATTTTCTTTTACTCGTTTTAATTAATGTTTTTTTTTGTCTGTCTAGCAGATTTTTATTTTCATTTTTTTCCATAAATTTGCTGAATTTTTTATCATCTTCTTATATCTCTTTTATTTTAAAACATTTTAGCACCTTGAAAGCCGTGTAAAATACTATATAAATAACAATTTGTTCATCTATAATTGTTTTTTATATGCTTAACAATATGTTAACAAAATTAAAAGTATTTTTTGTTTTTATTTATTTGGTCAGATACTTTTTTCCCCTATTTTTTATTTTATTTATATTTTTTCAGCTTCAGTTAATTGCTACTAAAGCCAAGAGTGAACACTCTTCTTTTTTTTGCCTGTTTTCTTATGATAACATCTTCTATCACATGATGTGATAACGCTATCTACTAATTTAATTTTATCTACTAATTTAATTAAGCTATTCTATTTTTTGCATTCCTAAAGACTCACATAAATGTAAATAGTTCTCAATTTCTTGGAAATGTATCATTTAATACTCTATATTTGATGGTTTTTGTCCATCTTTTTAGCACTGTGAATAACACAGGCTGCTCCTCTCACAGTACGCTCCACAAACATTAAACGCGCTCCACATATATGCACAATCAAAGTGTCATTGCTTCGCTATTTTATGAGATCAGGCTGCTTTTCAGGAGCCAGTTAGCGGGCTCACACCAGCAGCTCCAGCACACCCCATCTCTTGTTCAAACAATTTACACAGTTAATAGACAGAAGCTTTTAACCTCCCAGCGAGCTCCCCTTTGAGCCAACCCTGCTGTAGAAATGTTTTACCATTGTTTCTACGGCGACAGAGGTGCCTCCATCGTGCCAATTGACAGCTATGATTCTGCGGAGAGCTGTAATGGAAGTACATTTAACGCCGTCGAGCGAGCTCGTCTGCTAATGAAATTATCATGGAGGTATCAGTCCAAGTGTGACTGTAAATGGATTTTTCATTTGTTTCATTGTGACCCTGTTATCCAAGGTGAATCCCATTCCAGAGCAGCTCTTTGTGAGACCGGAAAGTTTTTTTTTTCCTAAAGCTGAAGATGGAGGGCTGAATAAGTTTTTAATGTCGGCAAAAAATTCTTTTTTTGAGGGTTTTCTTTGTGTGCCTTTAAAAAAAAAAACATTAGATATGAATAAAAAGTTTGCTACTTGTATTCAGAGGTCTGAGGCTATCAGGAAAGTTGCCCGTCTTCCTAAGAATGAACTCTCTGAGGTGAGTCTGTTATACCAAGACACATAAACCCAACAGAAGAAGAAGAAAAATAAGCACGACCTTTGACCTGACATGCATCTCCACTTCCACGATCTGATCTGAGCATGTTAAATGTCTAAGTCCAAACTGAACAAGCGAGGAGGAAACCTTTGATGCCACAGAGGCAAAAAGTACAGATGAGCAACCGCAAAGGAAAAAATAAAAAATAAGCAGTTAGGTCGAACTCTGTGGGGGTTTAGGAATTTTCTTCACTGTAGGGCGCCAGGCAATCATTTCAGTTTACGCACTTTACAGGCAATGTCGAAGCCAGCTATTACGTCTGCCTTCCAAGGTTAGCTTAAAAGGTGGGTGATGCAACAAAGATCTGCAAATAAAAGCATTTTCTGAAAAAAAAAATAACATAAAAAAATATTTTAATAATAAACAATGAAGAAATGCAGGAATTTGTTGACTATATGAGAGGAAATGTTGGAACAAAAAGCTGAAAAAATGCTGTTAAATGGCAACAACCAATTAAATATTTGAACAAGGAAGGGCACAACTAAAGTGTAAAATCTAAATATTAAATTAGGAAAGAAAAAAGTTTAAACTAGTCACGACAATGTTTAAAATATAGGACTAAATTGGATTAACTACACAACGATTTAAAAGTTACAGTCTGATTGTGATGAACAGTAAGACTCAGAAGACTAAAAAACCAATAAACTTAATTCGGAAAAGTAAATTGGATGAACTTTTGCACACATTGCTTGTATTAAAACTAAATTAGTTCAGCAAACTGAACAAACAATGAGGATTGATCGTGAGGATCTGAACAACCTGCAATCATTTAGTGAGACAATGATCTAAAGATGGTGCCACCTTACAACCTTGTGGGTAATTTATTACATCCCACCAGAAATAAACAAAGACTAAAAAGTTCTCTGAGAAAAACAACCTCTTCAAGGCTTCTAATTGAATCGAAAAACAACTTACTTTTTTAGTTATATATTTGTTGAACCCAGTGTTTTAGTAGAAAAATATGAACTGTTTTGTCTTTTTTTGAAATGCAGATTTAGAAAACAAATTTAAGAAATATTTAAAAAGATTCAAGCTAACTTTTGGAATGAATTAGATTGAGCTGTAATCGATTTTTGTTTATAAGAATGGGTTGTTTTGTCTTAAATACTGGAAAAAAATGAATGAAAGCCCCTTTTTTCAAAATGGCGGCTTTTCAATTGGTTTAATCTCCATAGCAACCATTCCATTTTTGAGTCGCCTGTAGGTGACGAACACGTCTATGTGGTTTTTAGTAGAATCAGTAAAAGTAATTTTTTGGATTTCCTTAGCAACGGAGGTTTTTGTTAGCCAAGTCCACATTTCTCGTGTTTTCATATTGTATGTAATATTATTTTGTTCAGGTTGAGTCAACGATACATGTGTTCAGCGCTCACAATATTCTAGTAAAAATGAGCGACACTTATGCAAATTTTGTTCAAAATCGACATACTTTTTTCCAAACTTACGTAGTTTCCCAATAATGCTACAGGAGTTAGGAGTTAAAGGGGATTTTTTTTTTATTCAAGATGGCCGAATCCTCCCAAAGTGAAAGGTCAACAAACTTCAGTTGTGGCTGTAGACTTAACCTGGTGGCACGGTTGGGAAGTTTTGCAACAATTGCTCAATACGTGAAAATGTGAAAATTGCCAAATGTCACAGTTTGCCACAAAATGGCCGCCTTCAAACTTCCTTTGGATATTTTTTAAATTGGATTCAGAACATTTTTTTGAACTTCATAAGAGATTTGGGCCCCGTCCATTTAGTGTTTTTGACGGTTTTGAACGCTCTGACATCATTACTTTTCAGGAAAGTGTTACGCCCCATTTGGTCTAGGGTCTGGGGCATAGAGACACAGAGATCCACAAAACACACAGGAGTCCCACTCTGACAGAAATACACAGAATCAAAAGAAAATACAAAACCAAATACGGCCACAGCCACAACAAAATGAACATCAATATGTCAAAAATAGGTGCGTTCAAAGTGAGTTTTGGAGTATCTAGAGGGGGGTAATTGAAAAAATGCTGAGGGTCTTCTGAGGTATCAGCGGTGTCGATAAGTCAGTCTTCCTAAAGCTGCAAAGTCCATTTTTTTCCTGTGAGGTGTTTGCTTCAATCCTCAATTATGTAAGGATTTGGGAGTTACTTAAGTTTATCGCACCATCTAAAAACAGCTTTTTCTTGCCAACAAACTGCTGGAAACGTTAAACACACATAGGAGCCTGCCAGAAAAAAACATTCATCATTGAATTGTCAGTCTTCCAGATTGTGAAATGTTGCACTGCCTCTGGCCAAATTCCAGCTGTTCCTTATACTCACATACTTGCTTGTTTATGTGTTTTTTCTTGCGCTTAAAGGGTCTTTCGGTTATGCAAGCTGCAGATGTTTGACTTTGCTCATTTAACCCTATAAATGACTGGATTTATTTCAATTCATGACCGTCCTCTGGAAATAGGGTGTAAAGACCAGTTTGAATCGTTTCGGTCAAACTCGGAGTGATTCAGAGGAGAGGTCGGCCAACTGTGCACAGCACACAAATCAATGGGCCGCAGTTATGTAAGTGTTTGTCAGACCTGAGTTGAGCTGACTGTAGGGGGAAGAAGGGGAGGTTCAGGTCCCCCCCAAAGTTACGCAATCCCAAGCAGCTGTATATAAGGCGGACTGGAAAGTGAGGATCTTGTGAGCTGGAAACACGTTTAATCACAAGGTACGACGCTGGATTGACTTTTCACTCAAAAAATCTTAGTTAAAATTTTGTTTTGCCAATATATAAATATTTTTTTCCATTCAAATGCTTGATGAATGTTGGGATCACGGAGCTTTTTAAGGATTGACATTTTTCTTTTTGCTTATTTGTTTTCTAGAATGCTGCGGTACGTTGTAGCCCTCTGTTTTCTGGCCTCCTCCGTCTACTCCAACGAGTCCGATCCCTTGGAGAACAACTGCCAGGTCGCCAATTTCCAAGTCAAGCAGGACTTTGATAGAACCAGGGTGAGTTGGGGCGATTCTCATTTGTCTGTTTGTGTCAAAAGCAATCAAAAAAAAAAAAGTTGGCTAACGTGAGAACGTGGTTGTATTAGTATGCAGGTGTGTGGTACGCTGTAGGGAAGAAGGACCCCGAGGGGTTGTTCTTGCTTGACAATGTGGTGGCCGAGTTCAAAGTGGAGGAGGATGGCAGGATGACCGCCACCGCAAAGGGCAGGGTCATCATCCTCAAGTAGGTGTCACGTCGTTCTGCAGAAGCTTAACCCGTAAGAACATCAAAAGACATCAGAAATGGTTTTGGGTTCTTATTTTTTTTCTTGTTCTCTGTTTCCAACTTTATTTTGATCCTCAGCAACTGGGAAATGTGCGCCCACATGTTCGCCACCTTCGAGGACACGCCCGACCCTGCCAAGTTCAGGATGAAATACTGGGGTGCGGCGTCCTACCTGCAGACCGGAAGTAAGTCCGAATGATGTGCATGGTAACCACTGCATAAAATCTGTTGACCAAGGCCTTCCAACCGTCAGCTGGTAACCACAAAATGGCCGCCTTCAAACTTCCTTTGGATATTTTTTAAATTGGAATCAGAACATTTTTTTGAACTTCATAACTTATAGTGAACTTATAGTGTTTCATGCATCAAGACCTACGATCACTGTGACAGAGATTGCTGGTTGGTCTAAGACAGGAATGTCCAAATCCAGGCCTCGTTCTGGTTTTCCAAAAACCCCGGTATTGATTACCTGGATCAGGTGTGTTTGGCCAATAAGGACCATCAATGGCAGGTTGGTTGGAAAACATGTCGGACTCGAGGCCTAAAACTGGACACTCCTGGTCTAATAGACAATCCAGTCTCCTTCCAAATTGGTTATATCTACGTTGGTCCATAGGGGAAAACGTAGCACTTTTATCAGTTGTGTTGAATTTTACAATTTCTTCATTTTACTTTATTTCCTACGGGCCTTTTCAAGGTCCCATTTAAATATGGGCCTCCTGTGAACAAAAAGAAAAAAATGGCAGATATTCCCTCTTTGACACTGGTTTGCAAGAGACGGATTCCTTCTCAATACAAGGAATGGGACATCAGTCGACCTCTGATCAGAAGATCTCAGGTTGGGTTGTGTTGAAGCGTCTTGAACCCCACATGGTTATAGGTTAGCACCGGTGTTCGGCAGTAGGGGCCTTCTACCATAAAGGACCACATAAGTATGACGTGGTCAATCCATGTTTGTTATGTTTTAGTTTCAAAACTAAACCAATAGAATTGAAACACTTGAAATTGAAACTTGTAAGAGGAAATCTAAATCTCTTCTCCCAGATGACGAACATTGGGTCATTGACACCGACTACGACAACTACGCCATCCACTACTCCTGCAGGCTTCTAGACTCCGACGGCACCTGCCTGGACAGCTACTCCTTCGTATTTTCTCGCCACCCGACGGGCCTGAGGGCCGAGGACCAGCTCATCATCACCCAGAAGAAGAACGATATTTGCCTGCTGGGCAAATACAGACGGGTTGCACACAACGGTGGGTAGTCCTCTAGTCAATGAGTCGTGAATGATGGGACTTCTGGGTCATAGACGATACATTTCTTCTGTGTTTCAGGTTTCTGCGAGAACTCAGCCGACTTGAGCCCACAGTGATCCCCACCTCAAGGACTTCGTTCCCCTCCGCTGGATTCCTCTCAACCTTATGAGAGAGTCTTCCTTTTTGTGTAGAAATGTGTAAATTCTCACTGTCACTTCCTCACTTCGGTAGCTCTCCATTTGGAAGAAGATCTAGAAAGATCCTTGAGATCTTTCCATTTTCAATTCCAGACTTCACAGAGAAATCCCACATTTTAGAAAGCTGACGTGGGAAATACAATCTTTTGCAGCATATTGTAGCACAAACGTTGTTAATAAGCATTCCTATATGTGTCTTAGGTCGAGACATGGGTATATAGTAGTCATGTTGTTTCAGAAATAAATGATGTATACCTTTTTTTTTTGTTTTTTTGGGTCAGTTTTTCAAATAAAACATTCAAACCATGCAGGTCTGCTTCCTTATTGATCCCATTTAGAAAGTAAAGCAGTTTGTTTAAACTTGTAATACCATAAACATAAACAGGTATAAATTGTTGTACACCATTTGGCATAGCCTTCACCAGCTTTCACCGATCTGCACACTTGGTTTGCCAGAGAGGTTTTTTGCCCTTGACATAACTTCGTCTATATTCGGGTCCCCATGTATATAAAGGATATGATTGGTGGATATTCTTTGATTTTTTTTTCATAAATTTAAACATCTTAATGCTTAATTTTCACATCATGTGCTTTCATCAGCATTGAGCCAACCCTATGCTGTGTTGTAGGTTTTAAGTTCCAGCTTAGACTGTCTATCGAACCTTCAGGTATGTTTTTGGATGAGCGTGCACAGAAAACGTAACTTAAAAAATTTTGATTTTTCACTTGGATTAAGACAGACTTTTAACAATCAGAGAGCCATTTGGACTCATTTTCTACTGATTAAAACCAAGAATAAGCTGTATAATGATACTTCAACCTTTAAGAAAATTGGATTTGCATTCATAACCTTTTAAAAAATATATATATATATATGAATTATTTTGTTGGCACAAACAAAAGTAGAAATATAAAAAGAACAAAGCATCTCTTAAAATTGGAGATATATATATTATTTTTCAAAATAAAAGATGCTCTGTGCCAAACAGGATGATCTCAGTGCAGCAAACTGAGATGATCAAACTTTTTACCAAAGTTTTGCTTTGCATATTAAATCTGTGCATTCTGGCGGTTGTGTTGAGCAAACAAGACGTCACAGTTTATCATCTATGTGCACCTCAATTTAACAGATCTAAATTTAATGAATACTAATTAAGTAATCCTTACTTTAAAAAAATGCTATTTTGTTTTTATTTTATTTTTGTTCTTTTTCCCTCTTTTTTCCTCTGCAGTCTTACACTGCTGGGTTTTGTTATTTTAGTTTGGAGTTGGACCTTGGTAGTCTTAGTTTTCGGGCTTTGTTTATTTGTTTTCTTTGGGTAGTTTTGGTTAGGCAGCCATTAGCAGGGAGCTGCTGACTCAGTTGGTCAACATAGCTGAGTCAGCATTTTCCTAGACGTATTTTATGTTTGTCCAACGAGCCACCATGGAGAGATAAAAGAGCCTCATGTAGATCTGGAGCTGCAGGTTGCAGACTCCTGATATGGACAAATGCAGCATTTAGGAGCAGTGAACGTGTAATTTATAACAAATATAGAACGATAACATGGTACTTCTATCTGTAACTAAGTACTATACTGTAAAACGTTACATGCTCAGTATTTCAATAGATCAGGGATGTCAAACTCAATCACACAGGGGGCCAAAATCCAAAACGGTCGAATAGGATAAACATTTACTGAAGACATTTAAAGTAAAATTTTTAAACTCCAAAAACGTAACTTTTTAACATTACTTTAAATAAAAACAGGCAGGTATGGTATTTCAGAATAAATCAATTAAGACTCTTCATAAAAATATATTTTGTCAAAATTACACATTAGAAATAAGCGCACGATAACATTGGGCCAAAATTATCTGGAGGGCCGGATATAATTACACAGGGGCCGGATCCGGCCCCCGGGCCTCGACTTTGATACACAAATAGAAAAATCATCCAAAATACAGCTAATTAAAGTCCCATTCCAATCATCTTTTGATCAATTTTAAAGTGCTTCTAATGGTCTTTTCATTATGATTATGTCATTTTTAGCCAAATATCCACAAATCTGTGAGGTTTTCTAGGACACAGTTTCTTCAAAGTAGTTCATTCGAAATTTCTCTCAGAGTTGCGGGCGGGACTGTTGCTAACTTCACAACTGCATTTTTGTATGATCAATTCATTGTCAGGTAGACAACTCCACCTCGCAATGGAACAGAGTAAAAAAGAAATCATAAACAAATGTACTATTTATAAGCTAAATTAACTGGTAATAAGTCGTTTTAATTGAGTGAAAGAATTGATGTTAATTAATTTTGTCTTATTAAGTGGATTTGACTGGAATTACAATAATCCCTGATGCTTTCAATCTTAATCTGCAGTTTTTTGGACTCATCTCCTCTTGAGGAAACAGAATCTTTTAAACACCTTTGAACCTAATTTTTATCTCCAAACTCATATTCAATTGTAAATTAAGCTACTTCTTTGTCAGTTCAGTGCTTGAACTTCCAATCTCACAATTATTACTTCCTATTTTGGATCCTGCTGATAGTATTTCCTTCATTTTGTTATTTATAATTCCTTTGTGCTTCGCTGTCCTTATCATCTCTGCAGACTGAACGATTAGGATGGCTTTGACTACCAGGTAAACGATTATTTCTCTGGTTTCAGTTCATTTTCAAACGCATTTCTCTTGACCTTTCTTTTTATTTGAAGCAGTACCAGTACCCTTACAGTTCATAACAGAACCTCCACCACAATAATCAAGTATCTTCTTTGTTCCGAGACAGAAAAAAAACAATATTTCGTGTTAAAGCTCTCTAGGATCGGAACAACCTTCTTTTTTTTATTTTTTGTAATTCTTCAGTAAAGTTCTTTAAATGGATTTCAAACACTCGTGTTTGATTTTTTCCTTTTTCAGTTCAATTTTTTTTCAAACATTTTTATTTACATTTTCTGAAATGTCATGTTGGGTAGGGGTTGATATTGAAAGCAAATACGTCTCTATTTGGACTGTTCTATTTCCTGAACTGGACGACCTTCTTGAAAACTAGATGTTCCGTATCTAGGGGTTTATCCTCCCACTCTAGTTCAAATTTGTATATAAAAATAAAAATAAATAAAATTTGGAGTACTATGTTGATCATTCAGACTCCATTCAGAATGACTCAAATTGCTATTTACACCACTAACTGCTCCAAGACAGAAAAGAACCCATCGGAAGATCGTAAAACCCAGTTTGGTGTTAATTCATTTCCAACTATAATCGTTTTTATTTTGTGTTTTTTGTGATAGAACTTTTTCCTGAACCACAAATAAAGACGGAATTTTCTAACATGTTCTTGTGGCATTTTTCTTATGATGGAGGGCGGACATTGTTCTCATTATTCTATTTTTTATACCTTCTGTACTTTTATTATATTTTTCTGATATGCATATTTCGTAATCTCTATACTATTTAAACTTTCACAGAAATCCTATTCTTTAACCCAAACAGTGACTGAGAGTTTAGCACAAGGATTCTAATAAGTTTCAATGTACGTTGTTGCATAAATATGGCAAATAAAAAACCTTGATATGCATAAAGGAAATTATTATTTTTAAATGTGTTTAGAAACAATCCTTCCACCCGTTTCTCTTCAGTTTTACTCTTTTTTTCAGTACATACAGCTGGTCTCTGTTTCCGTTTAGTCTTTCCGGAAAGTAAAAATCATATCGATGTGAATCAGTCGCACAAAATTCAGTTTTTACAATACATTTGTGATGAAGACCACACACTCCGTTTGGTAGCATCCACTAGACGCTTGTCTTCGTTTACCTGGTCTGAGCTGGAATCTTTGCTCCAATTTTTTATTTTTGTTACACCTGGAATGTTTGGTTGAAGTTGTGAGGGGCTGTAAGCTAGTGGGAGGACATGTTGAAATGAATGGGCGATGGGAAGTGGGGGCGGGCTTGCTCCTTGCCAACAACTCAGAAGCTGCTGCTTTGTAGAAATATGTCTTGAAAAGACAGTTTTGTTTTGTGGCTAAAAATAAATCAACAGATGAGATTTAAGCTTCACTAGTAAGCTATAGTATATAATAAAGTATTTACCTTGTATTACATTTAAAAAAAAAAAAAGACCTTAACTGTGACTTTAAACAATGCGTTTAGCTAGATTTCAACATTTTCTGCTCAAATCTTTAATTTTTTTTTAGTTTATTTCCACATTATATATCACCTGAACTTGTATAAATGTATATTTTATTGTTAAATAATCACACACAACATTAAAAGCAGCTAATGTGGCTTTAACATTGAGTCATTGAAAATAGCAAGTATTACTGAGACAACTGACAACATGGAAAGTCTGTTCAAGCTTTATTGCACACAAGTACAGTACAGAGCACATCGAAACACGCGATTTCAGAAAAATCCCTAACAATCCATCCTCTAGAATACTAAAATCTAACATTTTTAAACCAAATAAAGCGTTTGCTCCGAGTATTCCTGGTCACATTGCCGAGGCTGCCGTCCTGGAGACGCCTTCACCTTTTTCTCCTACAGAGACCTTCAGTAATCCAGGCTGTAAATAGTTTAGTACAAGGAATTAACTCATGAAATCTCATTCCAGACTTACACGGCTGGCTGCGGGTCTGAAAAAGTCAAAGAGATTCGAGGGAAGACGGCGCCGCTAAACCGACACGTGTGACGGCGAGGACGGAGGTGGAGGTCCGAGTCGAAAGCAGACAAGAAAATCTGGAATTCCATGTAAATAAACCACTAAAAAGTCATATTCATCCTTCTATACATGATTACTGAAAGGAGTGAGTCTATGTGAAATACTGAAGAATTTAACATTATATAATCCACTTAAAGACTTCTAATATTTGAGAAAAATACACTTAAAAACCCACAGAATAAATATGGTTCAAATCCCTCACTTAAAATACAACCAAAAGTTTAATAGGAGCTTTGTAAACTTTAAAAATTCAAGAATAAATCTTTTTATTTTTTTTTCCTGCTGTTGTCTGGTGGTGTTTTAATGGGAGAAGTAATTGGAGTGTTCCCAAATTACAAAAAAAAAAGTTTAAATATTTTCTCTGGAGTGAAGAAAGTCATTAAAATACCCGCACTTCCTGCATGTTTTAGCTTTACCCTCATGTCTATAAATATTTTCCTAAACTCAGACAAAATAAAAGTACATTTTCAACTGCCTAAATGAGCTTAAACATGATTTTTTAAAATGTTTTTGGAGGATTCTTGCATAAAAAAAGAAAAAAACCTCCCAGCTTGCACCTCTCTAACTGTCATAATCCTCCAGATGTTCCACAAACTGAGCTTTGCTGAAAGAAGCAGGAACCAGATTTGGTTCAGAGCACTTGGACTGAAAAAGAAAAAAAAAAAAAAAAAAAACAGGATTCAGAATAAATCTAAACGTGTCACACGAGGATCTGATCTGCTAGGATAGGATCAGGCGAAGCAGAAGTCGATGTGAGCCAGGAGCTCGCGGTGGCGGCTGGTGGGGTACGGCGCCCGACACTTTGGACACTCCAGGAAGCTCTCGTCCAGCAGGTTGATGACTTTGGACGGCGACGGGGGGCCGTCGACGCGGAGACGCTCAAACTCCAGGCTGTTGTAGGAACTGGGCTCTGAAAACCTCGGCTGCTTCTGAAACGAGACAGAAACACGAAGAACGTGCTTAGATGAAGAGCGAATGTTGGCATGTTTGATGGTTCTGACGGGCGGTGTAACTCCGGGGGTCCTCAATGACCGGGCCAGTACCGGTCCGTGGATCAATTGTTGTTTATTTTGAGTTTCAACAATCTTTTATTTTGAAAAATAACCATATCCTCTCAGCTACACTTTTAAGCATTTGTGCTGTAAAGTTTAGTCAGGGGAGTGATATAATAATAATAGAGTTGCATTAAGTATATGGTTACTTTATCATTATCGCCCCATCCCGGCACCCCTCGCCAGGGGGCCCCGACTGGTCCCTGGCTACTAAAAGGTTAGGGTGCACTGATGTAGCTCGATAACCGTTTTTCTCACTTTCTTACAGCATCTTTGACCGCAAATTTAACCCCAACGACACATTCTTTAAAAACTCACCAAAATTAGAACCCTCCTAGCACCCCCCCACCACCCCAAAAAAATAATAATGAAGATGATCACAGAGGGTAATAGAGCAAAAAAATTAACTGGGAAGAATTCTCCTCTAGGTTATCCAAAGAAAGTCATTTTAAAGTTTTAAAATTATTATGGGATGGCCACGGACGCTTCTTGTTGGCGACCATTTTGTTGCAAAGTGTGAAGAATACTTCACAAAATTTCACACACCTGCAACCTGAGTGGTAAAATGCAACTAGCATAAAAGCTAACGTATTAAACGAACAATCCTGAGTGAGACGTTCACTGAAAATCCCGTAACTGGATGAGGTTCACTAAATTAACTACCGATTGCACTAAACCACTGCTGCCTAACTTCCTAGTTTACCAGAAAGTTGTGCAAACCAGTAGATTTTTGTTAGCTAAAGCTAACACGATAACAGAATAAAAGATGGGCGGGGCTTTTAGACTGGAGCATGATGACGTAAAACTTCTGAAAAATTCAACTGTAATACCTGTTTTAACCTGTAGGGGGCAGCAAAAAAACCCGTTTTAGACCAGAATTTCAGGAATTAGATACGTTTTTTTGTCAAAAAATGTGGCAAGGACCCCATTACAGGTTACCCTGTAAGAAACGGATGTTAATATTTTGAAATCATCACTTCCAGAGTTGCAACACTCACAGCAGATTCCAACTTGGCGATCTGATCTCGGGCTCTGCGAAGCTCCTTCAGGACCTTATGCAGCTGCTGCTGCATGCTCTGACGGTCCAGCTTCTCACTCTCAAAGTCCTTGGTGGAGAGCTGGATCTGGAGAAATTAAACAGATGTAACAAAACATCCTTTATATTGTTTATTTAATAGAATACTTCATCATTTTGGGTTAAGTTCAAAACGATTGTTGCAGAAATTGACTTTTACAATCAATTTGTCAGTCACCTGCTGTTCCAGAGCTGCAATCCTCCTCTGCTCTTCGTTTTGGTGTAGCAGAGACTTCTGCAGGACGTTGAGCTTGAAGACCAGAAATGTTATAAGATAGTAGAAAACAGTGGATTTACTTTATCAGGATGGTTTACCTGCAGCAGGAGCTCGGCGGATCTCCTCCTCTCCTCCTCCAATCGGACGTTCAAACTGTCGAGTTCGGCTTTCATTCTGTCAGCCCGCTCAGACGACACCTTTCTTTCATCGTGCGCAGCGTGTCTGCATGTTTGTGAAACCCACATAAATACCGTCAGCTTTACCTATTTATAAGCCTGGAATCGTAATGCTGCAGTTTCAGTGAAAAATAAATAGGCGTCAGGTTTAATTTTCGAGTTCCTCATCACGGAGCTTCTGTTAGATTCATGGAGAATCTGTTGATCTCACAGTCGCCTCTGTTCACCGTCACTCCCTCTCTACCTGTTGCCGGCGCGCTCTACCTGCAGCTGCATCCTGGCCTCCTGCAGCTCTCTGCTCGTCTCTGAACTCTTGACTTAAATCCAATAAATGTGTTCATTTGTTAGAGTTCCTAAATATTATAACTCTCTAAAGTTAAAATAAGAATCCTGCAGCTTGTTTAGTTCTCAGGTGACTGAGAAACACTGACAGTTGATCTTGTATGGGGTTGAAAATTGGTATTACTTTCAATAAATGTAAGATTATTATTCTTTTTGATAAATTTATATTTTAATTTGGATTGGACGAACAGCTAGTGCTCATAGATGAAGATGCTGTAATCGATAGCTAAATATGCTGAAGTTGATGGTTGAAATCGATTATTCTAACAGCTGAAAATGTTGAAGATGACAGCTAGAAATATTAGCTAAACTCCAAATTAGCCTAAAAAACTAAAAAAGTCTAAATTAGTCAAAATAGCCAACATGCAGTTGAAATAATAGCTAAACTCTAATTTGGCCTAAAAAAAAAAAAAAAAAATTCTAAATTAGCCTAAATAGCTAGCACCTAGCTGAAATATTAGCTAAACTCCAAATTAACTTAAAAAAAAGTCTAAATTAGTCAAAATAGCTAACATGCGGCTGAAATATTAGCTAAATTCCAAATTAGCTTAAAAAGAAGAAAAATTTTAAATTAGCCTAAATAGCTAGCACGTAGCTGAAATATTAGCTAAACTCCAAATTAGCTTAAAAAAAGAAAAATTCTAAATTAGTCAAAATAGCTAACATGCAGCTGAAATATTAGCTAAACTCCAATTTGGCCTAAAAAAAAAAAAAAGAAGAAAAAATCCTAAATTAGCCTAAATAGCTAGCACCTAGCTGAAATATCAGCTAAACTCGAAAAAATATAACTAAACAACAAACAAAAAAAAAAGTCTAAATTAGTAAAAAATAGCTAACATGCAGCTGAAATATTAGCTAAACTCCAAATTAGCTTAAAAGAAAAACCTCTAAATTAGTCAAAATAGCTAACATGCAGCTGAAATATTAGCTAAACTCCAATTGGCCTAAAAAAAAAAAAAAAGAAGAAAAATCCTAAATTAGCCTAAATAGCTAGCACCTAGCTGAAATATCAGCTAAACTCGAAAATAGTCTAATAAACAACAACAAAAAAAAAAGTCTAAATTAGTAAAAAACAGCTACCATGCAGCTGAAATATAAGCTAAACTGTAAAATTGCCCAACAATAAATCACTTTTCGAGTTCCTCATCACAGAGCGTCTTGGAGAATCCGTCTCTCCTGTTTTCCGTCACTCCCTCTCTACCTGTTGCCGGCGCGCTCCGCCTGCAGCTGCATCCTGGCCTCCTGCAGCTCTCTGCTCGTCTCTGAACTCTTAACTTAAATCCAATAAATGTGTTCATTTGTAGAGTTCCTAAAATATTATAACTCTCTAAAGTTAAAATAAGAATCCTGCAGCTTGTTTAGTTCTCAGGTGACTGAGAAACACTGACAGTTGATCTTGTATGGGGTTAAAAATTGGTATTACTTTCAATAAATGTAAGATTATTATTCTTTTTAATAATTTTATATTTTAATTTGGATTGGACGAACAGCTAGGGCTCATAGATGAAGATGCTGTAATCGATAGCTAAATATGCTGAAGTTGATGGTTGAAATCGATTATTCTAACAGCTGAAAATGTTGAAGATGACAGCTAGAAATATTAGCTAAACTCCAAATTAGCTTAAAAGAAAAACCTCTAAATTAGTCAAAACAGCTAACATGCAGTTGAAATAATAGCTTAACTCCAATTTGGCCTAAAAAAAAAAAAAAAATTAGCCTAAATAGCTAGCACGTAGCTGAAATATTAGCTAAACTCCAAATTAGCTTAAAAAAAAAGTCTAAATTAGTCAAAATAGCTAACATGCAGCTGAAATATTAGCTAAACTCCAAATTAGTTTAAAAAAAAGAAAAATTCTAAATTAGCCTAAATAGCTAGCACGTAGCTGAAATTTTAGCTAAACTCCAAATTAGCTTTAAAAAAAAGAAAAAGTCTGAACTAGTCAAAATAGCTAACATGCGGCTGAAATATTAGCTAAACTCCAAATTAGTTTTAAAAAAAAGAAAAATTCTAAATTAGCTTAAATAACTAGCACGTAGCTGAAAATATTAGCTAAACTCCAAATTAGCTTAAAAAAAAAGTCTAAATTAGTCAAAATAGCTAACATGCAGCTGAAATATTAGCTAAACTCCAAATTAGCTTAAAAAAAAGTCTAATTAGTCAAAATAGCTAACATGCGCCTGAAATATTAGCTAAACTCCAATTTGAACTAAAAAAAAGAAAAATCCTAAATTAGCCTAAATAGCTAGCACCTAGCTGAAATATCAGCTAAACTCTAAAAAAAAAGTCTAAATTAGTCAAAATAGCTAACATGCAGCTGAAATATTAGCTAAACTCCAAATTAGCTTAAAAGAAAAACCTCTAAATTAGTCAAAATAGCTAACATGCGGCTGAAATATTAGCTAAACTCCAATTTGAACTAAAAAAAAGAAAAATCCTAAATTAGCCTAAATAGCTAGCACCTAGCTGAAATATCAGCTAAACTCTAAAATCGTCTAATAAACAACAAAAAAAAAGTCTAAATTAGTAAAAAAAATAGCTAACATGCAGCTGAAATATAAGCTAAACTGTAAAATAGCCCAACAATAAATTAATTTTCGAGTTCCTCATCACAGAGCTTCTTGGAGAATCTGTCTCTCCTGTTTTCCGTCACTCCCTCTCTACCTGTTGCCGGCGCGCTCCGCCTGCAGCTGCATCCTGGCCTCCTGCAGCTCTCTGCTCGTCTCCTCGCACCTCCTCTGGGCGGCCGAGCACTCGCCGCACTCGTCCTCGTACTTCCTGCGCAGCAGCGCCGCCTCCTCCTCCCGACGCCGCAGCTCGGCCTCGGCTTTCAAGGCCTGCAGAAAAAGGAAAAACAAAACTCGGGAAGCGGTTCGGCGTCTGCTCGGTTCTTCAATCAAACTCTGCAGATCAATTATAAAGATGTCTGAATCCGAGGACGGAGGAGCTCCGGCTGCATACTGATTCAGAGGAACTGCAGGCGTGTAGGATATTAAAATGTCAGCTGAAAGAATCTGAATAAAAGAGGATCACCTTCTCCTTGTGAGCACTCAGCTCCAGCTGGACTCTGATGGTCTCCTCCTTCTGCCTCTGCAGGCTTTTCTGCAGCTCTGAGAGCTTCTGCTCATGGTGGCTTTTCAGGTCAGACTCCTTCTCAGAACCTGAGGAAGCAACTAAAGCTACCATTTCTAAGCTTTTCCCTTCATTAGCATTGATCCAACGCTGTGCCGTTACCCTCCGAGCTGCTCTCGGCTTTCTTGGCCTGAGCCAGCTGCTGCTCCAGCTCCACGGAGCGAGCCACCACGGACTGGACGTAGGCTTCCCGCTGCTGGTCGTAGCACAGCCACTGCTGGTTCTTCTCAAGAGCCTGGAGGAGGAACATAAACTCACCACAACTTCACACTCAATTCTACAAATTTTTTAAAATCAAGTTTAATTTTTTTTTTTTAACAGAAAAAATCCAGTGAAGAAGGAAGCGTCACCTTCCATTTGATTCTGGAAATTTCCTCTCTTTCATCACTGCCAACTAGAATGTAGACCCACAATGCACTGCGTTTAAATGATTTGCCATTTGACTTAAAAAAGTACATTTATCCTTCCTTAAATCCTCTATCATCAGAATACAGTGGATTGACAAATAATCTTTTTACTTTGGTTAACTGGTGACACCATATTTGATTACTTAAAAAAAAAAACCAAAAGAAAAGAAAAGTAGTGAGCATGAATTCCCATCCTAATCTCCAACTACAAAAGAATCATTTTAAAAACAATTCAGACACCATGCTCGCTATTTTACTTTCGTTTTTTATGACGTCACTGATTTCACAAAGTAAAAATTGAATCAATACATTTTATAATATCTATTTATGTATCCACTTAGTTCTGATGATGAAAAGGAGGATCGTTTGTTAAAAAATTACATTTAAATACATTTTTTCCACAAAAATTGTTCAACCGCAATGCATTGTGGTCTATATTCCCATACAGTGAGCTTTGATGCACAGGGTTTTTAGCAAAGACTTCTGGGAAATTTCTAGCGCACTCGATTTTGGAATTGTAGATCTGCAGAGTTCTAGAAAAAGACAAACTGTGTCTAAATTGCACTAGAATCCAGAAATTTGGACATAGAACAAGCTGAATTTCAATGGTTTTCCTCCAGATTATCAATACAGAAAAATTAAATCTACTAAATGTT
The DNA here is from genome assembly GCA_003999625.1 of Oryzias javanicus. Classification (NCBI taxonomy): domain Eukaryota; kingdom Metazoa; phylum Chordata; class Actinopteri; order Beloniformes; family Adrianichthyidae; genus Oryzias; species Oryzias javanicus. The sequence goes on along the minus strand of CM012455.1, from coordinate 8,556,360 downwards.
TTGATTTGTAGAGTTCATTAAATATCGCTCTAAAGTTAAAATAAGCATCCTGCAGCTTGTTTAGTTCTCAGGTGACTGAGAAACACTGACAGTTGATCTTCTATGGGGTAAAAATTGGTATTATTTCCAATAAATGTAAGATTTTTTTTTTTTTTACATTTTTATTTGGATTGGATAAACAGGTTGGACATTTTCAGTCACAATAACCTTAGGAAATAGGCTTCTTTCCTTGTTTGTTTCATATGAAAACTAAAACACAGAAATGAGGTTTATAACATTGTAGTAACCAGTAAGTAATTAAATACAGAGAAAATTAAGAAGGGTGGGTTTATTAGATACACAGGATAAGTGAGATGCAGGTAAATAAAATCTGCTCTCACGGGGGAAATGAATTAAATCAATTTGGGCCACATTTGAACAAATTTGTTGTTCAAATGGCCACCGCGCAGCAAACGAAACGCTACTTTTTTAGCTAATTCTATATATAGTCATGCGGCGGCATTTGTAATCGGGAGGCCATGCATTGGCTATGGAGGTTTTAAGAAAAATTTTAATGTTATGGTGACCGGACGATGTTTTTCTGAAGTTAGTGTTGGTAAGTGGCCCATTTTGACACATTTCGAAGTCGCGTGGGGAAGTCTGGTGACGTGCCAATGGCCGGCAACGATATGTAAAAAGCGGTGCATTCTGCACATCTAACTGGCACTGTTTAGACGACCGATTTTTAAGAAGAAAAAAAAAAAAAATCGAGTGGTGGGCTAAAAAGTTGAAGATTCTGCTAAAGCCTCACCATCCCGCGGTGGAAGTTCTATTTGAGAAACCTAGCTTAAGATGATAGGTCAACTTTTTCATCCTGAATATTTCTGGAACAATTATGAATTTGTAGGGCACGGCGATAAAACGCTATAAATATCAATATCGATTTATCGGTAAATCACAATATTTATCGCCCCACGATACATATCGCACTGGTACTTTTTCTCGACAGAAAAATGTGTTTATCACTACAGACTTTTGTTTTAAAAGGGTCCAAATTAAAACTTGCAAGTTGTGAGCATTTCGTCATCTTTGGCCAATAAAAGTTAGATTTTTTTTGGGTAACTTTATTGACAAATATTGCACATACAGAAACACTGACATTCCACAATACATGCCAAAAGTTGGAAGTTTAGTCGCGGGTAGAATTAGCATTTTATTAGCATAAAATTAGTCATGTTTATTAGTCTGCAAGTGAAGTAAACCGGCGGAGACGCAAGACACCTCCCACAATCTAAACACTATTATGCATTTCTTTTCTGAGCCGCAGATCGTTCAAATAAAAAAAAAAAAAAAAAAAAAGAGTTATTTGGTTTATATTGTGATATATATAGTTATGATCTGATATAAAAAACTATATTGTGATATGAAAAATGTATATCGCCCAGTTTTATTTTTAGTAATTTTTTTTTTTTACAAACTACCAGGAGTAACTTTAATAAAACTTACAAATGGTACAAAACTCAGATATCAAGTCTTAAAGCAAAGAGGTGTTTAAAAAGGGGAGCCCTAAAAACATATAGAAGATTCTGCTTTAACCTAAAAAGGAGACTTCCTTTCAAATCTGACAACTCTGGTCTTTAGTGCTCCTATTTTTGCAGGCTTTTTCCATTTTTAAATTTGATTTTAGGTCTTTTTTCCCCCCTCCATCCATTCAAAAACTTCCATTTTCCTAAATTGTGACCCCCCTCTGCTTGTAACATTGTCTTTTTTTTATAATGGATGTAAACCAGCTCTTAGTTATACAGCTGCTGTGTGCAAAATAACAATCGCACAAAGAGAAAGGGGAAGGATTAGAGCACCAACACGGACGGCGAACAGAAACGGTCATTAAATCTGGAGGCTGGACTCACGTCTTTCAGTTGATCTTGGACCAGAGCCAGGTCTGCGGGGGGGACTTGTCCATTCTGAGAAAAGAAATGAATAAAAACTGTTCTTTTTTTTTCACAGAAATAGTCTGCAAACAATTTATTTTTCTGTGGTTTGAATGCAAATGTGTGATTCTAAAACCGGTGACAGTTCTGCTGCTCATCTTTCAGGTGAAAAATCTCAACGGATTCAAAGACTGCAGGTCTAGAAATTAAAACAAAGGCTTGCAGGTTTAAATTATTAAAGCTATTTTTAAATAATGCAAGAAAAACAAGCTGGTGCAAGTGGAGCTTTTATTTATTTATTTTCTAAACCGCTGACCCCGAGGCGACGTAGATTTGCTCATCTCGCTGTTCGGTCACCGTGACCCGGAGGTTTGCACGCCTGATCCCACCCAGGCAGCCTTCATACTCCTCAGCGAGCTCACGCCACATAACAACTCCTAGATTAATTTATTTTTCCTTAAAATGAATTCTTTTATCAGTATAAATGAGAACAGCAGATTTTTTTTTTTAGATAAATGTGCTCCAAATGCTTCTGCTGAAGGTCAGGCCTGTCTGCTCTCACAGCAATGCTGCAGAACCAGCTCCTGAGACTTATCAGGATGTCCAAACAGTAAAATGGCTTCTGAACGCTGCAGCAACCAACTCCCAGAGAAAAATTCTCACAAATGCTGCCAGAAACAAGTATTTTAATAGTCGACTAATCTGAAAATAATCAGTGATTAGTTGACTACTTGAGTCATTTACAAAGTAGACGAAAAAAAAAAAAAAAACACACCTTAATCATCTTTAAACTAACTAAAAACTAGATATATAGTATACCTGCGATAATACTGTATTAATGCTGTAAGCCGAAGATGCTGAAATTAATAACCAAAATAGCTGACGCTAATAGCTGAAAATGCTGAAGCTGATAGCTAGCTAACATTATTAGTTAAATACCAAATTAGCCTAAAAAACTGAAAAAAAAACCTAGCCGAAACAGCTAGCATGCAGCCGAAATAATATCTAAACCCCAAGTTATTCTAAAAAAAACGGGGAAAAAATCCTAAGTTAGCCTAAATGGCTAGCATGTAGCCAAAATATCAGCTAAACTTAAAAAGTTAGAACAAATAAAAAAAGTCTAAATTGGCCAAAACAAATAACATGCAGCTGAAATATTAGCTAAACTCCAAATTAGCCTAAAAAAAATCCTAAATTAACCAAAACAGCTAGCATGTAGCCGAAATATTAGCTAAACTCCAAAATAGCAAAACAAATAAAAAAGTCTAAATTAGTCAAAATAGCTAAAATGAAGCTGAAATAGTAGCTAAAACTCCAAATTAGCCTAAAAAACTGAAACAAATCCTAAATTAGCCAAAACAGCTAGCATGTAGCTGAATCATTAGCTAAACTCTAAAATAGCCTTTAAAAAAAAGCCAAAAAATTCAAAAAAGTTAGTATAATGCCATTATAACTTTGAACTTTACTACACTCTGACTGCATTTAATGTAAAGTACCGACTAATCGACTATTAAATTAGTCGTTTACTAATCGTGGCAGCCCTTTTTCACACTTTAAATCCCTTCAGAGAGCTCGCAGGTGAAGGACATCTTTAGTCCCGTTTTATCTAAACACTCAGAATTCAGGCTTACTTCCTGTTCCTAGAGGTTCTAAAAGGAGAGCGGGAGGTAGATCCTCCTTTTGTGGAAGTGCTTCTCAGTTTGGGTTAGATCAGCTTCTTGATCAGGCGTGTGGTTACAGGGAATAAAAAAAAGAAAAAAAAAAAAGATTATTTTTTTCTGCAAGACAGACCACTGATTCTTCATTCCTGTTTAAATAAAGTTTTTTTATTCTCCTAAATATAGAAACATCTAAATGTCTCATTATTTTCTAATTTATATTGTTTTTAGAGTATTTAAACTGTATTTGTATTGTGGCTTTATGCAACTTAGAGGCTCAGATTTCAGTTATATGAGAAAACACTGCCCCCTGGTGGATGTCAGAGCAACATGCTCAAGCAAACTGCAGAAATCAGTCTCTCTCTCTATCCATCCATCTATCCATCAATCTATACATATATAAAAAGCAAAATTTATTTTAAAGTTTCTAAACGAAATATACATTTTTAAAAATAATTGTTTAATTTACAGGATGATTCAAACATAAATAAAACAAGCTGCAAGTATGTTCATCTTTCCTGATCATGAAGGCACATGTAGACCATTTTCTAAAGTGGAAAAACAATTTGAAGAGTTTGACTTAATGAGTAAATAAGCACTTCCTATGTATGCAGCTGTTTTATTGCAACAGATTTATGATTAAAAAAACCAGCTACATGTGTCTGAAAACACTTAATAGTTTTGCAAATGTGGCTCCGTCATTCATGCACTATTAGGAGCACATAAAAGCCTAAACTTTATGTGCCTCATATCTGGTGCGCTTTCTTGTGTATCAAGTTCCAAAATCTGGAAAAATGTTCTTGTACAGCTTTGGAAGTCTCCGCTCAATTGACTGTCGGACATGGACAATCAGGCTGTGAGCATTTTGACAAACACAGGCGGGTCACAGACAGTAGACGGCTGTAAAGTTGACCACATCTCAAATTACTGCAGAAACCCACTTTAGTGCAACAAACATATTTCAGCATTTCAGAGCGCAAGCTTTACCCGAGGTGAGCCACTACACGTGTGATTTGTCTGACGGCGTTCCTTTGTTTGTTCAGGAGTAGGGCCACCACGATTAGTCGACTAATCGAAGACTAATCGACTGTTAAATTAGTCGACTATTTTAGTCGTTACTTCAAATTATATGGAGTTGGAGTGCAGTAAAGTTGGAAGTTATAATAGAATTCTGCTAATTTTTTAGACTATATAGGGATTAATTAAGATTTATTTAGGGTTTAGCTAGTATTTCAGTTACATGCTAGCTGTTTTGGCTAACTTGAGCTTTTTTTTTTTAGATTTTATACGCTTTTTTTTGGAATTTAGCTAATATTTCAGGTACGTGCTAGCTGTTTTGACTAATTTAGCATTTTCTACATTTTTTTAGACCAATCTAGAGTTTAGCCAATATTTCAGCTGCATGCTAGCTGTTTTGGCTAATCAAGGCTTTCTTTGTTTTTTAGGCTGTTTTGAAGTTTAGCTAATATTTCAGCTACATGCTAGCTGCTTTGGCTAATTATTTTCTGGCTAATTTGGCATTTAACTAATATTTTAGCTGCCCATCAACTTCAGCCTTTTCAGTTATCGATTTCAGCATCTTCAGCTATCGTCACAAGCATTCTCTGCTGCAAAATTCAGTTTACAGCACTCACAATAGCATTTTTGCAGATAATGCTAGTGTGATTACATCCAATTTAAAGCTAATGATGGTTAAGATATGTGCGTTAGATCCACTTTAATATATATTTGCATATAATATAAAGTAATGACTAATCGACTATCCAATTAGTTGTTGACTATTTTAATAGTTGATTAGTCGACGAATTTCTGCAGCACTATTGAGAGTAGATGTGCGCTTTGTACGGAGAGCCAAATAACAGTCTTAGAAACTTGTGCAGCTTCACGTAAATGCAAGACCCTTAAATTAGGAAGCCAGAAATGCGCGTTTACGTGTGTTTATGTAGAGTTTTCATTGAAAGTGATCTCTTGAACGCTCATTTTTAAGGGTGTAGCTTCACGGTTGTCGTCTGGCTCCAACATGGTGACATCAATAGGGCTGACACAATTAGTCGACTAATCGACAAATAAAATAGTTGATTAGTCGTGACTTTATATTATAAGGAGTCAGGGTGTTGTATAGTAGAAAGTTATAGTATTTTGCTAGCTTTTTCGGACGATTTTCGCATTTATTAAGGTTTCTTTAGGCTAATTTTGAGTTTAGATCATATTTACGTGCTAGCTATTTCAGCTAATTTAGGCTTTTTTGGTTTTTAGGTTATTTTGGAGTTTAGCTAATATTTCTGCGACATGCTAGCTGCTTTGGCTAATTTAGGAGTTTTTTTTTTTTGTTTTCAGCAATCAACTTCAGCATTTTTAGCTATCAATTTTAACATCTTCAGCGGTCAAATTCAGCTTACAGCATTCCCACTAGCATTATCGCAGGTAATGCTATACATCTATTTTTTGTTAGATTAAATGTAATGAAGGTTAAGATGTGTTCTTTACATCCATTTTGTACATGACCTGATTAGTCAAATAATCTGAAAAAATAATCAGTGATTAGTCGACTATAAAAATAATAATTTATGGCAGCCCTAGACATCAATACCGCAAAATTAAAAGAAAAAAAAAAAAAAAAGGGCCACTAAATTGACTTTTGGAGCCGGAACCAAGTCATTTACTATATGTGACGTCACACTCACTTAGTCCAGGGCTCATATACAGTCAATAGATTGACCTACATTCGGGTGAACCTACCCCTTGTGTTTCCAGGGTCTGGCATCGAGCGGAGACCGTGGCGAGCTTGTTTTTCAGATTCTCCGTCTCCTGAGACAAACTCTGCAACAAGCCGTCTCTAAGCTCCGCCTCTTTCTTCCGTTGCTCCAACTGGGCCTGCAGTGATGCCACCACCTTTAAAAAAAAAATAAATAAATTAATAAAAATAAGGCAAGAACCCATCTACACTCTGCAGTGACGAGCTAAATTTGTTTCCCATACAATTATCCTTCTAACATAACTGACATTACACGGCTGGCATTTCCCACTTAGCATTTGCGTTGATTAAACTTTAGGATAAAGCAGAGGATGATTAATGTGCCGTTATGCTGTAACCCGCCTGGACGATGCATCCTGTTGCTCGGACTAATAAGAGCAGCAACAACAGGGGAAGGATTAAACGCGGATAAGCAACTGTCAAGTTTTTTTTTTTTTTTTTTTTTTTTTTTTTACAGAAAAAGCTAAAAAAAGGAAAAAAAAAGAAAGGCAGGAATTCCAGCAGATGCACACAAACAGGTTGGAAATGTCAAGCGAACGGCGCATGACGCCAGGTGTTGGGATGCGGTTTCAGTTGTCTAAGCTTCACTTTGCTGAGCTGCTGTCAGGACGGGATAAAAGCAATTTCTCACCAAATGTTTGTGGCAGCTCATTGGAATTCCAGAGTGACTTTTTTTCTCTGACAGTTGTCTGCTGCCAGCAAAAACACATGCCGTTAATACACCAAAAATGAGTTTTTACGAGTTGAGAGAGGGCTATGAGAGAGGTTATGTTTTCAGGAACGTCACAGTTTTTGTACTTTTATCTTCATTTTTCCAGGTGCATTCTGGGTGGAATTTTTTTTTTTTTTTTTTTATAGTAAATTTGACTTTTAAATTCCCACTCTTTTTATCTATTTTAAGGCTACGGTTGCAAATATAACTCCCACTGTGCGATGGGAAGGCTTCGGCAGAATCTTCAGGATAATTGTTTAACGTAAATGCAGCAGTTTGCAAAATTGCCTACTTTTAATTAATGGTGGAGGGAAAATTTTGATTTTTAGATAAATTGATAAAGATTCTGAATCATTTTATTAAATTTTAAATAATTTGTAAGTTTTAAACCAAAACCCACTGTTTTCAAAGTCTGGTTTATTAAAACTATGGGAACTAGTGAAACTTAAAACTGCACAATTTACTTCCATTAAACATACAACAGATGTTCAAGGACAGAGATGGAGGTTATGATTTAAGAAAACAGCTGAATTTAAAAAAACAATGTACTCATACAACAAAAAGGAAAATGTGTCTATCATTTTGTGGTGTGGATTTATGGAATGGGTTAAATGAAGGTTTAAAACAAAGCAAAGGTTTATCTATATTTAAAAAAACATACAAGCTGTCACTGCTGAATCTTTACAAGGATTGACATGATCAGTATAAACATGTACAAATGTCATTGTACATACATTTTAACCAAAGAGATTTGAAGAAGAAAAAAAAAACCTGTAAATAGACCAGGTAACAAAAAAAATGTTGTAGAAAGGGGTGGGACCACAAAAGAATTTTCTTCTATCCACTCCTTTTCAAGCACATTGTTTGCTTCACTTGTATATTTGTATTTTTTTCCCCAATTTTCTTATATTTGTATTTTTAGATTCTTATGCTTATTTAGTATTTTTGTACTTTTAAATTCTTATATTTGTAATTTTCAAATTCTTATTTTATTTTCATTTTGTGTTTGAAATAAAGAACAATAAAAAAATAATAATAATAAATGATTTAAAGTAAAAGTAACAAGCCTTTTTCACTCTTTGAAGAGCACACAAACATGGCTGACATTCCAGATCTCATCCAACCAGCCCTGACTTCGCTTAAAGCCACCTTTTAGAAACATTTTGGCTTTCATAATGTCAATCGGATAACAGTCATGCAGGCGTGCAGGTTATGCCACACCAAAATTAAATATGTAGGGAACACAAAAAATTTGCAAAATAACTGTGCGGCAAGATAGACGCTTTATTTTGTTTGACATGAGTTAAAGTCCCCAATGACAATTTGTTTTATTTAAAAAAAAAAAAAAAAAATTTCTGTATTATTTTTGATCCAAAATCCCACAAACTAAATTTCTTAAAAAGAAAATTTTCATGTTTATCTGAAACGTCTGTTTCCAAAAATCTCCTTTGAGGGGGCGTGGCTTTTGGAGCAAGCGGCACACAGCAAGGAAGGAGCAGGGGGTTTGCTTCACTCTTTTTCTCAAGCTGAATTTTTACATCTCCTTCTGAACAATTTGAGTGAACAAAATACTCAGAAATGCAATCTCGAGTCCAATCGTCCCCATATATTTTGAAAGAAATCTCTGTATACAAACCTCTCCTCCTTTAGCCGACAGCTGCTGCCGGAGACTCTCCAGCTCCTGCTCTTTGCCCAGCAACTGCTGATTGTTCCGCTCTCGCAGCGTCTCAAGCGAGAGAATCCTCTAAGAGAAAGAACAAACACGTTAGGATAGCAGACAGAGCCGAGAGGAAGTGCAATTCCTAAATGTCAGAGAGCATCTCCTTTACCTCCAGCAGCTTGCTTTTGTCTGAGTCCGGTGGCCTGACGTGCCGCTTGGCCAGTTCATCAATCTTTTTCCTCAGGTGGGCATTTTCTTTCCTGACTTTCTCCAGCTCTGCGTCGACCTTGGAGGCAGAACTGCCGGATTTGAAGCCCAGCTTGGAAGCGATGGTTTCTTTTGCACCTTTGGACGCCATGACTTTCCTTATTGCTGATTAAATTATTGGAGTGATCTGGAGAGACAGGGCTTTTATAATAAATTTCTTATGTAAAATGCATACAAAAATTTCATAGTTAAAAAAAAAAAAAAAAATCAGAGCTGAAAACTATTTGTTTTTATTTTGTTAATTCAACAATATCCTAAAATTAGGCTAAAAATATAATTTATTCATATGATAAAAATATAAATCAATTCATGCATGTTGGTGGGATAATTAAAATATATATTTGAATAAAACTGACTTGACAACACACAGGAAGCTTCACCGCACCTGTTTGTTTTCATTAAATACTACATATTTGCAACAATTTGACGCTATAATCAACATTAAGACACAAAACTAAAGCTTATTCTCACATAAAAAAAACGAGCAACACTTACCAAGATATAGCGCTGAAAATGTACACTTTTCCCAGCCTGCTTCTAGCGAGGCCGTTGTGTTTCAACACTTTCAGTTCCTGAAGTTTGAATTGGAGCGCGGTGACGTCACGTCCGTGATGCAGGGTGGGGTACGTCTGTTTATGACTCCGGGTGGACCAGAAATGTTGGGCGGTACGTCGGAGACGAACTAGTATTTAACCTATTTTTAAATGATTAAGACTCAATAAAAACTATTTATATTTTTATCGCTATCATTGATTTTATTTTAACCATAAAATACATTCCACTTGATAGGTTTGTTTGCTTTATCACCCAAAGTTTGATGCCGTGGGCGGTCTTTTGAAAACGAAGAATTTCTCTGCGCATTTCAACGGTCTGCAAAACCGGCTCATCCGGTGACAGAGTAACAATCTATCATGTAGTGAAAAAAAATGTCTGCCAAAATTATAATTTGGAAGAATTTAATTATTTTTACATTTATACATGAGGCAAATCACTTTTGTTAATCTAATTTTTGAGAAAAGAGACATTATTATTAAATTAAAGATATAAATTTAGTTTATAAATTTAGTTTTTATGTTTGACCATGGTACAATAAAGGTGATGGTACAGTTTTTCATGTGTACATTTTTCTGTGGTATGTCAAAGTTTAGTTTTAGAGTCTTTTACTGCTGCTTGGCACTTTCGAGGCCTCAGGTCACAGTTCTTGTCCAAGGCTGCACCAAGCAGCATTAAAAACACAATTTTGTCCAATATCTGTTTATCCGTGAGTGAGACATTCCCATGAGAAAAATATTAATAATAAAAAAAGTTATAAAAATTTTCTAGAAACTGGAAACTGGTTTGTTATGATAACCGAAGACCTTGGTGTGGTAAGGAATTATATGTGAGCGTAGAAATAATTTTTATTTCTTATAGAATCATGAAAAATAGTGAACCCAGTGGGGGGGAAAATCCACTTATATTAGCACTAGGAAGTGAAGATCACAGGCATATATTTTTATTGTAATGTTTTGCTTTGTACCTTAGCTATAGCATAGTAGACTATTCAACAAGTTAGCCTTCACTTTTATTAATTTTATTCACCTTATTTAATTATATTGTAATGTTATGTATGTTATGACACAATCAATAGTCTTGAAGGTAGTGCAGTAGCGTAGTACATGTTCTATACTACACGCATTAGCATGCACATAATGGCATGGTAAAGTCAGTGCACTGATCTTCAAATGAGGGCATGGGTATGTATGAAAAAAAAAAAGTTTCAGCTCAAATGGAAGGACCAAACTGTCCAAAACATTTTTGCTATTTCTAAAGGAAAAACTTGTTTTCAGCTTCAAATGTTCCGTTTTATAGGTTTAAAAAATTAAAATTTCCATTTCAAAACTTTTTTTTAGTTTCAAATCTTTTTTTTTTTTCTTCACTAACCACTCTTTTTTTTGTTTTCAAATCAGAAAATTTCAGTTTAAAAACTTTTGGCCCTGTTGTCTAATATCTAATGTCTCAGAAAATGGTGCTTTGAATGGATTAATATAGAGTTTTGGAAACAGTTTGTACGCGATAAAACTGCTTCTAACACCCGTCTTGAGACAATTTCAGACTCTGATGGTACAGAAAAAACAGCCATTTTCTGACCATAATTATTACAATTCTAGGATTCAGTGAATGCACAGAGACTGAAGTATACAACCTGATCGATTTTGATTGGTCCTTTGTGTTAGCCCCGCCCCAGGACGCCACAACGGGGCCAAAAGTTTTGAAACTGGCATTTTCAGATTAAAAAACTAAACAATATACTTGAAAGTGAAAAAAAAAAAATTGAAATTAAAATTTTGAAATCTGAAAATCAGAAGATTTGAAACTGAAAATAATTAAGTTTATATTTGAATTGTTGAAACATTTTACATTCTTTTTAGCCAAACGCAATATTTTTCTAAATAAGTGTCTTGGGTCTTCCCGGGGCCTCCGCCATTGGAACATGCCCGGAACACCTCTTCAGCGAGGCGTCCATGAGGCATCCCCGGACTAGATGAGCTACTCAACTGGCTCCTCAGAAGAAGCGGCTCCACTCCAAGCTCTCCGGCTGACCGATTCTCTAACCTTGTTTCTAAGGGAACGCCCAGCCACCCTATGGAGGAAACAATTTTCGGCAGCTTTTTGTCGAGATCTTTATTTTATTATTTTTTTTATCTTGTTTTTTTTTTATCTTATTCTTTTGGTCACAACCAGATCTTCTGACCACAGGTGAGTAAATCGAGAGCTTTGCTTTCATACATATATACAGTGATAAACACTTGTCACAATCTGTAACCAAAAGGAGGGGTCCGTGTCGAGGCTGATGACACTTTGATGCAGGATGGGAACTGAATTGCCAATCTTCCAAATATAGGTGGACTACTCTAGCAAGTGTTTTAGCTAGTTCAAAAAAAACATTTTTTTCTTTTCTATTGTCCCTAAAAAGGCAGTAGCAAGGGTTCAATGTACTTTTGTGAGCTCTAGACCAGGGGTGGGCAAACTTTTTGATTTGTGGGCCACAAAGGGTTCTAAATTTTGGCATAAGGGCCGGACAAGAAGCAGATGGAAGGAGTGATTTGGTAATGAACCTCATAAACTAAAAAGATAATATGGAATCTAGAGAAAAACATGATTTAATTTGGATTAAAATTCACATATATTAATTTAAAAACAGAAAATTGGGGAATTTTAATTTCTAAATTTTGATTTTTGTTCTCTTTTTGGAGGAAAATGCAAACTCAAAGAAATCTGAAAAATCACCTTCTGACTCAGAAAATAAAAACACACACGAACGCCAGAGAAACAACATCATTCATGAGAAGAAACCAGAAATACAATTTTTGATTCAATGTATTTTAATTTGGAGGGCCAGATTAAGTAGCTAAAGGGGCCGTATTGGCCCCTGGGCCGTAGTTTGCCCACCCCTGCTCTAGACGGTCGCGGAAGTAGATGGTTGGATAGTAGACTTTTTCAACAGTACTCTGACAACAGGCTAGCTTTCACTTTGTTATGATTACTCAGTTAGAGAAAGAAGGATGTACAGAGTTACACTTTAGTGATCTGGATATCTTGGAATGTCCTCTTGTACATTTTGTTCTCTTGCATTCTGGGAAAGTTGTGTACACAACAGCTTTCAAGAAATGTAAAGACTGACAAAGAATGATGAAGTGTCCTCATCATTTTGGTGCAACAGAGCTCTAGTCAGATCTGACGTGCAGCAACTGAACACCGCTTCCCTTCAAGGTTTATTCAGCAGACTAATTGAAGTCTGCAGGGAGACAACAGCATGACAAGAAACAAGCCTCCAAATGAGGCGACCGGGCAAAATCTGTGGAAGGCGTATAATTTATCTGGACAGAACGGTGCAAAAAATGTCACCTCCTTTCTGCCATCTGTCTCTTCGTGGATTCTCAGGGTTGTCAGACTCTCGGGCCGCCGCTGGGTGTCCTCATCAGGAATAGCTCACGGATCAACCGCCTGGTGATCCACGTCCAAGCACCATTGCATCATTGACTGGCCTTGCTCCCATTGCCTGCAGATGGGTCAATGACCTGCGAGGGGCATGGCATGCACTCACACTGTACTGTGATGGCGAAGCCCACAGACAGTTCAGCGCCCCAGCGTATAGCCGCAGAGCATTAGCCAGATCATCCTCATTAGACAAGGTTAAATTAGAAGCTGCAGCGTGTAGTAATGTAAACATGTAGCTTGTTTGCATCCTGAAGAAATGTTTGACTTCAGTGGGGAGCACCTTTGGGTCAAGGAGGATGGAAAACATGAAATCTAAAGTTTTATTTTAAGACCCAGTCGGAAGTTTGTTGTGTTTTTTCATGATGGAGGACTTCTATGAAGATAATTAAGCTTAAAATTGCGTTTGTGTGTATGTCCTTATTCAAATCAGGCCAAAAAAAAAAAAAGTTTGAAAAAACAAAACAGAATCCTGTAACACATAATAATAATCGGGATTAATTTTTTCCTAGATTTGCATAAATCATATATATTAACTTCAATATTACACAAAATAAAATGTAAACCAGTGTGTATTTTTATTTCTACTGTTATTGTTCTTTGAAGTGAGAAGGCCATTTGTATTTCCTGCTTTTGGTTAATAATTGAAGCTTTGTTTACTTCATTTGTTTTAGTCTAAGTTATTACTACAAAGACATGTTAGTATTTATCATTTTATTTTACTGTTGCAAAATATTGTAAATTAATATATTGTGTTTTAATTTGTTCTAAAATTGAAGGCTTACATTGTACTTAGATTTTCATTTGTCTTTTCCCTCTTTGTTTTGACACAATTATCAATTAAGATACTGGATTGAAAACAGGAGTAGTATGAATCAGTGGTCCGCAACCTTTTAGTGGTCAACCCATGAGGATTTTACCATGGCTCGAGGGAGGGGGTCCTCAACAGAACAGTATTAGAACATGTGTTTTAAGCGTAATAATGATCATCATTTTATTCAGTCATCTGACATGTGTGCAAGATGGGGGATTTATAAAAGACATAAGGCTATTTAATTTAGTGTCAGAGGTGGTTAAAATCAAGTTTCCAAAGAAAAAAATTCCCTCAATACATAAAGAAAATGTAACCAACAAATGAATTATTGAAGCTCAATATGAAACAAATTAGAATACTTTGAAGCTCTATGCAAAAGTTTCAAGTGAAACATTTGAACACGAAAACATTTTTTCGAAACAGAAGAACTCAAACTCATGACTAAGACTGGCTCTGTGCGCGCTCAGCTTTCTGCCCCGCTCTCTGCTCTTCTTTAACGAGGACACGCCGCTGGACAGCTTTAAATGCTCAATCTAATGAAAGGAATGTGGTTGATTTTCAAAATAAAAGATTTGACTCAAAAAAAAAAAAAAAAAAAAAAGTCTAATTTATTAGTTCTTCCGCGGTCATGGTGGCAAGGGGTCTATGGACCGATACCGGTCCACGGCCCGATGGTTGGGGACCATACCACTGGTATAGATAAAAATCATAATGATACCCATCCTTACTAAAATGGGACATTTTTTAATGTATAAACAATCAAGGTCCCAGCATGAACTGCTTAATAACCCTATTAAACCCCCATTTTTACGTTCATTGGACTCTGTTTTTAAAACCCAATGTATGTAATGTAATGTATAATTTTATGTACTTTTAAATGTTTTGTATTTTATGTGTCTTTTTTATCCTGCCTCTGTAAAGCACTTTGTGACTATAATGTCTGGGAAAAGTGCTATACAAATAAATATCACTTACTTAAACAGCTGCTCCGATTACAATTGAGTTATTGGTGTTTTAATAGGGCTGGGTTGATAAGATTGATTAATACATTTGAATCAATCTAAACTTAATAGATCAATAATCGATCATTAAAAGCAGAGATCGATTTAACAGCCAATTCTAACGTTTGCTTGCTTGATGCTAACATATAATGGGATCTCCATTGGACGGCTAATGCTAACACTCGGTCGTCCTAAACATACATTGCCGACTAAATGAACATCTTTATTTACTCACAGGTATGAATTTTCCAAACTCTTTTAAGGAAATATTTTTAGAGAAACCATTTGTGGTCTAAAGCACCGTTTTTCGCTCATACTTTCTTCTTCTGCAATAAGGTGTATTCTAGATCGCGATCGCCGCTTAGTGGCCCAAGTGAAACATATTTATGTATTTCTAAACAAATTTGTCTTACGTAAACTGTGCAAATTTAAAATTGAATTGAGCTAGAGGATTGGAAGAATTAAGGAAAAAAAAAAAAGAAAAAAGATTGTATTTGTGATGTAGAAAATAATTTGGGCGGAGCCTAAGGTCCCTGAGCACTCAGCAACAGGTAGGGTAAGGTTGTTCCATACCTATGGTCCCGCCCACAACTCGAGAGGCTAACCTCTAGTTAACTCCTGCTGCAGAAACAATGTCCAAGAGAATAACACATTTTTGTATTTTGGATAAAGACAGTATAATCATACATAATAGATGACCCAGAAAGCTTGTAAAATAGATCAAAAGATGATTGGAGGGAGACTTTAACCCCTCTACGAGGATCGAAATTTCAGAAGATAATTTGAGATGGAGTTATTTTTGATCATTCAACACCAAAATAACATCGGGGTGCGACTGAAGAAATCTTGAATGTCTAAATGTTGCACATACCTAACTATTGGATCAAATTAAAACTGATCTGGAGCACAGAAAAGGAAAGCTTCTGTGTGAACAATACTGAAAAACTGTAAATCTACTCTGAGGAACTCTGAAATCCATCTGCCAGTCAGTCTGCCTCCTCCCCAGGCTAAAAGGAAAAAAATGTGATTGATTTATCTGGGGCAAAACTTTACTGAATCGCTGCGATTTTATTCGTCTTCATCATCGAGCATTCTCAACATCATCGCTATGTTTGTTTGCTTTCAAACTGTTGGAAATGTTGCTCACAGCTTGTGAGACACCAGCTTGTTTACAAAAAAAAAAGAAAAAAAAAAAACCAAGGACAGAAAGCAAAGATAATAAACACTGATTCTGAGCAGAAGTCAGTAATTGTGAGTTTTCCTCAGATACACTCCTGGAAGAGTCTTAACAACTTCCCACAACATGTGTCAGGGATAGGGGTGAAGGACCCAAACACAGGAGACAAGACCTGCTGGCAGAAACTTAAACATTTACTTTAAAACTTATAACATGAAACCCCCGTGGCCCGAACCAGCAACATGACCAAACAGAGCAGATGACCTGACAATGAGAACTGGAAACCAGACACTTAAATACAATGAGGTTGATTAGCTAAATGAAAACAGCTGTGGATGATTAACCTGAACGTGGTGAGACTGACAGAGAAACAGAACATGACAAAACCTAAGCACTGAATCATGACAACATGCGCTTATTATGACTTCCTTCTGTGTTTTGTGTTATTAAAAAAGGAAACATTAAAATGCACTTTCATGTCTATGTTTAATTAAAAAAAATTACTGGACTTCAGCTATTTTATCAGGAACCCACCTATCTATCTATCTATCTATCTATCTATCTATCTATCTATCTATCTATCTATCTATCTATCTATCTATCTATCTATCTATCTATCTATCTATCTATCCATCCATCCATCTCCATCCATCCATCATCCATCCATCCATCCATCCATCCACCATCCATCCATCCATCCATCCATCCATCCATCATCCATCCATCCATAAGGATATCTAGATCGATAGATGGAATATTTAGATTAATAGAGATATTCTAATCAATAGTGGTCTCTAGTTAATAGATAGAGATATCTAGATCAAAAGATAGAAATATCTTGATCAATAGAGATATCTAGATCGATAGATAGAAATATCTAGATCAATAGAGTAACTAGATCAATAGATAAAGATATCTAGATTGATAAATAGAGGTCTCTAGTTCGATAGATAGAGATATCTAGATCAATAGAACTATGGATATCTATAGATATCTCTATGTATCAATATAGATAACTAGATCGATAAATAGAGAAATCTAGATTGATAGATAAGGTTTCTAGTTTAATAGAGATATCTAGATCAATAGCGATAACTAGATCAATAGTTTAAAATATCCTGATCAATAGAGATAACTAATTCGATAGATAGAGATATCTAGATCAATAGAGATAACAACATTGATGGATAGAGAAATCTCGATTGATATATAAAAAATATCTAGACCAATAGAGATAACTAGACCGATAAATGGAGGTCTCTGGTTCTATAGATAGAGATATCTTGATCAATAAATTGAAATATCTAGATAATAGATCGAGGTCTCCGGTTTGATAGAGATATCTAGTTTAATAGTAATAACTACATTGAAAGATAGAAATATCTAGATTAATAGACATAACTAAATCGATAAATAGAGGTCTCTAGTTCAATAGATAGAGATATATAGATTGACATACAAATATCCTGATCAATAGAGATAATTAGATCGATAAATTTTCATCCATCTTTAAAGTATTCGGGAGATAGCAAATGTCTGTTATTGTGTTTTCGAAGACTTTTTGTGACAAGTACTCCTTATTTTAAACTATGATGCTTGATATTTGATCTGTGACCTAAAGAAAAGCTTGAGGCAAAGCAGGATATCTGCCTGGAACACGTTTATCTTTGTAAACATGACTGTTTTACAGCCCTGTACAATATTACTCTGTGCAATGTTATCCACCGGAGCACCTTGTTGGAATGACTTCTGCTTATTGATTGGACTGCTAATGCCGGCTTGGTGTTTTTAAGTTCAGGGCTATTTATTTTGAAAATCTCTTTTATCTTATTCTACTTGATTTGCTAACCACTGTCGTTTTATTTTGACAGTCAAGTCTATTCAATTGGAGGAATCACCAGAACTCCAAAAGTCCTTCAGGGCTTCATTGGCTCTGACATACATGTCTTTGAACAGTGAGAGCAGACAAGAACCACCTGCCATAAAAATGTGCAAACCGTTGCATTTCTGATGCGCTACCCACCATGAAATAGTCCAAATGAATTCAGTGTGAACGTGACATTTTCTTTACCCCCTCTTCAAAAAAATAAAATACTTGCATCTCCTCGATCTGTGTGTCCTTGTGAAATCACAGCTCCTATATTAAACCTTCTTGGTCTAACGGTTAAATGATTGCTCTTCACTCTCCACAAAACCGAGGCACTAACCGTACACACAGACAAGCTGGTGTGGAAAAAAAAATAGATTGAGATGTGACTCAGACTACAAGATTACAATCAAACATGGACCTAATAACTCGGTCCCTGCGCGTCTGTGTTTCAAGGAAAAAGAAAAACTTATTTTCCAAATCCTGACAGCTTGATTAAATGTTCCATCACTTGACATTTGGAAGGGACTAGAACTGACATTTCTGTGTTGCCACGAAACAAGCAGCCACCACCTCTCCAATGTACTAATAATGCTGAGCAGTAACACACATTACAAAGCATAATTAGTAAACAGCTAGAATCTGCCAAGTCCAATAGGTTCTGCAGACAATTTCCCATCACTGCTCTACAGTGGGCAAGTTTGGCTGAGACAAAACAATGAATATATGGATATAGATGCATAATGGCTTTTGCCTGTTACAACCGCTGCCACGAGTGGATAGGATAAAGTAGGGCGGCTGTGGTGTAGTGGTAGGGCGGTCGACCCCTGATTGTAAGATTGCAGACCTTGCCCCATGTGTCAAAGTGTCCTCGAGCAAGACTCTGAACCCCACCTTTCCTCTGGCGGAAAGTGACTGTAAAGTGCTTTGAACCTTCATAAAAGGTAGTAAAGCGCTAAGTATACTCCATTTACCATACAAAGGCATATCATCTGAGACTAGAGCATACTCTTGTCTACAACACTCCACGGGTTCGGACAACCATACAGGTGCGCAAAGCCATTACTTCTTACACCGACAACATTAGGTTAATCCAATTATGGATGCCGCCACATTAGAGCCAAAGTCGTCAGTAAAGCTATGGTCACATATACCAAAATGCCCTAAATACCAGTTTACCACTGAGGTTTTAGGAAAAAGTTAAAAAATTCAACGTCGACTGGACGATTTCTTGACTTTGGCACATTTGGAGGTTGTGCGGCAACAGGAATGTTCCCTCTTATTTTTCATGCATCTGTGAATACACACAAGTTTGTTTGAGCATTTATGTGTACGATTGAAACTCAGTGGAGGGAGGAATAAAAGAAAGATTCCAATTGTTCTCAAATGACCCGTTCGGTTTGCCCGTGAACATCTCCAAGTAATTTGAGTTTGTAAATTTGTTTTTGGGACCAAGTCGTTGTTTTGCAAGTCACAAGTAAGTCTCAAGTCATTGTCCCCAACTTGGCAAGTTGAGTCCCAAGTGAAGTCTCAACCAGTCTCAAGTCACATCCAAATCATTGAATGTTTCAAGTCCTTTTCGACGACGGACAATGTATGATTTTAATAAACGTATTTATTTATCAAAACTTTGCAAGCATGTTAGGTAAATTATCTCTGAGCTCATGCAAGAGGTTAAATCGATGTCTTTTCAATGTGATAAAAATCCTGGAGGAACCGGTCCTCAGGCTCTTGTGACCACAGCAGCAGAATGAGGAGGACCCTTCAAAATTTGGGTCTTAGTCAAAAGACATCGAGCCTCCTCCTGTCTGGATGTCATTTCTCAGACACAATAAACGCAGACATTTCCGAAGGACACAGCAGAGGTGAAGAGGGAAAACACAGGTGTGTGGTGAAGGCCTTCAGTTAGTGGTGTCAGAAGGTCAAACTCCATCTTGATCTCTCTGAAACCAAAGAAGTACCTTTGGACTGCTAGTGACACCCACCGCCGCCTTCAGCCCATCAGTCTTGACAGAAGAGGTGGAGGGGGTCAGGCCGTTCAAATACCTGGAATGAACGTGAACATTGTTTTTAAAGGGGAGAGCAGGGGATGTTTTCTGAGGAGGCTGGTGTCTTTTAATATCTGCAGTGTCTGCAGCTGTCAGTCCAGCTTCTATTTTCTACGCAAAAAAGACAAGAAAGACTAAAAGAAAGAAATTTGTCTGTGGTTGGGTTGAGCCTGGACTCACACTGTAATGAAAAACATCAACCACCTTCTGAACAACGTCTAACTTCCCTACACATTCTCACTCCCAACTCTGGACATATGGTTAGGGGCCCCCAAGCATGTCACTTTATAACGTTTTGGGTGTCTCCAACTTGTTGTTTTTTGACGTGGTGGCGGTCAAGTCCCCAACACTCGGGATGCGGAACTAGTAGGGTGCTGGTGCAGTCCACATACTGAAGGTTGGGAACCCTTGAGTAGCGTATGCGTTTCATTTTTTCTTCCTGTCTGTGGACCAGTACCAGTTCTGCATCCCAAGGGTTGGGGACCCCTAATAAGTTCCTTTTTCCCTGTCTGGAACCAATTGGCCCTCGGACTAGTACTGGTTTGCAGCCGGAGGCAGGGTACCCCTGATTTATTGGGAACAGCCAGCACGTCAAAAAAGGATTAGTTTGTGACACCCAAAACGGAAAAAAAAGGGATGCGGAGGGGCCCAAGCCATACGTTCGTGTATGACGAGTTGGGAATGAGAATGTGTTGAATTTTCCCTACTTATAGGTACTTTTTTAAATCCCCCTCATTTTAAGAAGATGCCAAGCCAGCATGTCCAGGTGCCCCATTTGATTTAAAAGTGGCAGAAAATGTGAGCCCCAAATGGGTTTGTCCACAGTTTCCGTGGTCGCCCCACCTACAGTGTGTTCTTGTGGGCACTCAGTAGGTATGGGTCAATACACTAGCTAGCCTTTCAGTGGATGTGTAGTATGCTAGCAAGCTCTACTGTAGCAAGTTAGCAAGCTCTGTTGTAGCCAACTTCTTCATGCAAGCATGCTCCGCTGTAGTGTGATCTGCTGTATCGAACTAGCGAGCTCTGCTGAAGTATGGTAGTGAGCTTCCCTGTAGCATGCTCGCAAGCTCTTTTATAGTGAGCTAACAAGCTCTTTATCCAGCTGGCAACTTACCCTGTAACCTGCTAGCGAGCTCATCTGAAGCAAGCTAGTGAGCTTCGCTGTCCACTGGGCGGCTGGCTAACGTTGCGGGCCAATACCCACTGAGTGCCCACTAAAGCCAATGTGGGCAAACCCAGTTGGGGCCACATTTTCTGCCACTTTTAAACCATATGGGGGCCACTTGGCCTTGCTGGCTGGGTGTTTTAGACTTTGGTTTTAATCTTTTACTTTTCTTTTGACCCTTATATCCATCATCCTCGTCTTTAAAGACTAATTTCGATCAAAATTGTGTTCTTGTGGCATTTTTTCTAATAATGGAGGAAATCTATGAGGGAAAACTACATCTTAATTGTATTCAAATTGTTGTGAATCAGGAGCAGCCGAAAAAAAAAATAAAAGGCATTTTAAAGTTTGTATTAGTGACATTAAAAAGCGTCTTCCCTCGCTCCATAACAAGGAGGGAAATAGGGGCGGGCTTGCTCCGCACAGACGATACACCCACAATTTTCAATGAACTCCTGCCACTCTATAGAAACTATGTCCTAGAAAATGACACAGAATTTTGGATTTTGCGGCATAATCATAATAAAAGAACACTAGAGGATTGGAGTGGAACTTTTGTAAAAAGCTGGCCTTTCATTATCTAGAAGGATTCTGGGTAAATCTTCTATTTAATTTTTAAAGGAGAATTATGATGGTTAAACTAAATATTAGTGAAGATCCAAAACAGTTGAATTATTACTTGTGTTTTATGTTCAATATCTTAAAAATAATTTGAATCCTTTACCTCATAAAAAAAAGTTAAATAAAAATGGAAAAAATACACTGTCTGCTGCAAAAAAAGAGATTTCTTCTGGGATTCTCTCAGAGTTCTGGTATTTTTCACTGTGGATTTGATTCGCTTTTGTATCTCTTTTTCTGCTTATCGCCAGATCCCTTCAATTCTGTCAGGAAGTGTCCCTCAGAAAAGTGTGAAATGAATTGTCTGATGGGGGACCCAGGAAGGCCCGCCGAAGCTATATATTGTACGTACAAGGCCCAGATTTATGCGCTCTGCCACTCTGTGGAGGCCTGTGATGAAAACATCCAGTAAATCTCATTTGGTGATGAAAACCTTTGCCTTGGTTCTCCGTGCCGTTTATGTTCTGACCTTGCGAAGTGCATTTTTGGCATTAATGCAATAAATTTATAGCTAATCCAGAGCCACCATGCAGAATGCAGATTAACTCTCTTATCTTGGAGGTTATTAATCAGTAATTGCCCTTATTTCAACTGTCAGCATTTGGTAATTTATGCAGGATTACTGAAACCCAGCTCAAGTATATTTATTGTTTAGGCAATTTAAGATTCTAGGCTTTCAAAACTTTGGAACAGAATGATAAAATTAACTTTTTTGTAAGGCAAAATACATATTTTGTTTTTCTCTAGTAGATTTTGAAGTTTTTAAATTGGCGGTTCTTCAGTAGATTATAATGAAACATTTCTTCCAAATTATACATAATTCTGTGTTTTCTTGGTTTGTTGATGTTATGTTTCTCCCTTTTGAGCTGGGATTGAATGAATTAATCACAGAAAAAATAAAGAGAATAAAGATTTGTGAGTCAAAAATAATGTCAATTTGCTATTTTCTGGTGCTTTTATTTAAAACTTTCTCTTATTATATATTTTTTCTCTCATGGAGCTTATTAATTTTTTGTTATTCAAATTTTAGATGTTATTTCTACTTGTATCCATGTAAACGACAAAAGCTTTTGCATATCTGTAAAACCTTTTGATTGGTGCCGCATGGAAACAAGGCCACCTTACCTTAATTGAGATAAAGATTTGAAAGAAACTTTGTTTTTTCCACCTCAATGATCAATTAAAATACAACAGTGAAATTACAACTTAGTTTTTTCCAAAGAAAATGAAATGAGCGGAGAAAAAAAAAGGCGGTGAAGGATCAACATACGCGCTTCCAAAATTATGATGGCATCCCAGCCAGCAAAGCTATGTGGGTTTAAAAGAGACTACAGAAAATGTGGGCCCCAATTGGGTTTGTCCATGGTTTCTGTGGTGGCCCCACCTGCGTCTGCCTACAATGACTTAGGTGGGCACTCAGTGGGTTAGCTCGCTACACTGTATTGAGTTAGCGAGCTACACCGTAGCAAGCTAGTGACCTGTGCTGTATCGAATGCCCCTTTAGGAGCTAGTGAGCTCTGCTGCATCGAGTTAGCAAGCTCCACTGGAGCAAGCTAGCAAGCTTTGCTGTGAGATCTAGAGATTTCTGGTGTATCGAGCTCCACTGTATCAAGCTAGCGAGTACCACTGTATGAAGTTAGCAAGCTCAGCTGTTGCAAGCTTCACTGAATTGAGTTAGCAAGCTCCACTGGAGCAAGCTAGCGAGCTTTACTTTGGAGAGCTAATGATTTCTGGTGTATCGATCTCCAGTGAATTGAGCTAATTAGATGCGCTTTAGCAAGCTAGTGAGCTCCACTGTATCGAGCTAGCAAGCTCAGCTGTATCAAATTACTGAGCTCCACTGCAGCAAGCTATGAGCTCTACTGTAGCGAGCTCCACTGAGAGAGCTAGAGATTTCTGGTGTATCGAGCTCCAGTGTATCAAGCTAGCGAGTACCACTGAAGTTAGCAAGCTCAGCTTTTGCAAGCTTCACTGTATTGAGTTTGCAAGCTAAAACCGTAGCAAGCTAGTGACCTGCGCTGTATTGAACGCTGATTTAGTGAGCTAGTGAGCTCTGCTGCGTCGAGTTAGCGAGCTCCACTGCAGCAAGCTAGCGAGCTCCACTGTAGAGAGCTAGTGAGTTCTGGTGTATTGAGCTAGCGAGCTTTGCTGTATTGAATTAGCGAGCTTCACTGTAGGAAGCCAGCAAGCTCTACTGTAGCGAGCTCTACTGTGGATTAATTAAATTAAATTAATTAATTAATTAAATTAAATCAAGCTAGCAAGTTATGCTTTAGCAAGCTAACAAGCTACGCTGTATCGAACATACAAGCTCTACTGAATCGAGTTAGCAAGCTAAAACCGTAGCAAGCTAGTGACCTGCGCTGTATTGAACGCCGCTTTAGTGAGCTAGTGAGATCTGCTGCGTCGAGTTAGCGAGCTCCACTGCAGCAAGCTAGTGAGCTCCACTGTAGTGAGCTAGCGAGTTCCAGTGTATCGATCTAGCGAGCTCCATTGTCCACATAGCGGCTGGCTAGTGTTGGGAGCTAACCTACCGAGCGCCTACTCAAGCCAATGTGGGCAAACACAGGTGTGGCCACCACAGAAACCGCAGACAACAAACCATTGTTTTGAGTCCTGCATTTACTCAAACAAAATTTCTACTTTCATGAAAGAAAACCCTCATAATTTAAATTTCCTTCCATTTCAAGGGCGACAATCAAGACCAAACAGTTGTTTGTTTGCTTTGGAGCCTGAAAACATCCTTTTTTATAAAAATAAATAAAATGGCATCAACTAAAATGATGCTTAAACAAATGAGAACGAAAGAGAACAAAGTTCAGTTGCAGTTTTAATTCAGCAAAGCCGTTTCATTCGACAGCTGTTCTGGTCCCGCGATACCTGAACGAGAAGAGCATTAATTTACTAAGACAACAGCATCCCCCTCTGCATCGAAGCCCTTTTACATGTTGCATGTTTTGTACATTGATTGTATTATACATGAGACTCATGCGGCCCCAAGCGATCTGTCACTTCCTGGAAAAAGCCCGGAATGGAAACCGCGGCGAACGCGCCGGAAGGTCAGCTCTGTTGAAGTCGGGTAACCGCTTTTATCTGGATGTGCTTGCTTTACCATGGGAAGCTAATTCTACTGTGACAACAAGTGTTCATGTTTCCATGTACTTTAGAAGTGTACTGACAAGGCGGATTACTATCAAACTTCCCCACGTTTACAAATTTAAATTCCAAACTCAAGTGACTGTCATGATTTCTCCTGGAAGTAATTTAAAATTAACAAGTTTGTAGTACTTTATTATTATTTTTTTATTATTATTATGATTAATTTGTCTTTTTATTCGAAGAGAAAATTCCTTCAAACTTAATTTTAAAGCATTTCGGGCTGGCGAGAGGCTGATTGTGATGGCAGGGGAAATGCGAAAAAGGCTTAAAAAGAAAGCTCTGCATTAAACTGTTGCTTAATACACCAACTTGAAGGATTAGCTCTCACAAACGGCAAATTCACATTAAGAAAAAAGGAAAGATAACATGTCTGCTCTACAGCCGGCATGAATGTTTAAAAATGGTAATTGAGGTTTTAAAAAAGAAAACAACATTACTTTAGACAGAAAAGTACAGATGTGGTCACATGACTTTCCACACAGCTGATCTGAGGTCCAATGTTTTTTGGAACGGTGATCTATTGGTTGGAGAAGTTGTCATTATTGTCTGGGCCTTCTAAATATGTACAAATATTACAAACGTCTCTATAGTAAAAATGTGTACAACATGTATGTGTGAATACAAAATTTTTAAGCTCTGAATACAGTCGTCATGGATACTAACTTGACCTATGGAGGAAAAAACCTTTTCCTGGTGAACGTAGGTCATTCAGATCGGAGTGCATAAGGACAGACGTGACGATCAACCAGTGGTCATGAATTACTCCTGGCTCTGGTTAAGGCTGTCACACCTTATAATTTTATGTGTCACAAGGTGAAGTTTTATTTTTGAGTTTTTTAAATGTGGAGGGTCCCTGAAGGCATCACCTCGTTAAGGAAAATTAGGTAGGGTGTGCCTGATCAGGAACCCTTTTTTAGGTAGCTCCCAGAAGAGGAGGGACACAGGAGAGAATTGGGAGAGAGACCGGGGCCCCGAAGCGGTGTGGAGTGGGGAAGCCACCACCCCCCCAGGGCCTGGGAGACGGGCGCAGTATCGGCGCGCCGGGTCGACGTCCGGGAGCGCGGCGGGACAGCCAGTGCCGGGACAGCCAGCACCGAGACAGCCAGCGCCGGGTCAACGTCGGGGGGCGCGGCAGGACAGCCAGTGCCGGGACAGCCAGCACCGAGACAGCCAGCGCCGGATCGACGTCCGGAGGGGCGCAGCGGGACAGCCAGCACCGAGACAGCCAGCACCAAGACAGCCAGTACAGGGACAGCCAGCGCCAGGTCGACGGCAGGGGAGCGCGGCGGGACAGCCAGTGCCGGGACAGCCAGTGTCGGGACAGCCAGCGCCGGATCGACGCCCGGAGGGACGCGCCAGGACAGCCAGTGCCGGGACAGCCAGCGCCGGGACAGCAAGCGCCAGGTCGACGTCAGGGGCGCGGCGGGACAGCCAGTGCCGGGACAGCCAGCGCCGGGTCGATGCCAGAATGAGCGCGGCGGTACAGCCAGCGCCGCATCAATAGCTAGAGGAGCGCGACTGACCGGTCCCCCAAGTACAGCAGCTCAGGAGGACGGTCCCAGAAGAGTGGCCGAGCCAGGAGCCAGACAGCGGCCAGGGGGGGAAGCGACGCTGGAATTGCAGAGGGGTGTGGTCACGATACACCCCTCTTCGAGCTAAGCACCCCTCTGTAACTTGTCTTGTTAGTGACCTGAGAGTTCTTTTATAATACCAGAGCTGTTTTTAGTCGCATGTTTATATTTTATTCACATGTGTTTTCATTGGTGTTTTTATATAGCCTGCTTTTTTATTTTTGAGCAAAACTCAGGTCTTTTATTCTTTTTGACGGAGGCTCCTGGCTCCAATGGACTAAACCGCCCCTTCTGCGACACAAAAAATAAAACTCCCTCTTTCTTTTAAAAATTGTGGTCCTGGGTTCTGTCTCCACACACCTCCAAATCAAAAAGGAACCTGCACCTGCTTGTCGGCCGGCTTCCCCTGCCTCATTACACATGCATCGTCCACGTATGAACTTCAGGTCTTCTTTCTTAGGTGTTCTTCATTTGTCGATGACCACAAACGACCGTCAAGGCTCTTTATTTGATTTGATTTGATTTATTTACACACTTAAAATAGATTAAAAAAAAAACCAAAAAAGTTTAATCATGTGATGGTGTGCTACAAAAGCAACTCTGGGTTTATTCAAGATGGTAAATAACTCTGACATAACAATTCTAAATCAAATTGATTTTACGAAAATTAAGTTTCAAACATTTATTATTATTATTTTTAAACAAAATTAAACCCCATTTTTATACATTGAGATCCTTTTTTTTTTTTTTAGATTAGGTGAATTTGTTTTTTCTTCAATTGAGAATTATGCTGTGTATATGTATTTTACTTAGTTTATACGTAGTTGTGAGGGATTTTTTGCAAGATACATACGCATAATTAATATTTACGAACTTCATGCATGTACCACAGATGCATAACTTTTATTTCACATAAAAAATTAAAATTACTAAAATTAAAAACAGCGCAATAATTACTCATGGTTCATCATGCACAACTTGTGTATTATATGATGGATATATAAATTGGCTTCCAGCATTGAAGTGGGGGCTTCCCGCTATCACTGTCCCACTCATTGAGGTGGAGGGGGCGGGTCTTCAGCCGGGCGGTGTCCAAAGAGACTGGGTACGGCGGGACTTTACATGGAACTACCCAGCTACGGCTTTTCAGCTGCAAACTTTAAAAAAGTTCAAATAAAAATGTGCTTTTTCTACATGCAAGAGATGCAGCATTTGAAATTCTAATAGATAAAGTTGTGGCTTAATTCTTCTTTCTATGAAACTAAATTTAATCTTCTGATCTTTTGAGAGACAAAATTCCCAGATTTGGTAATATTGACCTTGTTTTGCACTGTATTAAGGCAAAATCTCAAATGCTTTAAATATTTACACTGATGAAACATCATGCTTTTGGTCTTTTTAACATGTTCTCATTGCTTTTTTCTCATGATGGAGCAAAGAAAATTGAGATTAAAATAGCATCTCTGAGTATTTTGTTATTCAAATCATTGTGAATCAGGAGCAGACGAAAAATGTTAGATGAAAGGTCATAACTGACATAGAAAACGGGGAGAGGAAAGGGGGCGGAGTCGTTCCACGCCCACAACTTAGCGGCAAATTTCGAATGAACGACTGTCGTTCTGCAGAAACTATGTCCTAGAAAATTGTTTTTTTTTTTTTAATTTTGGCTAAAAATGTAATAATCATAATTAAAAGACAACTGGAAACACGTTTACAATGGATTTAAAGATGACTGGAGTGGAACTTCAAGGGAAAAAAAATTGTTTTCTGCAAAAACACCTTCTAACAAGTTAAGTTCTCTTACAGTTAAACTGAACAGTCCTGAGAAATGCTCCTTTAAACTCTACCACCAAAGGGCACTACCTCAATGTCGCTAATAGCATCCGCTGCCATGCAGAAGGAAGCACATTTACTTGTAAATAACTCTGAATAGAAGCAGATCCGTCAGCTCTTTTATAGAGGAAACTCTTAATGCCAGCCCCTCTTTCATCTCGCCATTCCACAACTCCACTAAGATTTTTGTTCTACTTTGGCTTGCATTTTCAAAGCCTGTGAAGAATTTTTTCTGAGAGGAGACTAGCTGAAGGAAATTGAAGAAAAATAAAAAGATAGAAGAATGAGAACTGCGAGAGGGAGGTATTACCGGCTGGCAGAAATTGACAGTGCAACTGCATGGTGATAGAAGAACACAAAACCTCAACTGACTTTTTATACCTGTTTTGTAAAAGAAATGTTGTCTTTGTGCACTATTTCTCGATTTTTATTATAACAGGTAAATATTAAAATTTATGTCGGTGTGAGGCTCTCTGGTCTTGTATAAAAGATAAAGAGAAAAAATGTATATAAAAAAACATAAATATGAAAAAACATATATATTAAAAAGCAAGAAAAAAATATAATAAATAATAAAAAGAAAAACAAATATTTAAAATATTTAAGGAAAATGATGAAAATTTGATAAATAAAATTCAGTTAAAGAATTAATAACTTCGCCTTTTAAACAGATTTACAAACTGTAGAAAAGTTTAAATTTGCTAAATAAATATGAATATTTTAATTACAGAAGCTATACAAAAAAAATGAAATAAAAAAAACATTTGACAGAAGAAAAAAAACAAAAGAAAAAGCAAGGCTAATTGCAAATATAGCTAAAAAATGGAATCAATTATTTATAACAGTGCAAAATGTTAAGATTAAATACTAACAAAGTTGAACAAATTAGAAACATAGACAAATTGCTGCATATTTTAAGCAGCGCTAATTTAAAGGCTAAATTATAGCTAAACAAATTAGGAATAAGGACAAACTGAGGCGTGTTTTAAGCAGCGCTAATATGAAAGCTACAGGCCAACATAGCTGAACAAATTATGGATGTAAAAAAAGTATTAATTTTAAGCAATGTAAATAAAAAAGGTTCGCTAAAAAAAAAAATTGAAACATATACAAATGTGTGCACAGTTTAAGGAGGGCTAATACAAAGGCTAAATGCTAACTTAGCTAAATAAATTAGGAATATATACAAACTGGTGCACATTTTAAGCAATGCTAATATGATGGGAAAGTGCTAACTTAGCTAAATGAATTAGGAATATATACAAACTAATGCATGCTTTCAGGAATGCTAACATAACGGCTAAATGCTAATATAGCTAAACAAATTAGGAATATGCACAAACTGATGCTTGTTTTAAGCAACGCTAATATGACGGCTAAATACTAACTTAGCTAAACGAATTATGAATAGACATATTGGTGGATATTTTAAGCAGTGTTAAAATAAAAGCTAACTGCACAAATTTAGAAAATAGTAGAGGGTGTAGGGAAAAATATTGATTTGGTGATATAATGGGATATTTCATTTAGCAATACTTGCGTCTATCTAAAATACAGACTAGATGATATTCAATTATTTATGAGTGAATGTAGTTCCGTTTTTGTTCCACGTAAACCCCCAACCGCTAGTTAGCAGCTCTCTGAGCCTCTTTGAACTGCTCTACAGAGCACCAAAACAACAACAACTGTTTAAAAGTACTAGAGAAGCGATATATAGCAGTTTGGGGAAAAAGAAATACATTTAATTTCCGCAGTCATTCTTGTAGAACTATGGTTTTTTTTTTTTTTGTGAAAATTATTACCTTCAAGAACAATTTTTTCTTAATTTACTAAAAGAAGCGCACCATTAATTTGTGGGTAAAAATTTGCCTTTGTTGCCTCTGTTTTGACATTCGACAATTTCACTCACAGTATGATCAAAAACCTCACCCGTCAGACGAATATGCTTGTGAGAAGAGCTACCGCTAACCTTTATTTTTACACTTTTACAATTTTTTACCATTTTATTACCATTAAAAGTATTATAATAATCAGGTAGAGTTTTTTATTTACAAGTCATACTTAAAAAAAAAAAAAAAAAAAAGTGTGAAATTGTTCTTGTATAGTCTCTGGATATATCGTGATACATATCGTATCGTGAAGGCACGTATTGGAATACATATCGTATCGCCAGAATTGCCAATACACGCCAAGAATATTAACAAATTCATGCATTTTTTTAAGCAGGGCTAATATAAATGCTAACATAGCCGTACAAATTATGCATAAACAAATTGACGCATATTTTTTATCAATTTTTAAGTTGTTCAAATGTAAAGGCTAGCCAAACAAATTACTGATTTAGCAAATGTATAGATATTTTCGGCTTACAAACTTATGAAGGCTAAATGCTAACACAGCTAAGCAAATTGGGAAAATAGATAAATTGATGCATATTTTACAATTATAAAGGCTAAATGTAAATAAAATGCAAATTCTAAAATTTGCTAAATAGTGAAGACATTTTGAGTACAATCAGCTGAACTGTAAAAACTAGCTAAATGTGTTAGCATACAAGTTAGGCACTATAAAATACTATTTGCTAAGCCAGTACTGTTAAACTAGTTGACAAAAAATGAACGGTAGAAAATCCAACATTATACTGAATATTGTTTAAATAATTAGAAGTTGAATTATGGAGCTAAATTGGGGCCAATATCATTTGAAACCAAAATAAAATATTTTGAAAAAAATATTAATGTTTAGCCAAACTCAAAAACTCAAAATTTCAATTTCAAAACTATTTTTTCAGTTTCAAAACTTTTTTTCCGTTTACGAACCTCCAAGTTTCAGCTTCAAAACTTTTGGCCCAGTTGTGGCGCGTTGGGCGGGGCTAACATGAGGACCAATCAAAATCGCTGAGTTTTGAAACTGCAAAAATAGTTCTGAAATGGAAATTTTGAGTTTTGGAAACCTATTTTTTCAGCCAAACATTAATATTTTTTTCAAAATATTTTATTTCGGTTCCAAATAATATTGGCCCCGATTTAGCTCCATATTAAATTGCCTAAAATTAGCAGAATAATAAACAGGTATGACAGCGTTCATGTCAACAAAAGACTTTTGCTTTTAGCTTGGTTCAGTTTTCCGTTACAGTTTCAGCCCCCGCTCGTCTCCCACTATGGCTGGATGAAAAACAGAGTCCAACGGACCTTCAGCGCTTCCTTTCATCACATTCTTTTCCTGTCCGCTCGCCACAGGTGACTTTTTTCCCAAGCTGACTTGACAGGAAGCAGACAATGTCATTAAAAACACCCTGCATCTGCCAGGGGAGTGGGAAGGAATGCTAAGTGTCCTGAGATCTGCCACTTAATGTGACAAGGGCATTTCAGCGGCTGACACTCCAGCCTTAACGATGCTGCGCTGAAGGCCATGCTGCGAGCTTTACCTCTAAATGCTCTTCAGTTGTCTTTGCATTTTTTTATGTTCTAAGTAGTGTTTTAAGGCAGATAAATTGGAACCCATTTACCCTTGCTGCCTCCCGGCCCATATGTTCGTGCTGTGTCCATTAATTATCTTCATCCATAGGTGTCAGTGAATCCTTTCAGGTTTGATCTGCTTTGCAGCAAAACCATTTCTCACTGAAGCTATAAGCTTTGTTTTTGTGAAGTCCGTCTATTTAAAGAATTGGATTTTGAAAACCAGACGGCAGTGAAATCTGTGCCGCGTTCGCCTCCCCGGCCGTGCCCGGAAGCCCGCACGTGTGCTGCACCTTCAAACACACATCAAGGCTTCAGCGAAGAAAAAGGGTTCAGATGCAATTTGTGACGGAGCATCTTTGGTTGAGGTGTGATAAGAAAGCACCATGACTGAAGTAATGGCAACCTGGCTCCAAGTTAAGCGCAGAGAAGATGGAGAGAAACTGGAAATGCTCACTCTCTAGCTCTGCCCGAGTCGTTTAGTTCACTGGTGTGACCCCACCAAGTTCTACAGAATTTAAAAGACCCACTCAGATCATCTTGTTTTAAAAGGGCCCTACCACGAAAATTCTACTTTTTGAGGTTTTAAGTGCATTATACTGTTCATTTCCTCACTATAAAGACCTGGTATTTTTTATCCGTTCATGCATTTAAGAGTAATCCTCTAAAGCCCCTCCCATACTCACGAAAACAAGCGGTTGGAAACGTGCTGATGTAAACACGATGTGAACCGCCCCCTTGAGGAAGCGTCTGTGCTGCAAGCTACAACAAAAACTACGCCCATGTTTTTTGCTGAGCTTTGGCAGTGGATAACTACTTCCCTGTACCAGGAACCGCTCTCAGACTCATCTTTCAAGATGTTCTCGGTTTGTTTCGCTCTCAGATTTCTCAGTCTGAATATGAAATTAATTGAGAGCGGAACAACTGAACCAAAACAGCCACCGTACCCGACGGTCACGTGATTTAAACACGGTAGAAATGAGGTGATTGGTGAGCCGCGGACAAATGTAGAGCATTAATTGTCATGTTATCCAAAAGGAAATAATTGTTCCAACCGTTTACTTGTTATAACGTTTAGTAAAGTTGAAAGATATGACATTAGGCTAGTTTTTTTTTTAAATATATTTTGGCATTTATTAAGGTTTTTTAGGCCTATTTGGAATTTTGCTAATGTTTCAGCTACATGCTAACTGTTTTGGCTAATTTAGGAATTTTTCTGTTTTTTAGGTTATTTTGGAGTTTAGCTAAAATTTCAGCTGGATGCTAGCTGTCTTGGCTAACTTTGGCTTTTTCAGTTTTTTAGGTTAATTTCGCATTTAGCTAATATTTTAGTTGGCTTTTAGCTTCAGCATTTTCAGCTATTAGCTTCAGTGTTTTTAGGTATCAATTTTAGCATCAGGCCAAATTCTTCTTACAATATTCACACTAGCATTATTGCTTGTTATGCTATGTCTAATATTTAGTTAGTTTAAAGCTAATAATAGTTAAGATGTGTTGCTTTATATACAGTTAGTGCATGACCTGATTAGTGAACTGATCGGAAAAACTAATTGGTGATTAGTCGACTATTAAAATAATCGTTTGTGGCAGCACTATTGGACCGTAATGATGGCTTGACCCTTTTTTGGACGAGTGTTTTCTGCTGTAATGGCCTTTGGTCATAGTTACGTTATAGTTAAATAAACCTACCCTGCCTCAGGTCAAATCTCCAATATCTATTGATTTTTTTCATTTTAACATGATTTTCTTTAAATCATGTAGGTTGGTTTGATTCTATTAACAAATTCCCCAAACAGATCCATCTGGTTGGATCATATAGGATTAAAAATCTATATATATTGGTTAATTGTCCCACCCCTAGTGTCCTCCATGATCCATTAACAAACTTTTCTGTGAATGAAATGAGATGTCATCTATATGTCACAAAGAGTGATCAAAGTTCAGTTGGTTTAACTTTCAAGATTCGTTTAATGCTGCAAGTTTTGTACGTAGAGTCCCCAAAAATTTGCTTAGCGACGCGTTAATGTAAGAAACCTAAAAAAACGCATGTTCGCATGAACTTTTCATTGAAATTGGCATTGTTGAGACTGGTATGAACACAGCATGAATTGGGACTATAAAGTGGCGGGAGAAAGTGTAAGCAGATGGATGATGGGAAGCGGGGGCAGGCTTACTCTATACCAGGGGTCTGCAACCTGCGGCTCCAGAGCCACATGTGGCTCTTTTATCTCTCCATGTTGCTCTCTGGCTGAAGAAAAATAAAATAGTAAATTTAAAAAAAAATTTAGATTAGCTATTATTTTAGCAACAAACTAACGTTTTTGGCTAATGTGTTACTGGAGTTCTTAGGCTAATTTAGATTTTTGGCTTCTATTTTAGCAACATGCTAACGTTTTTGGTGAAGTTTTCAGAGAAAATTCTCCTAAATTGGAGTTTAGCAAATATTTTATCAGATAATTTATTATCTACTGAAGTTTTTTTGGGATAATTTAGAATTTAGCTTCTATTTTAGCAACATGCTAAAGTTTTTGACTAAGTTAGTTTTCTGAGGAATTGTAGGCTATTTTGGAGTTCAGTTAGTAATTAAGCAACAAGCTAGCTTTTTCTTTTAAATCAGATTTGGCCTCTGATTAGTTTTTCTATGCGAATTTGGAGTTTTTTCTGATATTTTAGCAATATGCTAACATTTTTAGCTAATTTGTCATCTACTGGGGGTTTTAGGCTAATTTTGAGTTTAGCTTTTATTTCGGCAACATGCTAAAATTTTTGGCTGAATTAATTTACAGAGAAATGTTATGCTAACTTGAAGTTCAGCTAGTAATTAAGCAACAATCGCTACTAAAGTTAAAAACGCAAAAAAAAATACCTTTTTTGGAGATGCTAGTTTCTTTTAATATAATTTTATGCTTCTGTTCGTGCCAAAAATACACATATTCACATTTATTTAAAAAAAACAAACAAAAAGAAGGTTATGAATACAAATCCACATTTCTTAAATGCTAACGTAAGTCAATGCGGCTCTTTCTAGGTTTTGATCAGTAGAAAACGAGCTCAAATGGCTCTTTTACTCTTAAAGGTTGCCGACCTCTGCTCTATACCAATAGACCTGACCACAACTCTGTCGAAGTCCCAAAGAAAGAAAAGAATTTTTTTTTATTTTGTTGTCTAAAAATGTTATTTTATTATTATTATTATAATAATTCAGTTATATAATAATAATCAGTTAAGAAAAAAATTCATGTCTTCTCTTCTAAGCGGAGGTTCTTCACTGACCAATAAACCAGCATGAGAAGTGATGGACTCCTCCATGTCTTCCTGCTTATAGCTGCTGCCATGTGGTTCAGTTAATGTAGACTTTTATGAAAGCTGACAACAGGCGTTTGTCTTGATGCAACATTTTTCCTTTTGATTTTATATGACAATTATTTTTTCACCAAGTGTTCTTTTTTTTCTTTAGGAGAGACTTAATTAATTGAGAAATTCACAGGGTGAAAAAAGTAGATTATCTTGAGTGTGCTATATTATAAAAGTGATGCGGGTAATGAGTTTGAAAGTAGACGTCGGCTTCACTTGATTACACCTGATTTCAGCCCTCAGGACTGCTGTCATTAATGTTTTGGATGATCCTTAACGGAAGGGCGCAGACAGGGTTTTTCTTCTCCATTAAGGTCATTAAAAGGAGACAACAACCAAAAGGAAAAGATGTTAAAGTAGTTTGATCCACGTCCACCTTTTCTTTACAGATAAGTGGCAGCTGCTCCGATAAATGTCTGCATCTGAATTCATTTTAGGAAAAAAAAGCCGTCATATTCAGCTACTGAATTATAAACCTAATACAAATAACACATTCTTAATGGATCTTTTTTTGTCAAAACACTAAAATACATTAAAATACTTATTTAAAAAATGTTTTTTTTCCTTTTCTGAAAGAAAAATTTGGTACAAAATACAAAATCATGGAAAGAAAAAGAATCAAAATACTTAATTTTGCTGGTAAAAATGTATATCCTAGTACAATTTGAATTTATAGCAATTGTCTTTAAATATTTAATTTAAAAACAGTTTTCAATTTTATATGACAATACATTTAATATAATAATGATTTTTTTCTTAGACTAAGGTTGCTAACATTTGAATACACTCATTGTTCAGCTAACATACAGACATGTTATCAAACATGGGAGAATTAGGAAAAATAAACCTGCACAATTACATGTAAACATGACCGTTTAAAGCAAACTTAAAATTATTGCTCAGAATTTTCAATTTTTTCTTTTTTTTTTAAATTAAATGATATTTATATAGTACATAGTAGTGAAACAAAATAAATCAATGCTTAAAAAAATCCTGGGTTAAAACTTAAATGACCAACACCAAAAGTTAAATTTGACATTTTTTCCATTCATTTCTAGGATGTATTTTTTTTAATCCAATTGAACAAGTTCATATAAAAGAAATGAAAATCAGTGACTCTTTTTCCTGTTTTTGTGTTGATTTCACATGTTTTTTGACAAAAGTGTTGACAGTTTCCCCCACAAAGCTCATTTTTTAGAATGTTTACAACCAAAAAACATTTAAAAAAAGCCTGTTAGGGTGACAATTGCAATAAACTATTTTCAGAATTTAAATATTAAAGAACTGGGGAAAAGAAAGAGCATTTGACTAAACATAAATTTAACAGAGCAACACAAAACAGATGCAGCAGTTGTGGTGAGTCACTCAAACCAGGTTTTAACAGTTAACCAGATTACAAGAGAAAACATTCGGCTAAACCCACATACAGGAAAATCACACAAAAACAAGACAAAATGTTCAAATTTAACACCAGAAAAGAAAGACAAAACTGGATGAATGGATGGACGGATGGATGGATGTTTTGTTTGATCCTATCTGGAGAAAGTTAGTAACACAAGTTTCAGAAATGTACACAATGGAGAAAAATAGCATAAATAAAATAAAATAAAATCTTGCAGCTACTGACGTATAAAATCTGAAATTGATCGTTTAGGTGATAGTTTCTTAAAGTTTAAGTTTTGATTTAATTTATTTGAGTAAAGTTCCATTAGTTGTCACGCACCTATCTGTGTGTGTAGAGTCTTTAATATGACTCGGCCGGGATTGGATTCACGAGCTTCCAGTCTCAGGGTAGACACTCTACCATAAGGCCAGTGAGCTTTCAAACATCGATTGTAGACAATACAACAAAATTATACAGATATATCAGAATCATTACAGAAATAATGAAATGCATTGATTAAAAGAAACAAAAAAAAATGTGCGAAGAAAAAAGACGTCATTGTTCTTAATGTAAAAATCAAGCATTAATTAATAAATAATTGCATTAATTTTAAAAATAATTTTAAAAATTAAAGCTTAAATTGTCATTTTATGTACTCTTACAGGTGTAAGACAAAATAAAAGTGAAATATCGTGATACTTCATTTTGGCAATATTTGGATCGAATTAAAATTCGGCCAAGACAATATTTAATTAATAATTGATAAGCAAAAATGTAGTTCAGCGACTTATTTGTGTTTTCCGCTTAAATCCTCCAAACCACTAGTTTGGCGCCAAACCACATTGAGCAGCTTCACACCGCACCAAAACATCAACCGAAACTATATGCCAATAAAATTCATAAATAATTGTGGATTTCTGCACTTCACACATCATGAACGGAGCTTCAGTCAAAACCCTGAAGACGAGGTGGTCCACAGCTCTGTGAAAAGACCGTCGTCATGGCGATGAGAGGTGAATTACTGTTTATTTTCTGCGTGTGTGATGGAAATTCAGTTTGGACTGTCAAGGAAATAAAGCATCTTAGCCTTTGTCCAGATAAAAAAAACATATAAATTGTCCCTGGTAAATTCTTAGGATATATCGTGATACGTATCGTGACACATGTATCGCGACACATGTATCGCGATATGTATTGAATAGTCAGCCGTTTTCCAATATTCACCCCTAATTTTTAGTAAAATATCATCAGCTTATTAAACCTAATTGATGGCATGTGAATTATTTATTATTAATATTATTATTGTGATTTTGTTTGAAAAAACATTTGGCTTGTGTAGGTGTAATTTACCCTTCTTGTTAGATGTTGAAACTTCATGCCATCCACTTGTTGCCATAGCGATCTGAAAGGCAGAACATTTATAGGAGCTGCAAAAGTCAGTCCGCTTATATGGGGATTCACGGACGCACGCAGGAAGCTGACATTTGGCCCGTAGGATCCCAGCATAATTCGCTGCGCAAACATGAAATTTAAAGCTTAACTCTGGATGCCGCTTTTTTTTTTTTTTTTTTTTTTTTCTCCAGAGCCGATCCGCGGACCGCACCTTCTCCCTCAGGTGGATGATGCGGTGCTAAGCGCCTGATCTGAGCTCCTATTAGTCACGCTGCTGTCAGGCGTGCACGCAGATTTACTGAAAATAACCGCCGTTGTGTTTTCCAAGCATTTTATTCTCTGCTCTGCTATCATTCAATTTGCACCCAGATATAAATCTGCAATATAAAAGCAATCCAATGATATTCATAATAAGTTATCTTGGCTGCTTCTAATTGCATCCAGTAACTTCAGAGGACTCCTTTAAAGCCTCTCCCATGTGGCGCCGTTGATATCTTAAGCCGTTCATGGAAGATTAAGCAGGTAACGCTATCATCATGAAGAACTTTCCATCATTTTTAAACTCTGGCTGTCACCTTTTAGTGCAACATTTTACGGCGGTGGGTGTCGGTTGCCTCCGCCCAGAACTCCAGCTGCTGGACGTAAAACGAAGCAAAGCAGCTTACTTTGTACGGCGAGGAGGTCTCGACCGCCAAATGGGCGCAGTGATCCGAAGTGGGTGTGGTTTGTTTCAATCAGCGGACTCGGAACTGTCAGAAAAGCCCTTCAGATCGAGTGTACGCTAGGATTGGGCGGAATTCAAATTTTAATACCGTCAATATTCCTCCACATTTTACCTCAATATATAGTATTACCTTGACTAATGAAGTATTTCGCAATGGCCAAAAAGCTGGGTTTGCCTCCAGCATCTAAAACACAATTATTAAAAGAACAACAACATGAAGTGGTTGAATTAACCTTTTTTTTTTTTTTTTTTTTTAAGTAATGCAACAAATAACAGCATTAAACTAACAAAGCATTTTCAATTTTCTGATTTTCTGCCATTTTTAACAACAATACCAATTAATTCAAATAAACAACTGACCTCATTTTAAATAGCTGTATGTTGATGTAAAGAGCGAAAAAAAAAAAATTAAACTTTGAGCGTAAAATGTTTTTCAAACAGCAGCAAATTAGTCAAAACTGTCTGCAGAAATAAGACATCCCCCCACATGTTCAAACATTTCTCGCGGATAATTCAGACCCCCGTTCGCGCTTCTCTGCTCCTGCGAACTCGTGTTTAATACGAATTCTTCGCTTCTCCTCCACGTAAAGGGGCAATTCAAGTCCAAGTGTGTCTGGGAAAATGTAAAGTCTTTCCTCGCTAGGTTAAACCGCGTCGCTCTGAGAGAGCCTTTCTTCACGCGGATACACTTTGAACCACAAACTTTTACATTTAATTGTAAGTAATGACTTTTTGTTGTAGCGTGACCTTTTTAAAGTAAAAAAAAAACACTGTTGTTATGTATATTCAAGCACTGGAAGCTTCGCGCTAAAGCTAGCAGACTGGCGATTATTGGTGATAACATCGAACGAAAAAAATTAGATCCGAGACATGAGACAATTTTTTTTATATTTTTAGCTAAATGAATGGGAAGGGAAAAATTCGGATTGGGCTGACGTCACTGCGTGCGCAAGACTGTCTACTATGAACGTATGTTTAAAAAGGGTTTTCGAGGCAGGTTTCTATGTTGCTTTTCCTGGTGATTATTGACCCCTTTGGCTTGCCATAGCCTACTTCTGCATGCATGTGCTGGCCCCACAGGCATTTGATGTGTGCGAGCTTGTGGCGACATTTTGTCATATGCGCTCGCGAGTGGAAGTGGAAAATGACTTTTGACCATTGGGGGCGGAGACAGAATTCTGCTTTGACTTTCTTCTGATTGTCTGCCGCTATTTATTAGTCAAAAATGCGTCCTTAAATTAGAGGTGTTTCCATTTCTCGCAGTCGTCTTTTTCATGCGTAATCTGGATTAATTGGCTCTCCGTGACTCGTTCATGCGCCTGTCTCACTCCTGAGCTGTAATGTGCCGATGTCACATATTGCTCCCCGGCAGATTTTTTTTATTAAAATATTTTTTAGAAGTGA
The DNA here is from genome assembly GCA_003999625.1 of Oryzias javanicus. Taxonomy (NCBI): domain Eukaryota; kingdom Metazoa; phylum Chordata; class Actinopteri; order Beloniformes; family Adrianichthyidae; genus Oryzias; species Oryzias javanicus. The sequence goes on along the minus strand of CM012455.1, from coordinate 8,516,451 downwards.
AAATTTTAACCACATTATTTACCACTCTCCGTTCAGTCAGTTTTAGGTTTTAAATTTATTTGCATTCACACTATAGTGACTTTCGGCACATAAAAACTCAATCATACTTTCAGAGATTTCAGCAATCTCGGTATCAAAATGCTCCGCTTGTTAAGGACTTTAATACTTTTTGTATTCATAAACTTTAAAGTTTTTGAAATATTGAGCAAAATGTGGTCCCATAGGAAATGAATGAGAAAGTCTTCAAATTTCAAAACTTTAGGTAAATTAGCAACAAACCTTTAAATATATTCATGGGGTATGTTTTTAGCAACATGCTAACGTTTTTGGCTAATTTATTAACTAATGGCGGTTTTTTTAGGCTAATTTAGAGTTTAGCTTATATTTTAGTAACAGGCTAACGTTTTTGTCTAATTTAGTATACTGAGGAATTTAAGCTATTTTAGAGTTTAGCTAGTATTTAGGCAACGTGCTAGCTTTTTGGGCTAATTTGGCATCTTCTGAGGTTTTTTTATGCTAATTGGGAGTTTAGCTAATATTTTAACAACATGCTAACATTTTTGGCCAATTTGCTTTCCACTGAGGTTTTTTTCAGAAATTTAGGTCAACTTCATCACTCTTTCATAGTTCTTTAAAGAAATTTCAAATCCTTTAGAAAGTTTTATATTTTGCAAATACTTTTAGCATTTTCTAGGAAATAGCTTAACAAGCCTTTAAATATATTCATGGGCTATGTTTTTGAGTTTACCTAATATTATAGGAACATGTTAAAGTTTTTGGCTAATTTGTTATCTAATGGAGGTTTTTATGCTAATTTAGAGTTTAGCTTATATTTTAGTAACAGGCTAATGTTTTTGACTAATTTAGTTTACTGAGGAATTTAAGATATTTTAGTGTTTAGCCAGTATTTAAGCAACGTGCTAGCTTTTTGGGCTAATTTGGCATCTTCTGAGGTTTTTTATGCTAATTTGGAGTTTAGCTAATATTTAACAACATGCTAGCATTTTTGGCCAATTTGCTAACCACTGAGGATTTTTCAGAAATTTAGGTCAACTTCATCACTCTTTCATAGTTCTTTAAAGAAATTTCCAGTCCATTAGCAAATTTTTTCCTTTTGCCAATACCTTTTGCATTTTCCGCAAATAGCTTAACAAGCCTTTAAATATATTCATGAGCTATGTTTTTGAGTTTACCTAATATTTTAGCAGCTTGCTAATGTTTTTGGGTAATTTGTGATCTACTGTGGTTTTTTATAGGCTAATTTAGGCTTAAGCTTTAATTTTAGCAACATGCTAATGTTTTTGATTAATTTACTTTACTTTACTGAGGAATTTTAGGCTATTTTGGAGTTAAGCTATTATTTAAGCAACAAGCTAGCTTTTTTGGATAATTTTGAATCAAGTTTTTTTGGGGCAAATTTGGAGTTTAGCTCATATTTAAGCAACAAATTAAATATTTTTGCAAATTTGGCATCTATTAATGATTTTTAAACAATTTTAAAACATTTTTTTCAGAATTTTAGGTCATAGTCCTTTAAATAAATTTCCAGTTCTTCAGCAAATTTAACATTTTGCAAATACATTTTGCATTTTCAGCAAAAACCTTCAGCAGTTAAAGTAAATTGTGTCATCTTCTTCGGTAAAAAGGCTCAGAATCTTCAGTGACTACTTTCAGCAAAAAGCAGTCACACTAGATTTATTGCAGGTAATGCAACTTTTCTAGTTTTATTTAATTAATTAATTTTTTTTTAGAAAATATTCTGTCTTTAAGGCGTCAATAATGACGGTATTGAAAATAATACCGCGTCTATTTTAGACACCGACGGTACACACTGTTACCTTAATACCATTGACCTTTGGCTAAAGGTCTACCTTTGGCTAATTTTGAATCAAGTTTTTTTGGGGCAAATTTGGAGTTTAGCTCAAATGTAATTTGAAATTTTTGCAAATTTGGCATCTATTAAGGATTTTTAAACCATTTTACAACATTTTTTTCAGAAATTTAGGTCAACTTCAGCGCTCTTTCATAATTCTTTAAATACATTTCCAGTTCTTCAGCAAATTTAAAATTTTGCAAATACATTTTGCATTTTCAGCAAAAACCTTAGCAGTTAAAGTAAATTGTGTCATCTTCTTCGGTAAAAAGGCTCAGAATCTTCAGTGACTACTTTCAGCAAAAAGCATTCATGCTAGATTTATTGCAGGTAATCCAACTTTTCTAGTTTTATTTAATTAATTCATCTTTTTTTTTTTTTTAGAAAATATCCTGTCAATAATGACAGTATTGAAAATGATATATTTTAGACACCGACGGTACACACTATTACCTTAATACCACAAAAGTCTAGTGTACTCGGGACCTATTCAGGGTGAAACCCCACGACCTGAATGAGATATACAGCGGCCACTTGTTTTTTTGCATATCACACCCGCCTTGATGCCCTTCTCATCTGTATCACGGTGGGACAGGAATCGAGTTTTCGCTGGAAAATAAATGCATGCTGTTCCTCTTTTATGTCTGTCAACAAGGCCTGTGGATATGGCAGCCAGTGTTGACTGGACTGCTTGGAAAATTGATTTTTCTACCTGAATATATGAGGACTGAAATCATCAGGAAAAGCGACACATTTCAAAAAAATATCTGAACAGGTGCAACAGGTTCTAAAAGTCCAACAAACACGTCTTTTAAAAGACATCCTGTAATAGTCGGTCATATCCGATTTTTCTGCTGCTTCTTTCAAAATCACACTTCCAGAGGTGAAGCTGAAACCTATTCGCAGCCAAACCCTTCGCTTAAGCCAAACACCAAATCAAATTAGAACTGATTAAATGTCCCACTCACTTTCATTTTAAAGAATTGGGGATGTTTTCATGGACACATTACCGATTTCACGTGTGCAAAACGACTGACTAAACAGGCTTTAAAGCTGCAACTGCAACTGTGTTGCCTGGGAATTGATTATAAGGTAATACATTTTCAATGATGCCCTCGGTGTTATCTATTTGCCTTTTTTAAAGTCTGAATCAGGAGCCAGGAAACATCAAAGGCAGCAGAAGGTCTATTATGCATGGGCTTTTTTTTTCCAAACAGAAAATGTGAATTCTGCTTGTTTGAAATTCCTGCTGCATCAAGAGCTGAGGAGTGATACACAGCCCTGCTCAGGAATTATCAAGCGCTCGAGAAGATCTGAGCGCGCCTCAAGAATTCTGTTATTAGCTTTTGGCAATAAAAAAAAAAGAACATTAACTTGTGTGGTAAAATATCACAAATTCATGTTTATTTTCATGTGCTATTATATTATTTAAAAAATTGTTGCTAAATACTGACATTGAAACACTGTGGCCTACAGTACTGGTTTCAGTATGTTGCAGTTCTTCAAGTGACCACTAGGGGCTGGTTTAAAAAATCAAAAAAATACACATTTATCCTGGATATATCTGACTATGTGTATAAAGATGCAACTTTAATTCTTCCAATTACTCTCAAGCCCATATCGTATTGGCAAGAATCTGTCGATACGATACGTATCGTGATACACATCTCGTGATACGATACATATCACAGTATATCGCAAAACTGTGTTAATTTCTGATGGTGCATTTAAACATTTTTGATTTGTTTATATATATTTATATATGTAATATTATAACACATTTCATATTGAACAAAGTATTATTTTGAGTAAACATGACATAAGTATAGGTCAAATAAAATAATACACTAATTTTAGATGTAAATTTGGACTTTTCAAAAATAATAACAGCTAAAATGCTTTCTTTTCTATTGAGGAACTAAACAATTTTCTACTTCCTTGTAACTTTTAAGTTGTATTTTAACGTTACAAACTAGAAGTCCTTTTAAAAAAAATGTTCAACCTAATATCAGTTTTTTGGACAATTGATTAAATATCAAGCTTTTTTAAGTAGAGTGACATAAAAGATGTTCTTAGATATCTTGCCAACAACAACAAAAAAAATAAATAAATAAAGGAATTTAAGTTTTTAGCCTTTTTTAAAATAATCATAAGAACTTTATTTTAATTACTCATTCGTAACTCCTTTCCCTTCTATTCACTTAGACGTTTGAAAATGTTCATAACAGTTTATTACATTTTTCAATCAATAAATCTTTATGCATTTCAGTTAATTGAGGATCCATCCTCACATGATCATGGAAGATGATCTGACAAGAAAAACTGGAGAAAAATCAAAGAAAACATCAACCTGGAAAGAACAGGCTTGTGGTCTTGGAGCTCTTGATTCTGTTTGTAAGTGAGAAATGCGAAGAGACAGCTGCACTGTCCGTATCCTCTCTTGACAGTGAAAAACGACAGCAGAGGGTCGTAGCTGTCAGCGGCAGTGATAAGATGCAGCGGTGTGATTGTGAGTGCCACAGAATGACACTACACGCGGAGGAAATGCGGAGTAATAATCCGGAGGAAGATGCAAAGAAAGATTAGATAATGCAAAGTCCTTTGGAATCTAAGGAGCCTAATATGATAATAAAAATCACTTTAAGATACTGATAAAGAACAGAGCAAACACAGCGATCTGTGTGCTCTTTACCATGGCTGAGCACTGGCTCACCAGAGGCTGAGCTGAGTTAAAATTTGATCATTTCGCAGTAATTATTTAAAAAGCATGTTATTTTTAAAAACACGGGAAAAAAAAAAAAAAAAAAAAAGATCGTTTCAAACCACATGTGAATACCCCCTATCATCTCACTGCGCCGCAATTCTGCTGGAAAATGTTGAATTCTGGCTGTGAACTGGCAGCGTTAAAGTAAATAAAGTAACTCTCTGCTCCACTACACCACAAAAATTACTCCGGACCAGCCCGGGGGGGTGTTACCCAGGCCTCACTTCCCTGATCCCCACACAGCTCAGAGGACCAAGGAGCCTAATAATGTCCCGCTAACTGTTGGATGTGACATCTAAGGTAGAAACAATGCTATTAAGACTGCACCAGGAAACCCCATTATTTCCCCTAAAGACTGTGTTTGGATGGGTAAATAACTGCAAAAGAAAATGTTTGCTGATGAGAGATGAGTTTATCATTAAGGACGCGGTTTATTGGGCACATTTTGATTTCAAGAGGAACTGAAAGAGGGATTTAATTACTGGAATCAAGCAGTTTTTGGTCCATTAAACAATAAACAGCAGCATAATTAATGTGGTTAAATAAGAGTAAAAGCATTATTAATCACACGCTGACTTCAGACTTAAATCTGTCGTGTAAAACACATTTTTTACTCAGTTGTTATTCCTAATAAGAAAAATTTGAGATTAATGACAGAAAAAAATAGCAAACGTGCATTTTATTTAGTGATGAAAAGCACACTACCTTGTTCATTTCTCTGCTTTATGACCGTTATTATTTATTTCATCATACTAAAACTACAGTATAAGGAAAAAAAACTAAGTAATTTCAGCAATCTTGGTATCAAAACGTTCAGCTTGTTCAGGACATTACTGAATGTATTTTTGGTATTCATAAACTTAATAGTTTTTTAAATATTGAGCAAAATATGCCCCATAGGAAATAAATAGAAAAGTCTTCTTAATATTAATATACTTTTAAATATATTTATGGACTATGTTTTAAGTATTTTAGTGTAATTTTCAGAAAAATTTGGAGTTAGCTTCTATTTTAGCAACATACTAACGTTTTAGGCTAATTTGTTATCTACTGGGTTTCTTAGGCTAGTTTAGACTTTAGCTCCTATTTGAGCAACATGCTAAACTTTTGGCTAATTTAGTTTACTGAATAATTTTTAGGCTATTCTGGAGTTTAGCTAGTATTTAAGCACTGCTATAGCTTTTTTGGCTAATTTGGCGTCTACTGAGGTCTTTATGCTAATTTGGAGTTTAGATAATATATAAGCAACATGCTAATTTTTCTGGCTAATTTGTTATTTACTGAGGTTTTTATAGGCTAATTTTGAGTTTAGCTTCTATTTTAGCAACAGGCTAACGTTTTTGGCTAATTTGGTTTACTGAAGAATTTTAGGCTATTTTGGAGTTTAGCTAGTATTTAAGCACTGCGTTAGCTTTTTTTGGCTAATTTGGCCTCTACTGAGGTCTTTATGCTAATTTGGAGTTTAGATAATATATAAGCAACATGCTAATTTTTCTGGCTAATTTGTTATCTACTGAGGTTTTTATGGGCTAATTTAGAGTTTAGCTTCTATTTTAGCAACAGGCTAACGTTTTTGGCTAATTTGCTTTACTGAAAAATTTTAGGCTATTTTGGAGTTTAGCTAGTATTTAAGCACTGTGTTAGCTTTTTTGGCTAATTTGGCGTCTACTGAGGTCTTCATGCTAATTTGGAGTTTAGATAATATATTAGCGACATGCAAATTTTTTTGGCTAATTTGTTATCTACTGAGGTTTTTATAGGCTAATTTAGAGTTTAGCTTCTATTTTAGCAACAGGCTAACGTTTTTGGCTAATTTGCTTTACTGAAGAATTTTAGGCTATTTTGGAGTTTAGCTAGTATCTAAGCATTGTGTTAGCTTTTTTGGCTAATTTGGCGTCTACTGAGGTCTTTATGCTAATTTGGAGTTTAGATAATTTATTAGCAACATTCTAATTGTTTGGCTAATTTGTTATCTACTGAGGTTTTTATAGGGTAATTTAGAGTTTATCTTCTATTTTAGCAACAGGCTAACGTTTTTGGCTAATTTGGTTTATTGAAGAATTTTAGGCTATTTTGGAGCTTAGCTAGTATTTAAATAACAAGCTAGCCTTTTTTTGGCTAATTTGTAATCTAGTAAAGTTTTTTTTATGGAACAAACTAAATATTTTTGAAAATTTTGCATATATTAGGGATTTTTAAGCAATTTACTACAAATTTTTCAGAACTTCAGGTCAACTTCAGCGCTCTTTTCTTTCTTTAATGAAAATTTTCAATATTTTGGCAAATATAACATTTCACATTTTCAGCAAATTCCTTCAGCAATCAAAATAAATTGTCACTACTTTCAGCAAAAAGCATTCACATTAGCATTATCACAGGTAATGCAACTTTTTTAGTTTTCTATTAAATGTGTGTTATGCTCATTTCTGATTAAAAAATAACTGCAGAAAACACACAAAAGTTATTTGGAAAAACATATAGTCATTTCAGAAATGAACACATTTCTTAAAAACAATTGAACAATATTGGATTAGTCAATTTTAGCTCATAAAAGCTAAGAGTTTATATATATTACACATATATTACAGACATAAATATCCAAAATGGTGGCCATTTGTAAAGATGGCTACAAAAACATTAAACATCTATTTGCCCCGTCTCCGCAATATTGAGGGCACCTACAGAAAAAAATGTATAGTATATAGATTTCAAAATCTCTGATTTTATCGTGCCTTTCTGAAAGATATTTGGCATTTATGCCAAATTTGGTGATTCTGCCTCAAAATGTCACACAAGACGTCTGTTTAGCTGCTTTAAAAGAATAAGGTCATTTTTGCCTTTATAAAAAGAGTAGTTTGTCCATACCTTTGAGAGTAAAGTTTAAAAAAATTCCCTTCCACAGTAAAAGCTTTACTTCGTGGGAGGCAAAACGCATTAACTTCATGCATTTGTTTACGCGTGCAGTGGTTGGGCAGAGGAAGCCCACAGCTGGCATCAACCATGAGGTGGGATGCACTCTGGACAGGTTGCCAGTCCCCCAGGCTAACAATGAGACAATGAACTTGGTGTTAATGTGTTTGGCTGTCTCCACTTTTCTATTCTGAGAGGCTCTTTTTCTTCCTAACTGTCTAACCTCTGTGTGTTTCCTCTGTCACACAGATTCCGTTTTTAAAATTTACTCTTTAAGGAAAAAGGATTTTCTACCTTTAGGGCATAAAAACAATAGGGAAAAAAATGAGGCTAATAAGAGTACAGTCTCAGTTTTCAGCCGTGTATCTTTACAATTAGCAAGATATTTGCCTAACAGCTCTATCTCGAGATCATTATCTCGTTTATATGATTTATTTTTTGCTTTAAATTACATTGGTAACTGAAAATAAGAAGCTTAAGGTGGGGTTCCTCTACTAATTTTTCTTTCTTTCCCCTCTTTGTGGGAGTAAATATTGGGTACAAAGAGTGCTAAAAGCCTGATCCATCAGGGGAAATCTTATCTTATTTAAGGCACATCCCTTCATGTGATCAGAACCCCTAAAGTCCGGCTTGTTTGGTCAGTGCGATTGCTCCATACTGGTCCTGTTGGCTAGTTTTACAAAAGAAATGTCAGAGTTAAGTGGTGCCATCACTCTTTTCATTTATTGGTTGAGGATAAATAGATGGATACTGCCACTTCATGTTAAAAATGAGAAAAATACCCATAATACCCATGTTTTTGTTTTTTTCAGAATGTTTAATACTACATCCAATTGCACTAGCGCTGTATCTATCACTATTTTTCACTTGATTTTTTAATTTTTCTGAAATTCTATGAACTGTTCCCGGTTCCCAGGTGACAAATGCAGGCCACTTGAGTGCAGCTTGACTGTTAAAAGTTAGGATATTAACACAAGCACTAACTATGAAATTGCGCTAATTAGATTTGCGTAAAGGACTCACAACAATTTCAGAAAAACTTGCATTTATCAGACATAATTTTATTCTTCTGGAGAAGGTGGTTTGAGGTCAATGAAAATGGACATTTGGCAAAACTGTAATAAAAAACTTCTTTCAGAATTAAATGAGTCATGTACAACCAGATACCATAGGCGCCACAAGAGGTCCCACAGCGTCAAACAGCTCATCAAAAGTCGAAATTGTTGGAGCCACAGCTCCTTTGTATAACCACGAATTCCCAAAATGTTTTCATCCGTAGCTGATCCCACTGAGCTTTTTGACCTGAATAAGACGCCAACGTCTCCTTTGATTGATGATGATGAGCGTTAGTGCCGTGGCAGAAATTTGAATGTATTTCCAACATATTCTCATTCCCAAGTCGTCACATATTGACTTTTGGTTAAGGACTCCTCTGTCATAATTCATGCATGACAAAATAGACCCAGATGCTGGCAAATTCCACAAGATTTCAGATTTTTTATCGACGTTTATTACAACTTTCATTATTGTTCAGGAATAAAATGTGTAAAAGCTTCTTAACAGAAGTGTTCAGATTTGTATAACTGTTAAAACTTCTACAGTGGAGCTTAAGCTACATTGGAGCATTAGCTCCAGAGTTTAGCGTTAACCCCTTTGCACGATCAATGTGAATCTGTGACGAAGAGGCAGATACGCAAATGTGATTTAATAAGGCAAACAAAACCAAGCAGGACAAAGCAAGGCGTAGTCAAGACAGGCTGTGGTCAAAATGAAAGAACGAGGAAGCAGGCCATATTCAGTACACAGAGGCTTAAATGCTCAGAATGGATGCAGGGCGAACAAGACTTCACAGAGAGCTGTGGTGAGAAGCCAGATAAAATACTGTGGTGGTGATGAGCAGATGGAAAACAGCAGAGAGTGATCAGAGTCCTGAGTGAAGGCAGATGAGGTGGTCAAAACTCAAAGTTCCTTCTGGTGGTTGATGGAGGAAGTAGCAGGTTGAACCATGACAGAATCAGCTTAAAGCACTTACTTTATATTAGTAATTTGTGGCATGTCTTTGAAAATCCCTCCAAAGTGTTACTTACCAGAGCTAAACAGCTTTTCTCTGCAGATTAGTTAATTCACATTGATCGTGTGGAGTTACAGTGTATCAACAACTATTGTAGGTTTTGACAGAAACTCCTCAGAAGCTTAAAAAAAAAACAAAAAATTAACTTTTAGGGTCGCCAGCTGTATTAGTTTTTTATTTTCTACTGAAATGTGCTGGGGAGGGGTTATGATTCTCCTTCCTGCTAACGCATTTCAGCCGCCATCTTTTCTACCACCAGATACTCCTTGATCCACCTGTACTCACTAGTTGTCTTCTTGTTCTTCTGGCTACTGTAACTCTTCACCGTTTACGTGTGCATTGCAATTCCATACATTATTTAACGAAGATCTACTGATTCTGTGGCTTTGTGACATTTTACATTATTTTGGTCCAAAACAGACAAAAAAAGCCGCTTTTCTCCACATCCAGGACATCAGAGTGTGCGTTATGTAGGTGTGGACAACTCCGATGTTTAAGCATTAAAGAAAGAATCATTGGTGTTTTTTTTTTACATTCAGTTTCCCGTTAGGCTTTGTTTGGGGTAAACAGAAAGGAGTAGCTCTGGGGGGCTAAAACCCACAGTTGTGCCTCTGTGACTCGAGCCCGGCTTTTCAAAACACTTTTTGTTGTGAGGCTTTCTACCTTGTGGGATTCGCCACATTTTAAACATCACTTGATGTTTCTTCCTGAGGCCTGTAGATAGGTTAAAACACTGGTTCTCAGCTTTTTTTCACACATGTTCTCACTGTGAAATTTCAGGTGAACAACCCCCGCCAGCATAAAGCAGCTTTACTGGAATGACAGAGAGCTTTACAGTCACAGAGCGCTTTGGCAGCAATAAAACAATAATAAATCATTAAGATTAACACAAACTATAAAACGGAAACATGAACCACACATCTTACTGTTGCAAAAGTCTTTTGTAGAGCGCTAAACTTTTTGAAACAATAAGGTAGAGACCTTTGAACAAGAAGAAATGACTTAATTGAGAATGGAGACCACACTATATAAGGATAAGGTTTTGATTTAATTGAGAAGGATATATAAGAGGATTCTTTAAGTAGGGAATTATTTTATGTTATGGGGGATTTTGGGCATATAGAAAATAGAAAATTTAATTCCATCCATCTTCTAAACCTGGAGTCCCTTTTGAGGACTGCAGTGTTGCTGGAGCCTATCCCAACTACTGTTGGGCGAAGACAGGGGAAACTTTGGAGAGGTATCCAGTCTGTCATAGGACCACACACATGCTATGTTCCTACCTCGCCTCTGGCTCTACCGGCCCCACCTGTTCCCCACTTCCATCTGAATGAAGGATCGTCTGTGGCAGTGGACCTCACCTCTTGCTCAATTGGAATCTGAATGAATAAATGTCTGTGGCAGTGGACCTCGCCTCTGGCTCGAATCAGAGGCCCACCTGTCCCCCAGTTCCATCTGAATGAAGGATCGTCTGTGGCAGTGGACCTCGCCTCTGGCTCGATCTCAATCTGAATGAAGGATCGTCTGTGGCAGTGGACCTCGCCTCTTGCTCAATTGGAATCTGAATGAATAAATGTCTGTGGCAGTGGACCTCACCTCTGGCTCGATCGGAATCTGAATGAAGGATCGTCTGTGGCAGTGGACCTCGCCTCTTGCTCAATTGGAATCTGAATGAATAAATGTCTGTGGCAGTGGACCTCACCTCTGGCTCGATCTCAATCTGAATGAAGGATCGTCTGTGGCAGTGGACCTCGCCTCTTGCTCAATTGGAATCTGAATGAATAAATGTCTGTGGCAGTGGACCTCGCCTCTGGCTCTAATCAGAGGCCCACCTGTCCCACAGTTCCATCTGAATGAAGGATCGTCTGTGGCAGTGGACCTCACCTCTGGCTCGATCGGAATCCGAATGAAGGATCATCTGTGGCAGTGGACCTCGCCTCTGGCTCGATCTGAATCTGAATGAAGGATCGTCTGTGGCAGTGGACCTCGCCTCTTGCTCAATTGGAATCTGAATGAATAAATGTCTGTGGCAGTGGACCTCGCCTCTGGCTCTAATCAGAGGCCCACCTGTCCCACAGTTCCATCTGAATGAAGGATCGTCTGTGGCAGTGGACCTCACCTCTGGCTCGATCGGAATCCGAATGAAGGATCATCTGTGGCAGTGGACCTCGCCTCTGGCTCGATCTGAATCTGAATGAAGGATCGTCTGTGGCAGTGGACCTCACCTCTGGCTCGATCTCAATCTGAATGAAGGATCGTCTGTGGCAGTGGACCTCGCCTCTTGCTCAATTGGAATCTGAATGAATAAATGTCTGTGGCAGTGGACCTCGCCTCTGGCTCTAATCAGAGGCCCACCTGTCCCACAGTTCCATCTGAATGAAGGATCGTCTGTGGCAGTGGACCTCACCTCTGGCTCGATCGGAATCTGAATGAAGGATCGTCTGTGGCAGTGGACCTCGCCTCTGGCTCGATCTGAATCTGAATGAAGGATCGTCTGTGGCAGTGGACCTCACCTCTGGCTCGATCGGAATCTGAATGAAGGATCGTCTGTGGCAGTGGACCTCGCCTCTTGGAATCTGAATCTGAATCACCTCTGAAATCTGAATGAAGGATCGTCTGTGGCAGTGGACCTCGCCTCTGGCTCGATCTGAATCTGAATGAAGTCGTCTGTGGCAGTGGATCACGCCGGCTCGATCTGAATCTGCTCATTCTCTGAATCTGTGAATAATTGTCTGTGGCAGTGGACCTCGCCTCTGGCTCTAATCAGAGGCCACCTGTCCCACAGTTCCATCTGAATGAAGGATCGTCTGTGGCAGTGCCTCACCTCTGGACCCAATGAAGCTCTGTGGCCCGCCTCTCAATCTGAATGAATGAAGGAATCGTCTGTGGCAGTGGACGTCATCTCTCTGATGCTCAATTGGAATCTGAATGAATAAATGTCTGTGGCAGTGGACCTCGCCTCTGGCTCTAATCAGGAATTCTGAATGAAGGATCGTCTGTGGACAGTGCGACCTCGCCAGTCTTCTGCTCAATCTTGAAATGAATGAAATAAATGTCTGTGGCAGTGGACCTCGCCTCTGGCTCGATCTGAATCTGAATGAAGGATCGTCTGTGGCAGTGGAGTCCTGCCTTCTTGCTCAATTGGAATCTGAATGAATAAATGTCTGTGGCAGTGGACCTCGCCTCTGGCTCGAATCAGAGGCCACCTGTCCCACAGTTCCATCTGAATGAAGGATCGTCTGTGGCAGTGGACCTCACCTCTGGCTCGATCGGAATCGAATGAAGGATCGTCTGTGGCAGTGGACCTCGCCTCTGGCTCGATCTGAATCTGAATGAAGGATCGTCTGTGGCAGTGGACCTCGCCTCTTGCTCAATTGGAATCTGAATGAATAAATGTCTGTGGCAGTGGACCTCGCCTCTGGCTCTAATCAGAGGCCCACCTGTCCCACAGTTCCATCTGAATGAAGGATCGTCTGTGGCTGGAATCCTCACCTCTTGCTCGATCGGAATCCGAATGAAGGATCATCTGTGGCAGTGGACCTCGCCTCTGGCTCGATTGAATCTGAAATGAAGGACTCGTCTGTGGCAGTGGACCTCACCTCTGGCTCGATCTCAATCTGAATGAAGGATCGTCTGTGGCAGTGGACCTCGCCTTTGCTCAAATTGAATCTGAATGAATAAAATGTCTGTGGCAGTGGACCTCGCCTCTGGCTCTAATCAGAGGCCCACCTGTCCCACAGTTCCATCTGAATGAAGGATCGTCTGTGGCAGTGGACCTCACCTCTGGCTCGATCGGAATCCGAATGAAGGATCGTCTGTGGCAGTGGACCTCGCCTCTGGCTCGATCTGAATCTGAATGAAGGATCGTCTGCGGCAGTGGACCTCACCTCTGGCTCGATCGGAATCCGAATGAAGGATCGTCTGTGGCAGTGGACCTCGCCTCTGGCTCGATCTGAATCTGAATGAAGGATCGTCTGTGGCAGTGGACCTCGCCTCTGGCTCGATCTGAATCTGAATGAAGGATCGTCTGTGGCAGTGGACCTCGCCTCTGGCTCAATCGAAATCTGAATGAAGAAACATCTGTGACAGTGGACCTCGTCTCTGGCAAATCTCGTGCCCCCAGCTGTCCCAGCTTCATCTGGAGGAAGCATTGTCTGTGGTAGTGGACCTCGCCTCTGGCTTGACTCAGAGGCCCACCTGTCCTCCAGTTCCATCTGATTAAAGGATCGTCTGTGGCAGCGGACCTCGCCTCTGGCTCGATCGGAATCTGAATGAAGGATCGTCTGTGGCAGTGGACCTCGCCTCTGGCTCGAATCAGAGGCCCACCTGTCCCCCAGTTCCATCTGAGTGAAGGATCGTCTGTGGCAGTGGACCTCGCCTCAGGCTTGTCTCATGCCCCCAGCTGTCCCAGCTCCATCTGGATTAAGCCCATCTTTTACACTATTTAAACATGTACAGTAGTTGCTGAGTCAGATAAGCTAATTCTTCTTTAACAGTCCTGGTAAATTCCCTATCCAACCTGGGAGAGGATCCTTCATGTGGACATCCCTGAGGTTTCTTCTTTTTTTTCTGGAATTTGTTTTTTTTTTTTTTTTAGTTTTTCCTTACTGATAAGGATGTTCTAAGGTGGGGTCCCCCTAACTTTTTTTTGTGAGAGCCACATAATTGTTTTCTTCTCTGATTTGGGGCTAGGGTCAGTTTGTAGGTGAACAGAAAAAAATTGAACAATTGCAGCTTAAACGTAAACATTTATGGTTTCCTAGAAAACCACACATAACCACATTTTATATAATCCATTTATTTAATGTTCATAAAAAAACATTTTTTGCACTAGATATATAGCTTTACCTGTAATAATGCTAGTGTGAATGCTGTAAGCTGAATCTGACTGCTGAAGATGCTAGTGCTGATAGCTGTAGATGCTGAAATTGATTGCTGAAAACACTGAAGCTAATAACTGAAAATCCTGAAGCTAATAGTTGAAATAGCTGAAGCTGATTGCCAGCTAAAATATGAGCAAAATGCCAAATTGGTCTAAAAAAACACAAAAAGCCAAAATTAGCCAAAACAGCTAGCATGTTGCTCAAATATTAGCTAAATGCCAAATTAGTCTAAAAACTGATAAAATGTTTAATTTAGCCAAAACAGCTAGCCATATGCTAGCCAAAACAATTAGCATATGGCTAAAACATTAGCTAAACTTCAAATTAGCCAAAAAAAAAAATGGAAAAAAGCCTAAATTAGCCAAAACAGTTAGCATGTTGCTCAAATATTAGCTAAATGCCAAATTAGTCTAAAAACTGATAAAATGTTTAGTTTAGCCAAAACAGTTAGCCACATGCTAGCCAAAACAATTAGCAAATGGCTGAAACATTAGCTAAACTTCAAATTAGCCCCAAAAATAATGGAAAAAGCCTAAATTAGCAAAAACAGCTAACATGTAAGTGAAGCTAAATGCGTAATTAGCCTTAAAAGATAGTCAAATGTGAATCACTATTAAACCAATAAACAGTCCATAGGGCAGGGACTCCCAGTTTAGTTTAGTTTAGCAATAAGCTATTGTTTATATTTTATGACTGATTTTATGTTTTTGGATAATAACCGGTGTGATGACAATCGTGTTGTGATATTGGGCCTTATAAATAAATTTAAATTGTATTAACTGCGAGGCAAGAGCGCTAACCACTAAACTTTGGAGAAAAAAATTGACTTTATTTAATTTTTTCAACTAATTTGAACCATATTTATCAAAATCTATTTAATGTTTTATTGTTAAAGGATAAAAAAGACAAACCCCAATTGAGAAAGGTTGAGATGGATTAAGTTGAATTATTTTTGTCATTATAATTCATGTCAACTTATAATCAGACAAGTTGTTTTTCCTGACATGTTATTCATTTTTGGATGTTAACAAACACTGTAGCAGAATACTATATTTAACATCCAGAAGCGGATAAAAGCTTGTGTCTATCGTAGAAACAACATCCATTGCTTTTGACTCACATCCGACTTTTATAGTTTTGATCTTTTAGAAATGCTAAACATATAGCGTTTTGCAAAACAAGCCTATTCCTATGAACATGAAGGAACCCGACAACACATTTTCTGTTACTATCAACAATTTTGTACAGTACAGTGACCTGACAATGGGAGTATTTTTAGAGCGTTTCGTTATTCTTCCCTCGGCTTCATGAAAATTCAGTAAATTCAAAAGGTTGATACAAGCAGCCGACTAAAAGCCTCCAACAAGAGAAACCATATTCAAACCGATCCTGCAACATTAAAATGATGAACAAATCTGATTGTATTCATTAGAAATCGTACAAACTAAGGCGACTTTAATTGTACACAATTTTTGAAGGGTTCAGTTGCATGAGGAAGTTTGCAGCTGCTTTCCTGCGGCGCATGTCAGATTTAAAATGAACCTCATAAAGAGGTGTGACTTTCTTGCAGAAACCCAAAGAAACAATGCTGCGTTGTGTAATCTTGGTTTTGTGCGACGACACAAAGTTCTTGTGCGGTGGCGTCTTGCCCCGCCGTCCCCACCGCCCCCCCCTACGACTGATTGATTTGCTGTGACAGCGGCTTTTAAGTTTGCCGTGGCAGCTCCAGCACTTTCTCAGCGTGGCTCCTGCTTTATTTATGACAGCGACATATCCGTCTGGTACATGTAGGGTCCAAAATCTT
Organism: Oryzias javanicus; assembly: GCA_003999625.1. NCBI lineage: Eukaryota > Metazoa > Chordata > Actinopteri > Beloniformes > Adrianichthyidae > Oryzias > Oryzias javanicus. Next base: position 8,500,146 of record CM012455.1, on the reverse strand, counting down.
CCTCTTGTCGGGTGACACTATTTGCATGGCGCAGCAGTTCCTCACAGTAAATGTAGGAGGCATGTTCAGGACTTTGTGCCAGTTATCTCGCAAAAAAAGGAAAAGAAGCGAAGACTCCAAAATAAAAGACAGTTTGTTCTGTGTGAGAAATTGTGAGCTGGCTAAGAGGAAATTTGCTTTGTATAGATATGAGTGGGCGTGTGGTGCAGAAAGTCTTCAGAACTGGAGCGCTTCTGTCATTGTTTTGGGGGATTTGTCTTTTACATTAAACTAATCCTAACTCATCTCCAGGAGGGAAACAACTAAATCCACAATATTGATCTTTTTGAAGGACTCATCTGATGACAGATGCCAAGTCTTGACTTAAGAATTGAGCGGTAGTCATAGAGCTTAACTCATAGGTTGGCCTTTTCTTATGACTAAAAAAAAAAGACCTTTTCCTAACTTGTTCTGATAATATCGCTGTAGGGCTCTTCTCAGTTCACTCCACCTACCCGAAGAGGTGACAGACGCACATTCACTTCTCTTTTGCAGCCTCTTTTTTGCACAGTAGGAATGACACGATCCCTCTTTAGACCAGTCTAGACCTCTGTCTGACCTACATTAAAGCGTCGAGTGTAATCGACCAGCGAGCCACATACAACTCATTTTCCAGGGAGTCCATGTTTTTCTCAAAAACTGGTTGAAATGTGGATTTTACAGAAGCAGATGGCTAATTTATTATGGCCCCTCAGCAGTAACTGAGTGTGAGAACTGTTTTATTTTAGGTAAAAAAAAAAAAAAAAAAAGAAGAAAATCACCATAATTTGCACATTTAACAAGCTAAGACTTTATGGTGAGTGAAATCTTAAAAAAAACCATCACTTATGGAGCATGAAAGAAAAAAAAAAATCAAAATTCACTAAGAAAACCAAAGCACACGTGTCAGGGATATCCAAAGAAAGTCTTGCAATTATTATAAAATGGCCACATGGCTTTGGCGGCCATTTTGTGGCCCGATCTAAGATGCTGCGATTTTAACGAAATTTCACACACACCTTACCAGCTTAAGTCTACAGCCACCACTGAAGTTTCGTCGACCTTTGATCTTAGGAAAAGGCGGCCATCTTGAATTTTCAAGAAAAACAACTTTAGTACGAGCTACACAGGAAAACTCCTCCTAGGGATTTTTATCGACTGTCTTCTAACTTCTCTGACATTATTAGGAAGCAGTTGGGGAAAAATGTTGTAATTATAGGTTGTAGATTTTGATTGGCGAGCTCGCAAAAGTGGCGTTCTCCTATTACTCGCACACTATATGCTGAAAAAATGTGAAAACCTAATGCATGGATCCCCAGGCTTGAGCTGAACAAATTGATGTAATGTAAGATATGAAAAACGTTACCAATGTGGACGTAGTTAGCATAAACCCAGTTGCTAAGCAAATCCAAAAGTTTACTTTTGCAGATTCTTCTGAAACTCGTGTCTATCTGTTCGGTATCCCCAGGTGATTAAAACATAAAATGGTTGCTATGGAGATAAAACCAACAGAAAAGTCGCCATTTTTAAAGAAGTGGATTTTACATCAGCCTGGGTCGAATGTGGATGGTGGGGCAGGTAGAGGGGTGCATTTACGCCTTTTAAGAAAGAAAACACAAAAAGTTATTGAATTTGTAAGGACGAAGCAAAGGCGGCGTGTGGATCCATTTGCAACAGTTTTAACATAAGCACCAAAAACAGGAAGACGAAGAGCGGAGTCAAAGACGGGCCAGGGTCAAAACGTAGGGACGAGGCAGAGAGCGAGAGAAATAGGCTAGAGGTCCAAAAACACGAGAAGGCGATCAGAATCGGAAGGCTTAATCTGTAAGTGCAAGATAACTATACAAGACTACGCACGGATGATTGTGGGTGGGAAGAATATAAACAGTCCAGGTGATGACATGATTAGAATCAGCGGATTGAACCGGAACTGGAAAATGACGGAGGAAGAGTTAATATTCTGGGGAGAGCTCCCTCTGGTGGTCGGAGGAGAAAATAACAGGCTGAGTCCTGACAGAATAACTTATAATTTAACTTATTTGCGATATGAATGTTACCATGTTGGACCCAGGACTACAGTCCTGTCCGAATTCCCTTCCTACCCCCCTAACTTTTCCAAAACTGTGTATCGCGGGACTATCTAGTGCCCTGGATTATAACAACCATTTGGACACCTTGCTCCCTTTTATTCTTATGTTCTCATAAAAAAAATGTGGTTTAAAAAAAAAAAAAAAATAATACAAAAATACTTTTTTTCATTAGTAAAAATGTTAAAACGCAATGCATTATGGTCAATATTTGCCAATCTAGTGAGCATTAATCCACACTGGTTTTTTTGTAGAGACTTCTGGGAAATTTCTAGGGCACAGGATTTTGGAATTGTACATTCAAAATGACAAACGTCCGACATAGTGGACTAAGTAGTGAAGAAATTCAGTTACAAGCCGTGACTTACTTCCTTGGGTTTTAATCAGTAGTCCTGGAGCATCTCACACTCTTGACCTTGTCATCCATCTCGGCTTGTCCGCTGGAGCGTCCTCTGTTGCTGACCCGGCAGCCCCTGATCGTTCCTGTTCCTCTTCTTAACATCCCTGGTTTTACGGAAACGAGTGACCTCTGTGAGAACTGTGAGGGAAATCTACTTACATGTATTAAGGCTCTATATTCAAACCTTCCACTTATCTCCCCGGCTCCTGTGATTTTATCGCTTGGAAGTTCTTACGATTAACGGTTCAGAATCAACTCAGTCATTTCACTTAAACCCGAGGAGGTAAGAATAAAATCTGCTCCCCCGTGGAGAAGTGAGCAAATGAAACAGTTAAAGAGAGAATTCCGGGCTGCTTAAATACAAGCTGGAGAGAAATCATCAATTACTTCAACCACAATTGTATAGCAAGATGGTTAAACAGCAAACGTTATCTCAGGAAATAAAAATAGTCCTCTTTGTAACAACAAATTGTTCAATTAAGTCAAATGTGATTACATTCATGATGCCAAATATCGCCTTACTCTGAAAACTGTGGAAGAGGTGGAGGAAGGTTGCAAAAGAATGAAAGGAAAAGTGTTGAAGATTGTGGTGAGAGCATGAGAGCAGCCACATTCTTATTCTCATAATGCTAGCTTGAGTTAGCGTTAGCGCACAAGCAGTAGGGTATGGTAAGTAAAATGGGTCAATAAAAGCCAGGAAAGGAACCGTCATTCTGTTCTGGTTGATGTTGTAATCGTACATTTTTGTTTCTTTCTTTAACAATCTTCTCATGTTGTAAACCAAATCAGCAGAATGCTTTGTATTTTTATTTTTACCGATTCCTTTATTGATTTTTTTAAAAGGGGGCAGACAAAATACGATTTTCTTCCTTCTGTCTCCTTTTTAGTTTTTCTTTTTGTTTCAATCCTGTTTTCCTAATAAGGAATATAAATAAATAAAAATAAAAAATGGCGTATCGGTAATGAAAAACGCTGCTTTTTACACTCGTTAAAAAGTGAAACACAATGCTGCTGCGCCCCCGATGTTTGTGTACATATTAACGAGAGCAACCTTCCACGTGGTGCGAGACGCAGACTTTAGATCAGGGGTGGGCAAACTACGGCCCGAGGGCCACAGGCGGCCCCCTAAGCTACTTAATCTGGCCCTCCAAATTAAAATACATTGAATCAAAAACCCTAATTATTGTTTTATTATCATTGTATTTCTGGTTTCTTCTCGTGAATGGTGTTGTTTCTCCGGCGTTCGTGCGCAGTTTTCTGAGTCAGATGGTGATTTTTCAGATTCTTTGAGTTCACATTTTCCTCTGAAGAACATCAACCCATTGGATCACCAAATAGAGAACAAAAATCAAAATTTTGAAGTTAAAATTCCCAAATTTTCAGTTATTAAATGAATATATGTGGATTTTAATCCAAATTAAAGCATGTTTTTCTCTGAATTCCATATAATATTTTTAGTTTATGAGGTTCATTACCAAATCACTTCTTCCATCTGCTCCTTTTTCCGGCCCTTATGACAAATTTTAGAACCCTTTCTGGCCCACAAATCAAAAAGTTTGCCCACCCCTGCTTTAGATTATCAGGAAAGATTTGTTCATATATATATATTGTTCATATATGTATGTTTTATAATTTTTAAGCTGTTTCTGTTGTAAAAGCATGTTGGCTTGGTAATTTATTGACTACAAAAAGAGATTTTAATTGCAACAAAGAACAAATGTTTTAAGATTTGTAATAGTTTATGAATGTAAGACATACTTGAAAAGAAGAAGAAAAGCAAAAAATTAAGAAATTATTATGTTGCTGAAAGTAAAAAAAACTTAAAGATAGAAAACATGAAGTGATTGATGGGATTGAACTTGAATTTGAATAAAGTCATTTTATTCAAGAACAAAAGTGTTTTTGACGCTCGTAAGTGACAAAACAAACTTTTGACGCGTGGTTCTGAATGCGCCAAAATGGCGGTTTCGACGTGTGGTTTGGAACGTGCTTTTCACGCCACTTTTCCCGCCCGTTTTGGTGACGGTGTAATAGACGTGCTACTTTTATAAACCTGCGTATGTTATTAACATTCTCATTATTTCACTAATAAATTTTACAGTATGTGAACTGTATCAGATTAATATAAATATATAGTAGATTATAAAGTATTTCTACACAAATTTGTCTAAATGTGTAAATTCAAAATTGAACTAAATGGAATTGAGTGGATTGAAAAAAATCTGAATCTAATCGATTCTGGAAATGATTGATATCTGGCTCTAATATATGGTTCAGTTTTATCAGCATATATTAGATTTTTTTCTTTTTTTTTTTTTTTTGCTTATCCTAAACCACAAAAACACGTCCTGCTTCAATAGTGCTACAGTGATGTCTAAACAGTTCTTCCCAAAAATGTTCCTTTTTTTTTCATTCACTCAGTGTCCACATGACCTTTGGTCCACTCTAAACTCTGCAGAAGTGGGCATTTTGACAGCTGCTGCATAGGGAGCATCCCGATTAAAGCGAAGACCAAAACGGAGCCTGAGGTCAGGACCACAATCTGTCTTACAGGCTGACTGGAGAACCCCGAAGGATGAGAAGGCTGCGGTCTGCCGTTCAAACCTGAGCGTAAACCTCTGCCGTCATTAGGCCCGGATGTCAGGCCCGGCCGCCCCGAAAGATCTCAGAATGACCCCTCTTCTGCCAAAACACAAGCATTCCAGCCCTTTAATAATCCTTAAAAGCTGAATTTAGTGGAGTTTTTTTCGAATAACTGTCAAACACTTTCCACAACCCGTCTCCCCGTGTTTTCCGCGCCTTATTTAGGATGCTAAATGAGGTACGCAGACAGTGCAATTAAAACCGACTGCAAGTTGGACTTGTTTGGAATGGTTTCCAGGAGACGCTTTTATGCCTCTCTGCAAATGAACTTGGCAACCCGACTCGGTGGAACAATGCTCTTTGGACGGACAAAACCGAAATGGAAGTGTTTGTCATCAACCGAACACGGCAGTTCAGCATGAACACGTAGAGTGAGAAGCCAAATGCGTTGGTAAGGGGAAGATGATTTGGACTCCAGCAGACCTCAACACTGATCCAGACGCTATGGTTTAATGTCAGCATGTAAAGAGATAGAAAACAGGCTCAACGATGTAAAGTGCATCTGCAGGGTTGTACCAAGATAAACTAAAACTGCTTTTAGTCCTTATTCTAGACCGGGGGTGTGATTCGGGGGCTACATTCAACCCGGCTGATGTCAAGTGGGCAGGACCAGAAACATAATAGCAAATGTTTTGTTTTTTTCTTAGTTGGAAAAAAATGCCTCAAATAACCTCGTAGTTTAGCCTAATAGTGTAGCTGTTCAGTTCGTCTCTATTGTCCCGAGATTATTACTATTCTTATTTATATTATTTTATTTTATTTATTTATTTGCTTTTTCTCCATATGGATATTTCATTTAGCCATCTATTTTTCTAAACTGTCTCTGCCATAGGTGTATATGGGGACGTTTGTGTACCTGTACGGCTCTGTCAAACCGTTACTGTACAATTGTGAACTATACGGAGGTCCTTTTTTTTTTTTTTTTTTTTTTTTTTTACTTACACTATTTGATATAATTTGCTCTTTGTTGTTATATTCTGGTGCAGTTACAGAATATATATATATATAAAAAAAAAACAGTGTAGTTTAATCACTTATTAATACACTTTCATTTCCAGAATTCCATGCGTTTCAAATAAAATGGATTTCACTAAAAATAAATAAATAAATAAAGGTTTATTCAATTTTATACACACTGAATGTTTTAAGTTTGTCATTAAAGCAAATAAATACCCTGTCTAAAATATAAATGTGTTAATCAACGAAAAATTAAACTAAATTAAGCCTCTGGAACCGACGGACGTCCCCAGGCGTGATAAAATGTTAACTTTTTTAAGTTCTGTAAGTGATATTTTATTGAATTAAAGGCAGAATATGACCTTTATTTGTAGTTTTTGGACAAAAGCAATATTTTATTTTGACGAAAAAAAAAATGAACGGCTGCAATGCTGGAAAGCTCACCTGCGGTGGGGGCGGAGCTAAAACAGAGCTGTCCGCTGTTAGAAACCCCACAGGGAGGAAAGTGATCTTAATTTAGCTTTAGGACAGAAATGAGTTTTTATGGAGTTCCTCTACCAACACAAACTCTTCATGTGGCCCAATTAAGGAATCTGTGAATTTTGCCTGGAATTTTTTTTGTATTTTTATTCAAAAACATGTTGATTAGTTTATTGACTAGATTTATTGTTTTTTTTTTTAATTAAATTACGCATAAACCCTTCATTCTATGCTGTAAAAACATTTCGTTAAACTTTCCACAGCAAAATGAATGACGCATGATTATTTGTCTGATGTGTAAATAGAACATGGAAAATGACTAATTAGGAGAGGTTGTACTGATTAAAATGATACCATATAAGCATGTTAAATTGAAAATAGAGAGGAAAGTTAAAAAATAAACCAAAACTGAGTTTTAGGCCTTTGGTTTCAGTGGGTTAAACAATCAAACATTTTGGCGTTAACCTTCCTTTCTCTCCCAAAGCTGGTTTGGCCTTCATCGTGTTTATTTCTTGATCTTTTGAGTTTCCTTTGCACCCCTAGTGCATGAATTGTGCATTGCGGTCATTTCTTTAAAGAACCATAACTGGCTACAGGAATGCGATAGAAACTTGCTTTCTTTTTTGAAAATTCTTATATATTTTTTTCTTCATAACTGGGCCGGATTAAACTATCTGGGCCGTATGTTTGACACCCCTGTTTCAGACCTAAAAACTTGATGTCAGGCAACTTAAAAAAATAATAGGCCCATAGGTTATTAACATTCACTGAAGTTATATCATTTAATGTGCAGTATGTAAGTAAAAGTGTTTATACAAATGTCTTGCAAGTTTGGATGTTTTTTTTTTTTTTTTTTAAACTTGCTAGACGAAAAAAAAAATTATTTCTAGAAATATATTTTGTATAAATAATGTATTATTTCCTATGTAACAGCAGAGTCATTAAATGCAAGTTGCCTGTTTTGTTTTTTCTTTCTCTACCAGAAGGTGCTCTTTAAAGTCGTACTATATATCACATAATGAGCATTTCTAGACCATCGCTGCAATAATAACCCAGGTACCTGGCATCCCGTGTTGCCAGATTGGGCAGTTTTCTGCTCTTATTTTATGTGTTTTTGTTTAAATGTTATGGGTTTTTTTCGTTTTTTTTTGCCTCCCACTCGGCGCTATTAGAGACTGCTGTCTTATGTAATAAACACCTGTCTATTAGAGACCGGCCGCTAATGGAAATGACAGTTTTCTTTACAATCTGGAACATGGAAAATGGATGTCAAAGTGTTTTTGAGAGGGACGTTCTGTTGCCGTTCTGTAAAAACATCAGTTTTTTTTTTTTTTTTTATGTATTGAAACAAGGATGGGACTTACAAATATTAAGTAAATACGCCAACGGCTAACATGTAGCGGTGTCGGACTACCTTATGTGTTACTAACAAGGTTAGAAAATAATGTAATGTTTGTTAATTTGGTATCAGTCTGACTTTTTGTTTGCGGTGCTAACAAGGTTGGAAGCTACAAGTTTTGTAAATATGCTAACACGGCTAACACGTAGCAATATTGGACCATCTTGTTTATGTGTCATGTGTCTTATGTGTCGCTAACAAAGTTGGGAGTTAGTCACAGTAACGTCTGTTTTAATGGTACGCGTCTGATTTGTTTTTTGGGGTTTTTTTGTGTTGCTAACAAGGTTTGTAGTTACAAGTGTTGTAAATATGCTAATATTAAATACACAGCTAACGTGTAGCGGTGTTGGACTGTCTTATTCCCTGTTACAATGTTGGGAGTTTGTCACAGAATAGTTTTAGTGGTATCTGTCGGTATTTTTTTTTTATTTATAGTGTTGCCAGTGAGGTTGGAAGTTACAAATATTGTAAATACGCTAACGTTGCTATGTGTAGCGCTGTTGGACTGAGTTATTCTGTGGTACAAACAAAGATTGGAGATAAGAAAGTCGTAGTAATGTTTTCTTTATTGGTTATAGTCAGATTTTTTTTTTCTGTTGCTAACATGGTTGGGAGCTACAGATATTGTAAATGTGCTAACGTCGCTATGTGTAGCGCAGTTTGACTGACTTATTACGCTACTAACATATTGGGAGTTAAAGTAGTCATTGAAATGTTTATTTTTAGTCTGATTTGTGTGGGGTTTTTTAAGTGTTGCAAACAAGATTTGGAATTGGAGGCATGCAAATAGGCTAACATGGCTAGCATGTAGCATACTGAAAAACAGTCCTAGGCTATGTCCAAATTTGCCCCCTAGTGAATATATAGTGCATTCGCCACTTTCTAGTGCTGTCCCATTTTACTAACTCCAACAACGGGGTGCACTAGGAATTTCCCAGATGTCTTTGCGAGTTCATTGTTTTAGCGAATATAGACCACAAAGCATTGCAGTTGAACAATTTTGAACAAAAAATGTATTTCGTTTAAATAAACCAGCCACATTTTCATCATCAGGACACAGTGGAGTCACAAAAAAACGCAACAAAAGTCGTGAGCATCGCTACTTAAAGTCTGGGTGACTGACGACTTTTCTCTAAATCTTTGTCTTTGCTTAATGAAACTTATATATGCCATAATTTTGTAAGCTGACCATTCATTGACAGTGTGACTTATGGTACTGAAAACATGGCATAATTCAACCAAATTTACAAATTAACTGCTAATACTCTAACAGAGTGTATTTGGGATTAAAGCTGGATGTAAACACAAACTACCTGCATTATATAATTATACATTTTAAAAAAGGATCTATTATTAGACATTTTTTATTGGAAAAATAATGACAATTAACTTCAATCTATCCCACAATGCCAATGAATTCACCCTAACTTACATTGGTTTGAAGAAAGTGTTTTAAGAAAATTTGCTTATATTTGGGGTGACAAAGATATTTTTTAATAGTAGATTTGATTTCACTTTTGCCTTTCAAGAAACAAAACAAAACCAGCTTTTCTGGTTTTTCCAAAAACTCCAAAGTCTTTGAGTCATTGTTACTGAGTTCTATGACTCGCGGGATTTCCTGCGTCTTTTTTTGTTATCAGCTTTAATCTCCCACCACTACCGGTAATAACGGGAGGCTTCTGTTATTTGGAGTGAGACGACGCTACAGACGGCCACCTTGGGGAGATCACTCTATAAAGCAAAGCAAAAATTAAAGCCAGTGAGCAATCAATCCAGCTTTGATTAGATGTTGTTTCATTTACTCCTAGAAGAATTCGTCCATCCGCTTTATCAGTGTCACACTCCATTTCTTCCCGGTTGTCATTATGCTGTAAGTTTTTCCCGTTAGAGTGCCTCAACACCATTAAACCCGGGAAATTTTGCAACAACAGCAATATAACATGCAGCTACTGCTGTCCTTTTTGACAGATTTTGACATTTACAGTGGGAAGCAGGTCATATTCTTCTCTGACCTGTCAAAAAATCCAGCCTGTCATTTCATATAACTGGAGAACTGGTTCAGAAATAAACTTTTTTTTTTTTTTTTTTCCTGACTTGATAACTGTACGTTGGTGGCAGCTGCTAACGCAGTAGGCATTATTCTAGCAGTTGATTGTTGGCTAATTAAGGAATCGGTTTGCAAACAGGAAATCGTCAATACTGCCAATATCAAATAAACAGCGTGTTCCGAATTGGCCCTTCTTTGACACAAACTTTTGTTGGAGAAACTGGCCTGAAAAACAGACTTACAAGGGGGAGTGTCACTAAAGATTTATTGACAACTGGCCGACCGGCTGACAGGCGAGGAACATGTGGCAAAGTTGGCAGCCGGGAGGAAAAGAAAAAGCAGTTACAACCCGATTAACGAGATCTTCTAAAAGAGTAAACAACGATCTGGCGTGCCGTTTGAGATGGGCTGGGACTTACAACTGTGCAGAGATGGGCGGAAAAGTAGAAGCTGTGCCAGGTAATTGGTGGGGAGTTTGGGTTTCATACCCACGCGCTCACACGGGGGGGAAAACAGACGCGCGGAATGGAAAAGGGTGGGGAAAGACTAAACCGAGCCAGGCCCAGTAGCCTGCTGAGATCATGACTAACGGTCTTTCATTAGGAGGCATGTTTTAAAATGGATGTAAAACCAAGACTGTGGTTCTAGAAATCTCATTAAAAAAACCTGCTGCTTCTTTTAATGACACTCGAGTCCCCCCCGAGTCTCCCAAAAAAGGAGCCTAATGGTTAAAGTGGTACATAAATTCATATATACCGCACTAATAAAAGGATCGTACTAATATTTATTCAAAAATGACCTTACCAATGACAAGATAATCTCATTTATCTCTTTGTTTTGCCGGTTTCCCAGCACAATTTGTCGTCTTTGTTTTCAGTAAACATTTGTCCATTGATTGGAAGCCACAATTTCTGGGCATCATCGTGGCGAGGAGGAGCAGATGGACTATTGTTGCTAAATACAGCGGCGTCTCGGTAATACGGCTCCGCCGATGAGTTTACGATGTGTAAACTGCTCTTCATTGTTCGATTAATCTCTTTGAATCCCTCCTGGTGGAATCCTGGATGAGTTGGTCTTCAAAGTCCTTGTTTTGTTCAGATCCGTAACTGACCGCGAGGGTTGGATGCGGATATTTGACGCAAAAACAAATAGTTATGTCAAAAAAAATCAAGAAATGTCATGAAGTCTGAAAATATCTGCACCTTAATGTATTTTAAAACTTTTGTTAACACCTTGAAGCCAAAAAATTAAATACCTTACTTCAAGGTATGCTGAACGCTTTGTCATGATCTGACTCCTAACAACTGTAAGAGTCTAGGCCGGGGGTCTGCAACCTGCGGCTCCAGAGCCACATGTGGCTCTTTCATCTCTCCATCGCGGCTCTCTGGCTGAAGAAAAATAAAATGTCATTTTCAAAAAAATTTGAGATTAGCTATTATTTTAGCAACATACTAATGTAATGGCTAATGTTTTACCTTCTGGGGTTTTTAGGATAATTTAGAGTCTTAGCTTCTATTTTAGCAACATGCAAACGTTTTTGACTAATTTAGTTTACTGTGGAATTTTATGCTAATTTGGAGTTTAGCTAATATTTTAGTAAAATTATTATGTTTTCAGCTAATTTTTTATCTACTGAATTTTTTTTTTTTTTATAATTAAGAATTTAGCTTCTTTTTAGCAACATGCTAACATTTTTGACAAAGGAATTTTTGACTGAGATTTAGGCTATTTTGGAGTTCAGCTAGTAATTAAGCAACAAGCTAGCTTTTTTGGCAGATTTAGCCTCAAATTATTTTTATGATAATTTGGAATTTAGCTAATTTTAGCAATATGCTAACATTTTTAGCTAATTTATTATCTACTGGGGTTTTAGGCTAATTTTGCGTTTAGCTTTTATTTCAGCAACATGCTAACGTTTTTGACTAATTTAGTTGACTGAGGAATTTTATGCTAGTTTAGCTAATATTTTAGTAAAATTATTATGTTTTCAGCTAATTTTTTATCTACTGAATTTTTTTTTTTTTTTGATAATTAAGAATTTAGCTTCTATTTTAGCAACATGCTAACATTTTTGACAAAGGAATTTTTTGACTGAGGAATTTTAGGCTATTTTGGAGTTCAGCTAGTAATTAAGCAACAAGCTAGCTTTTTTGGCAGATTTAGCCTCAAATTAGTTTTTTACGATAATTTGGAATTTAGCTAATATTTTAGCAATATGCTAACATTTTTAGCTGATTTCTTATCTACTGGGGGTTTTAGGCTAATTTTGCTTTTAGCTTTTATTTCAGCAACATGCTAACGTTTTTGACTAATTAGTTTACTGAGGAATTTTATGCTAGTTTGGAGTTTAGCTAATATTTTAGTAAAATTATTATGTTTTCAGCTAATTTTTTATCTACTGAATTATTATTTTTTTGGATAATTAAGAATTTAGCATCTATTTTAGCAACATGCTAACATTTTTGACAAAGGAATTTTTTGACTGAGGAATTTTGGGCTATTTTGGAGTTCAGCTAGTAATTAAGCAACAAGCTAGCTTTGTGGCAGATTTGGCCTCTAATTAGTTTTTTATGATAATTTGGAATTTAGCTAATATTTTAGCAATATGCTAACATTTTTAGCTGATTTCTTATCTTCTGGTGGTTTTAGGCTAATTTTGCGTTGAGTTTAGCTAATATTTTAGGTAAAATTATTATGTTTCAGCTAATTTTTTTATTTACTTGAATTTTTTTTTTAATAATTAAGAATTTAGTTCTATTTTAAGCACATGCTAACATTTTTTTGACAAAGGAATTTTTTGACTGGGAATTTTAGTTTTTGGAGTTCAGCCTAGTAATTAAGCAACAAGCTACTTTTTTGGCAGATTTGGCCTCTAATTTCGTTTTTTAATGATATTTTGGAGTTTAGCTAAATTTTTACAATATGCTAACATTTTTTAGCTATTTCTTATCTACTGGGGGTTTTCAGCTAATTTTGCGTTTAGCTTTTATTTCAGCAACATGCTAAACTTTTTGACTAATTTAGTTTACTGAGGAATTTTATGCTAGTTTGGAGTTTAGCTAATATTTTAGTAAAATTATGTTTTCAGCTAATTTTTTATCTACTGAATTATTTTGGATAATTAAGAATTTCCTTCTATTTTAGCAAAATGCTAACATTTTTGACAAAGGAATTTTTTGACTGAGGAATGTTTAGGCTATTTTGGAGTTCAGCTAGTAATTAAGCAACAAGCTAGCTTTTTTGGCAGATTTGGCCTCTAATTAGTTTTTTATGATAATTTGGAATTTAGCTAATATTTTAGCAATATGTGCTAACATTCTTAAGCTAATTTGTTATCTACTGGGTTTTAGCTAATTTTGAGTTTAGCTTTTATTTCAGCACCATGCTAAATTTTTTGGCTGATTTATTTACAGAGAAACGTTACGCTAATTTGAAGTTCAGCTGGTAATTACTCAACAAGCTAGCTTTTTTGCTACTAAAGTTAAAAACATGAAAAAATTCCCTTTTTGACAGATTCTAGTTTCTTTTTATATATGTTTTGCTTTTGTTCGTGCCAAAAATAGACATTATGCATATTTATTAAAAACAAAAAAACAAAAAGAATGTTATGAATGCAAATCCATATTTCTTAAAGGCTAACGTAAGTCAATGTGGCTCCTTCTAGGTTTTGATCAGTAGAAAACGAGCCCAAATGGCTCTTTTACTCTTAAAGGTTGCCGACCTCTGGTCTAGGCTCTAGTATTTATTGATCTATGGTCGGAGTTTATCCGATATGGACTTTCTGTATAGGATCTCTTTTTATTGAAACATGATAATAGGTCAGCTATGATGGTTTTGGTTATAATTGTACTGAATTTGAACACACAACCAAAAAAAACCAGAGGTGGGCGGTAAAAGGATGTTGACTCCTAAAGAATGTTTACCACGAGTAAATCCAAGTTTACGAGATATTGACAGGTCTGTCATTGGAGGCCCAGATTTAAAGATCTTTGTTTTCTTAATTTCGTAATTTTATTGTGCTCTGTTTTTATGTCTATTTACTCTATTTTATTATGTACAGTGTCCTTGAGTGTCATGAAAGGCGCTTCAAATAAAATTTATTAATTATTATTATTTAGGATTGTTGATAAATCCCAGAATCCGATCACAACTTTTTTCCTGACTCATTCGATGATTCATTTGGGATTTTTTTTATTTACATATTACATTTATGGAAGAATATTTGGATAATTTTTAAATTACAAAGATGGATTTTTCAGAATCATATTGATCAAAAATATTTGAGAATTTGTGAAAATTTGTGAAATTATCACGTTATTAACAACAGCAACTGTCAAATATCCAAGCAACACGTTTAGCAAAATTTAGAGAAATTTTTGGGATGTTTACCTCGTTTACCTCATAATTTTCAGAGGTTGGGGCAAATTTGAGGGCATTTTGCTGCTAAACGCCTTTTCCAATCCAGAACCAGTCTCAGGATGAAACCGCGATATATGGTTTTGGAGTGTTTCTACTGTATTTTACGTCTATGCTGCTAGGTTAGAATTTGGGTTTCGTTCTGTCCTGTTCGTCTAGGTTTTTGGGTCTAAATCCTAAATATTGGCAAACATCTATATTTCAATCCTTTTGGTTTTATCAAATCTATCATCTCCTGCCATGTTTGTTTCCAACTGAACACTTCTTTTGTCGATCGATCTCTAGTTTTATGGATCGATTCTTTGTTCACTGGATTCTTTAAACCCGGCCATACTTTTTATTTATAACTGATTACCGTGACCTTCTTTTATTATTCAATAAAGGTTGAAAAGTGTCCATAATTCAAGGCCCAATTCTTCCCACAATTATTGCCAAGTCATCCAGAAAAGGTGTACACAGCTGGTGTCTGAATTAAATTTGCCCTTTATGTCTGTTTGGAGTGCTCTTCCCTTTAGCAAGTGAAAAGAGAGAAAAAACCTTCAGCACAGCGACATTAATGGCTCTTTAATTAATATTAATAGAAACTAATGCACCTCCAGGAACATCACAGACACTTTGGCTGACCGCAGGACATTTTTTGGCTTTCATTGAGAGTCTCAGAGAAGGAAACAGCACTTTTGGACCCGTCTTGTGTTTTTATTGAAATGCTTTTTGGCTTTTATCTAAATCAGCTTGAGATCATAGAGGATTTTATCCAGACAGTTCAGAGTTGGATTACAAACATTTTTGTTTGAAATTCTATATAAAATATACTGTGATTGTTTTATTTAAGCCCAGTTTCTATGTTTTATTTTCATAGAAGGTAGCCAGAATATTGACATTGATATCCTTTATGTCTTCCTTTTTATTTCACTTAATAGAAATTCAATTAAACACAATTTCACAATTAAAAAAGTTGCATTACCTGCGATAATGCTGGTGTGAACGCTTTTTGTTGAAAGTAGTCGCTAAAGATGCCGAAGCTTTTTGGTGAAAATGGTGACACAATTTACTACAACTGTTGAAGGGATTCGCCACAAACGCAAAAGCTATTGTTAACTTTGCTAAAAGACTGGAAATTTTGTTAAAGAGCGATGAAGTTGACCTCAATTTCTGAAAAATTTGTTGTGAAAAATATTTAATGTGTTGCTTAATTGTGAGCTAAACTCCAAATTAGCCCAAAAAACCTTAGCAGATGCCAAAAAAATGCTAGCTATGTTCCAAAACAGCCTAAAATTCCTCACTCAATTAAATTAGTCAAAAACATTAGCTTGTTGCTAAAATACTAGCTAATTTTTAAATAAGCCTAAAACCCCTGAGCAGATAAAAAATTAGCCAAAAAAGTTAGCATGGTGCTAAAATATTAGCTAGATTCCAAATCAGAATAGAAAAAACATCAGTAAATGCCAAATTAGCCAAAAAGCTAGCACATTGCGTAAATAACTAAACTCCAAGTTGCTAAAATAGAAGCTAATCTCTTAATTAGCCTTAAAAAATAATCAGAAGATGACAAATTAGCCAAAAAACGTTAGCATGTTGCTAGAATATCAGGTAAACATAAACTTTTTCAAAATTTACTATGAAAAATTAAAATATAGCCCATGAATATATTTAAAGGTTTTTGCTAATCCATTTGAAATTTAAAGACTTTCTTGTGTATTTCCTATATGGCTTATTTTGCTCAATATTTTAAAAAAATAAAGTTTATAAATACAAAAAATACAAGCAGTTATGTCCTAAATGAGCTGAATGTTTTGATACTAAGATTGATTAAGTCTCTGAAACTGTGATTGAATTTTTAGGTGCTAAAAATGTTCAGAAAGGAGCAGAAGAATCACTACAGTGTAAATGCTTACTAGCATTCACACAGCTAGAAGATTTGATTTGTTGTTTCTGTGAGGATGTTCTGTTTGCTTGTTTTCTCCGGTTTCCTCCCACAGGTTGATTGGTGACCCCAAACAGTCCCTAAGCAGTGTTTTGATGTAAACATGAAATTTTATGCATTCCAAATGCTGCCTTTGTTTTATTCACATATTCAAAAACTCTTGATGAAACTATGGATTCATAAAACAAATTGTTGAACTCATTGACTGTACATGAGCACTGGACCGAGTGAGTGTGATCCCACTCATTGAAACGAGTTACTTCTGGTTCCAACAACAGTAAGTGAATTCAGTTGCCCACAATTTCAGGGATTGGTCCAAACTGATCTGAGTCAACTTTTCTATGGCAACTACTCTGGACAATCAGGAGGGAGCTTGTTTAAAGTCCACATTTTAGCTTTGGAAGTGGGGTCAGGAGAACCCGTCAATCAAATGACAAATGTTCAATGTGAGAACTTTTATTGAAGCATCTGATTGGTCAACACATTCTCATTCCCAACTCGTCCCATATTGATGCACGGTTAAAGACACCTCCGCCTCGAAAATTAATGTTTTGGTTGTCGTTTTTAGACATACTGGCTGCTCCAATTAAATCAGGGCTCTTACAACCAGTACAGGGATGCGGACCACCCCAATACCCTAACCTTAACCTGGTACTGGACGCATACTGGTACTGGTACAGCACAGGAAGCGGCCGGACGTGGTACCAGTTTGTGGACTGTGTTGGGGTCAGGAGTCGCTGAAAAAAGTAAAGTGACAATGATCCAACTGCTGATTTGTTAGAACTTATTTTCTTACAGCTGAAAACGCTTCTTTGAGGTTTTTTTTTTTTTTTTTTGTGTGTCTTGTTACGCGCCATGTGCCCAAAATCCAAATGTTACCTTGTATTTACTTAACAGAATTATCTTGAAAACAATCCTATACTGACCAAATGGAAGGATCTGGGTTGATCCAGACCACATCAAGTGGACTCTGTTAAGACCAATTGATTTTTCCAGTCTGAATCCATCCTAAATTTTACATTTTTACTTAGAAACTTGTTCAAAATGTAAATTCATGCAGTTTAAACTGGTCTGAAGATTTTGATGAGAAATCTACGGGTTGGGAGCATCTTGGTGCTGTAGAAGTGAACATGAAGTTTTATTTTTTTCACACATTAGACAACATTTCTTCTGACAAAGTTATGACATTTTTGGGAAGTTGCACTTTTTTTTTTGGACTAATTAGGGCGGGGTTGATAAAATCAATTAATTGATTTGGAACGATTTAAGCTTAATAGATCAATAACAAATTCATGAAAATATAAATCAATTTAGCCCATAAAGCTTAAGTCCGCTAGCTTGATGCTAATATATAATAGATTTTCCCATAGGACGGCTAATGCTAACACTCGGTCGACATAAACATACATTACTAACTAAATAAACATCTTTATAAACTTACAGTTGTGAATTTTATAAACTCTTGGAAAATTTATTTTTTTTAATTAACTTTGTGATCTAAAACATCATTTTTTCCCTCATACTTTCTTCTTCCTCTGGATTAAGGTGTACTTCTATAGCACAATCGCCACCTAGTGGCCAAACTGAAACGCCCTCCAGGAGAAGCAGAACAATGTTATCAATCTTAATGATCTGTACATTTAATTCATGTAACACCATATACTATTAATAATCTCATTATTACACTAATACATTTTACAGTATGTATCAGACTAATATTAACATATTTAAATCATATAGTAGATTATTAATGTATTTTTAAACAAATGTGTATAAATGTATAAATTCAAAATTAAATCAAACTGAAGAATCAAAAGACTAAAAAAAAATCTGAATTGAATTGATTCAGGCTTTTTTGTGAATTTAATCGAATCATATCTGTAAATTATAATCGATATCCAGCCCAAGGACTAATATACTTGATTCAAAATCCATAATGGTTTCAAAATTGAGTCCAATGAAGGAAAAAAAAAGGTTTTCTACTGTGAAATGACAGCTGCAAACAAACCAAATCAAACAAGTTTAATTTAAGACAGAACCCACCCCCTCTTGTCACCCGGCCCCCCCACAGCAATAATAAACATTTCCTGATGTGGCGAAGCTGCAAAGAGATGCTAGCAGACATCCACGCTGGAAATGCTGCAGCCCACATGCAGACACACTGTCCTCATAATCTCTGCACCATCTGGTGGGGAACTTTACTGTTCCCCTGCGCTCCTGACTCATTAGTATTCCTCTCGCACTGAGAAGGAGAGACCAGCGAGTGTGACACTTCTCAAAAACATTTCAGAGTCAACACCGGAGAGGATTAATTGAGCAGTCACGGCGCCCACCTCAGACAAACCCCACTCATTTCACATAATAAGGAGAGTCTTTTTCATCTCCTTCACCCTTTTTTCCTCTCCTGTTTAAGTGTATCACCGCTGCTTTGCATTGTGAACATTCCCCGACTCCTGACGGCTTTTGTCAAGCGAGCGCTTAGATGCACCACAGATATTGACAAAAGAACGATTCCCTCAGGTGGGTTTTCCCTGGTTGTTTGGCTTTCTTTTGTGTGTGTGTTTTTGTGAAGGGCAACTGAATGGTGAGATTGCAACTCATTCACAGGATGCTTCCAGCAGCGTTTCAAACATTCAGTGTGAACAGAGATCAAAGGCTGATCCTGTCCTTTTCAAATCCACATGGTCTCTCATTAGACCCACTATGACACTCCCACTGTCACTCAGCTGTGGGTCACACTTTGCTGCTCTGCCTTTAAGAAGAAATGTGCAGGTAATTGTCATCATTCTATGATATGATGACAATAACACAATTTATATGTATTTTTCAAGCAAAATGGGAGTTTTAAACGTTTTACTTTTTGTCCATAGATGTGGTTGTAGTTGATGGTGATCAGAAATATTGACAAATAAACTGGAGCTTGGGAATTTTTACATTTCTTAAGATTCAACCGAAAGTAAAAATACTTTGTCATATTTTAATTTTTGCAACTTCATGTTGTCCAAGAAATACAGCTGCTGGCTGAAAAAAAACATTTTTTTTAGGATGATTTTCCTGTTAAAAAATTGACTTATTTTGAATAAAACTTACAATTTTAAAATATTTGTTTATTAAATTGCAATCTGTAAGAGATAGATATTAAGATGGATGTAGACATAGCTGTATAGATAGATGTAGAGATAGCCACAGAGGTGAATGTAGACATAGCCATAGAGATTGATTTAAATGTAACCATAAAGATAGATATAGACATAGACGTAGAGATGGAAGTAGACATAGCTGTATAGATAGATGTAGAGATAGCCACAGAGGTGAATGGAGACATAGCCATAGAGATTGATTTAAATGTAACCATAAAGATAGATATAGACATAGCGTAGAGATGGATGTAGACATAGAGGTAAATGTAGACATAGCCGTAGAAATAGATGTAGACATGGCCATAGAGGTGGACGCAGACATAGCCGTAGAGATAGATGTAGACATAGCCGTAGAGATAGATAGACATAGCCTTAGAGATAGATGTAGACATGGCCATAGAGGTGGACGCAGACATAGCTGTAGAGATAGATGTAGACATAGTCGTAGAGATGGAAGTAGACATAGCCGTAGAGATAGATGTAGACATGGCCATAGAGGTGGACGCAGACATAGTCGTAGAGGTAGATGTAGACATGGCCATAGAAATATCTGTTGAGTTACAATATAGAGATTGGTGTAGGGAAAGAGCTAGGTGTAGAGATTGATGTTTAGATATATCAACATAGATATAGATGTTTAGATGCAATTAGAGATTGGTGTAGAGATAGAGATCGCCATAGAGATAGATGTTGAGATACATGTAGAGACTGGTGTAAAGTTAGATAGCTTTAGAGATTGATATAGAGACAGCCATAGAGATGGACATGGATAGATCTTTGTCATTGTTACAGGTACAATGAAATTAAAAGTGTTCACTGGTTCATGCAACACTGATACCTTAAAAACCCAAACTAAAACCTGACAACTAAAAATAATTAACCCAAAAATACATAAAGCGTTAATTAAAAACAGAAAAAAAAATAAAATGAATTTGTTGCTGAAATAAAAGTGTTCTGGAGTCTTTATATTACACATTTACATAACGTTTTATTCTAATTTGGTATAAAATGTATTTAGAATATACTTGTAAAAAAATGCAACACATTTTTTTTAATGTTTATATTGACATATTTTTGTATTAAATTTTATTATGTAATGATATTTTTATATGTAAATATTTTTTTTTATTTGAATTTTTGTATCTGGACGTATAATTTCTTGAAGACAGAAGATCTGCAGATATGCAAAAACAGTTTTTAAACTAGTATTGATTTTAAAAAGCTTTTATATTTCCAGTTATATAAAGTTTTGGCAGTTAAAGTAAAACTTAAAGGGATCAATGTTCTCCGGTGCATTCATATAACTGTCTCCCATAGAAACTCAATTTTATTTGACGTTTTCTGCCTCTAATTGTTTTATTTCTAATTTGCTGCTATTTGCACACCTGCCTGTGTGACCGCTGCAGGATAAATACAGTATGCAAATCTGTACCTTTCTGAAAATGTACTGGGAAAAAAGGTGCTGAAAACAGGCCAGCAGTCAGTGTGTGTGCTCCAAATGCAAATTCTTCCACGTTTATGGCAATTTTTATCTTTGCATTGCAGCTTCCTTTGGCTCCATTTCTCCTCAAGGATCAATGAAGTTCATTTTAATCTGCACAACAGCTTTTTTTTAACAGACTCAAACAGGTTTATTCAGAAGAAGTGATGGGAAATAAAATACTCAGTGATACATGTTTGTTAGGTCAAACCTTGATGAATCAGACAGAAAGGAAGAATGTATAAAAGTTCTGCCCTTGTTTGGGGCTGTGCCTGCTTTTCATTCATATTGACAGATTCCAACCTTTGGAAATTATTGTTTTGCCTTTCTGATTTATGAGTATGATTTATTACTGGTTATTACTAATTTGCTTTCTGGTTTAAAACTGTACAGCTGGATAGCTCCGATGTTACTCACCATGTCTTTCATGTTCAGTTGGGGTTGTGAGATGCTGTAAACTAGAAGTAGAGCATGTGAACAGAAATCTCTCAGTTATCGGTGACAGGAAGGGAGGCTTCTTCACACAACTCAGAGTTGATGAACTACTGTTGTTTTGAAACCATTTAGTAAGAAACAAAATAGGTTTGCCGATTTTGGCTAAAAATGGCATTTACATCTTTTTTTTCACACTATAAGGCGCACTTTGAAAATGTTAATTTTATTTAAAAAGGGTACAGTATAATTTGGAGCACTATTTATGGATTAATTCAAGTTGTTCTTACCGATGTTGAAGCGTTGTCAGTTTTGTTTATAAGTTATAAACAAGCTCGATTGTTATTTTAAATACCGAACGTGTGGCTAACGTGTAGTTGTGTCAAATTTTTTTTTTTTTTTGCATGTTATCAACAAGGTTGGGAGTTAGCGTAGTCACATTTGTTTTAAAAAAGGTTAGAAGTTGCTAGTATTGTGAAAATGCTGACGCGTCTAACGTGGCAACAAGTTAGCATTTTCTGCAAACGCTAGGCTATTGCTTATAACATGGCTAATCTATAGCATGTTAGCAGAATGTAAAACGCAAACACAGCTAACACTTCTAACGTGGCAAATTTTTTGCGTGTTAGCGTATTGTGAAAACACTAACATAGCTAAATTTTAAACTTGGCTAATGTGTTGCATGTGATCATACTGTGAAAATGCTGACATGGCTAATTTTTCTAACATGGTTAATCTATAGCATGTTAACATATTGTGAGAATAAAAAAACTCTTTAGGCGAGTAATGATGCTTATGTGTAGTGTGTTAACGTATTGTGAAAACGGTGACACGGCTAATGCTTGTAACGTGGCTAATGTGTAGCACGTGAGCATATTTTGAAAATACTAACTCATCTAATACTTCTAACGTGACTAATTTGTCGCATGTTAGCATATTGTGAAAAAGCTAGCAACGTAGCTTACATTTGAATGTTAACGTATTGTGAAAATTATAACTCTGCCAAAGCTTGTAATGTGGCTAATGTGTAGCATGCTATTGTATTATAAAAATGCTAACATGACAAATGCTTGCACGTGGCTTATTTGTAGCATGTGAGCATATTGTGAAAATGCTAACATGGCTAATGTGTGTCATGTACACATACTGTGAAAACGCTAACATAGCTATGCTTCTAGTGTGGCTAATGTGTAGTATGCTGACATATTGTGAGAACACGGCTAACACTTCTGATGTTCCTAATTTTTAGCATGTTAGTGTTTTTTGAAAACGCTAGCAATGTGGCTAACATTTAGCATGTTAACTTGTTGGGAAAATGCTAACTGCTAAAGCTTGTGCTATTGCATTGTGAAAAACGCTAACATGACTAACGTTTGCATTTGGCTATTGTGTAGCATGTGAGCATATTGTGAAAACACTTACATGGCTAACGCTTCTAGTGTGGCTAATGAGTAGTATGTTAGCATATTGTGAAAACCCCAACATGGCTAACACTTCTGATGTCGCTAATGTGTAGCATGTTAGTGTTTTGTGAAAGCGCTAACAATGTGGCTAACGTTTAGAATGTTAGGGTATCGGGAAAATGCTAACTCTGCTAAAGCTTGTAATGTGGCTAATGTGTACCGTGCTATTGCATTGTGAAAACGCTAACATGACTAACGCTTGCATGTGGCTATTGTGTAGCCTGTGAGCATATTGTGAAAATGCTAGCATAGCTAATGCTTCTAGTGTGGCTAATGTGTAGTATGTTAACATATTGTGAAAACCCCAACATGGCTAACACTTCTGATGTTGCTAATGTTTCGCATTTTAGCGTATTGTGAAAATACAAAGACGGACAATTCTTCTTACTTGGCTAATGCATAGCGAGTTACAAACAAGTTATAGTGGCGCAGTTTATAATTCCTGACTGACTTAGTTTTGACTCTTTAGTTTCAGCTAATGCGTACTATAGTTCCAGTACGCTTTTTATATGAAACACTTTTGAAAACAGGCCATCCATTGATGGTGTGCTATATATTCAGTGCGCCCTATAGTGCAGAAAATACATAAATCATACCCTAAAAGACAACTGGGAATGCTTTTAAAATAGCTCAAAAGATGATCATAGTTGTTCTTTAAAAACTGCAGCTTTTTACTTTAAGTAATTTCAGCTTATAAAATAATTCATATTTCTTTTAAATGTAGGACAGCATAAACACACAAACAGTGGAATGATCAAAGACATTTATAACACTGTTATCTTAGTCTTTATTTTGTCACAATTTTATGTCAAATATATATACGTCTGTGAGACATATATTATATGACATATATAATTTCATTTCTTTACAATAGAGAAACAACATAGAGATGACACACTATTTTGGTTTCTAAGTAGAAGCTCCTTTTAAATAGTGGCATTTTTTTCAATAAACTGTCAAGTCAAGCTCCCACTCAAGTGACGCTTTTGTTTTCCTTATTGAGTCACATTTATTCACAACGTGTGTTTGTTTGTCTCTTTTTTTCTGGGTGGTTTGATGTCTTTTTGTGTCAAGCTTTTTTTCATTTGTAGTTATTTTTTTCTTCTTCTGGCAGTTCAATCTGTTCAGTTTCCTTCAAAAATCGATCTCCATCTGTTTTTTTGTTGGTTTTTTTTTTGGTTTTTTTGGTCCATGTGGTCACACAGATGGGCCCACCTGCTAACAATCCTGAGCCACCAGCTAAGGTGCACAGTCATTTGGAAAAGGTGTCTTTGTAGCTTTACAGAGTTAATCCAATCAGCTTGCAGGAGGGTTTCCAGTTCCTCTGCAGCTGGGTCCTTTGGCCAGGAAGCAGTTTTCGCCTCCATACGAGGGGGGTGTCTGACCTTGGCTCTGTCCCTGGATTTCTCTTTGGCCTGCCGCCTTCAAACCTCTGCTCCCGCTGCTTGTGTGCGGAGCTCCGGCTGTATTTCGGACGCCGTTTCCCCCCGACTCGGCCTCTGGGCCGCCGTGAGGGATCGCGCTGTGAGATCCGTTCACTTTCTTGGGGCATGAGAGGCTTTTTCGCTCCGAAATCAGTGTGGATTCAGCGGCGCTGAGGTTCTCCTCCGATCCCGTTGGGGCATAGGCGGTCGCAGGGGGCACAGACTCCGGCTGAGAGGGAAAACTGCTAATGGGAAGCCCCGGCTTCCCAGCCGGAGCAGGGGGCCACTTGATGAGCCCTGCCCGGTTCCAGTCACTAATCTTCTGGCGCCCTTCGTCCGGGTCGCACGCTTGGAGGGATGGGATGATGGGCACGGAGCGCGTGCGCAAGGAAGGAGGGAGGAAAGTCGTGTCCTTATCCAGGCGGGTGCAGGGGACCTCGGTCCATCCTTTCCTGGCAGTAAAGTGAGACAGGGAGGTCCTGCTGAGGAGCACGCCCACCCGTCCACCGGCGGAGTCGCACCTGAATGCACAAGAGAAAACACAAACAAGAGTTTGAGGGAGACAGCCTTACAACATATGACCTCTTGACCCTGGAACAGTTACATACAAACACACCAGTTTGTTCAATTCCTGATATTTTCTTCCTTTATAATCTTTTTCTTTATCCATTATATTTGTCATTGTAAAGGTAAAAAGATCATTTTTTACCTTAAATGTTGCATAAAAGTAATACTTTCTTAAGCGCCGTTCACACCGCCTTCGGTAACACGCGTCCAATGAAAAGTAAAAAATGTTTCGGACTTCCTTTTCACGCTTAGCTAGGCGTGTTTCTACGAATGGATGGATGGCGCCCCTTTTCACTCACCAAAGTGCCAACTGTTTAAAAAAGGATTATGGAGGCGAAAACAACAACCGCAAACAACAACATGGCCTCAAGATGGCGCCAGAGCCTCATTAGCTGGAAGTCTTTGACCGAAATTTGAAGTTCATGCTCTTTCCCTTAGAAAAATTCCAGAATTGGGTCACGGGTTCGGGATCTTCCAGTATGGGTACACAAATTGAGCTTCTGGTTCATCATTAGCTTACGGCTAACGATGAGTTGATATGACATAATCTTTCATATGTCGGACTAGATCTCTTAAAGAAAAAGTCTGCTAATGTGTAGCATGTGGGGCATATCGTAAAAAAGCTAACGCTTCTAACAAGCCACATTTTTTGTGTGTTAGCGTATTGTGAAAATGCTAACATGGCTAACGCTTTTAGCGTGGGGAATTTGTAATGTGTTAACATATTGTGAAAACAAAATATGCTTAACACTAGTCATTTGGCTAAAGTGTAGCATGTTAAAGCCGTTTACTGTTTAGTATTAAACAGTAGTAAATGACATAGAGGAAGCCCTTCCCTGTTTGTCCAGTGTGAACACTGAATCACATGGCCAAAGTGTTCACACAGTTCAAACTGTTGTTTACTCATTGCAAAAACTTTGAATAATACACACTTTTACTATAGTTTTTGGTGTCACTTTCGTACACCTTTTTGTATTGGTCTTGTATCATTTATAAGCAACAGGGAAAACTGATGCACCTGGAAAGAATTGATTGACATATTATTGATTGCTATGCTATTGATAAGCATATGTCAAAGTCTGACCTCTCAAATCATCTGGATCTAAAATTCCTTTGGAGCCGTGGTGTCCAAACTTTATTCAATACGGGACAAATTCTGCATTCTTTGAACCCCTATAATATTATTAAATGAAAATTCACTGTTTTATGGAAATTCTATTGCAATGGGATACTTTTACTCTCATAGAACAGAAATCCATCTAAATACTCTTTTTCCCAAATTACTGTGATCTTTTTTTTTTAAAGACCAGAAATAGAATGAAAATAAATAAACTTTTAACATGAAATGTTACATATTATTCATTAATTAAAGTGGTAAGAAAAATGATCTTACCAAGAAACATAATTCTAGGAAAAAAGGCATTTTAAGATAGTTTTTGCCTTAGAAAAAACATTTTTATTGCATTTTTTCTTCAAGAAAGAAAATTAGAGACAAGTCTTTTTACTTTCTTAAGATTTAGTTTTTACAGTGGGCGCAATTAATTTGCATTTCACAGAAATAAAAAAAAATAAATCTCCAACTTCCTCTTATCGTACTGCTAACATGTTAAAAATAAGCTAGAAATTGTCACAGAAGATTCCATTGATAATATTGTTGCAGCTACAACGACTTATAACAAAGTTAAACCAATCAGAATTAAGAACAAGTTTTCAAAATTCCTGCGTTCTGCCTATTATTTGCTAAGAAGGGAACCAAACATTTGAATGTGTCCTAAATTTATGCCAGACTTTGGACATGCCGAATTAAGAGGATTAAAATAAAGGTCTGAAGGAAAGAGTAGCAGTGTGTGCTTAACAACTTGATATTACCAAAAAAAGTTTTTAAAAATTGACGGGTTAATATATGCGAAAATCGGGAATGGACCTTGAACGTGTCACGGTGGGGGGAGGGGCAGAAGACTTTAAAAGTGGACCATTATAAACAACGGGGATCAAAACTCTGTTTAAAAAATTTTGTTATTTTTATGATGCTTAAAAAAGCTAATTTTGATAATGTTTGTCAATAATGAGACTAATATTGACTCGGAAAGTGGGAGGGAAGGGTGGGGCAAATGCTCCCGTAGCTCCGCCCCCGGTGAAAATAAACATTAATGCAGAGATGCTATTGAGAAGTCTATCGAGAGTTTAAAATGTAGAATGAATGTGTTTCAAGATGCGTCTTAAAGGACGAAACAAACAAAACAAAACATTGAACTGAATAAGTTTGATAAATATTTGTGCACAAAACTGACTCCTGTTAATCTGGCAGAGGACCACCAGGCTTAACGTCATCCTTCAGAGGCTGTTTGTTGCACGGGCAAGTCTAAATAATTGAATGACTTTCCCCCTCATGGTGTTAGATGGACACATGGAAGCTGGAGGTAAATCCAGCCGACCGAAAAATACCTAAAAATACCTCCAAGGGCAAATCTGACTTCAGTTCTGTCCTTGTCTGTGATGGATAACAGTTTCAAGGTAATAAAACTGACTGGGAGGGTTTGTTGTCACATGGCAGGAAACACAGAACCGAGTTCTCCTATTTGTTTTTACCACCCCTCCCTTTTTTTTTTTTTGGTAAACACTCTTCGGCACTCTGTCCCTCCATCTTTACTCCGTCTCCGCACTCATCATCTCTGCCCAGTCCTCCATCTGTCCTCACTTTCCCCTTGCTTGTTCTCTCGCTCTCCTTTACACCTCGCATTTCTCATTTCCAGAGATGAGAGGGTGTATCCATGGCAACACGGGAGATGTGGGGGCTGGAGGAGGAGAAGGAGATGGATGTAAGCTTGCTGTTGTGTGTCTTGTAAGTCAAGAAATAGGTCATTTCAGACTCTTAAAGGCTGGCGAGTCATGTTTGAGTGACGGATCTGACGGGGAATTCTGGGATATGATCTAAACAGTTTTCGTGGTTGAATCCCGACCCCCAAAAGGAGTCGATTCCTCTGTTCTCTTAAATGCTGGAATAATGCGTGCGGCGTTTAATTGCCTTCAGCGATTTTGTCCTTTGTGATTTTGAGAAAAAGAGCCCTAATTAGTGTCTTTATCTGTTTGTTTGTTATTTTGTGTAATTGTGCGCACATTTGTGTTAAGAGAGAAATCCAGGAGGAACTCTCCCTGCTTCATCCAAAAAAAAAAAAATACAAATACTGCTGAGCTCCACGGAGCTTTGTTTAAAAATGTAAATTATGGAAATGGGTCACGTCGAGGGTTTGTGTTTTACCAACCGGGGAATGGTCGGTTAGGATGCCGATGGGAATGCATGGGACGCTGTTCCTTTAAGGACAGACCTTCGGGTTGATGGTGCCATCGCTCAAGTGGTTAAGCAAATCATTTGCTTAACCGGAGGCGTAAAGATGCTGTCGTCTTCAGTACAGAAAACCTGTTTCACTTTGTGACAGACAAAGCTCATGGATCAACATTTCCTGCTTTATATAGCTGTTAAATGACAAATCTGGCAACTTATTTTAATGAGAAAATGAGACTGATGTAAATTCAAGGCTATGTCCAAATTTTTTATCTAAATTAATTAGTACAGGATTATTCTGACACCAAATATGTCACTTAAAGACCTAAATAATAAAGTAAAAACCTCATAAATGTCAACATTTTACAAAGATTATTTATGAATCCACTGTGTTCTGATGATAAAAACTTGGATAATTCATTAAAATACTAAATTCAAATTTGTAAAAACTTGCGTAAATTCAAGAATTTTTAAAGCGGAAGCTTGAAATGCACATATACGTTCGTTTAAATGGACTTTCTACGCTAGCTTTCTGTCAGCATTCCCCCATCTGACCACCAGAGGGAGCCCTCGCCTGAGTACTAACCTGCACTCAATTGCAGTACGTTTTGCACATAGAGTCTGAAAACAGTCATAAAAACTTTCGTAGCTGCGCTTGAATCCCAAACTTTTGAAGTTACAAGCCTGAAAGGCATTTACATAGACTTTATTCGCTAATGTTTAATGGTAGTGCGTTTTGCTCATAGAGCCCAAGAAATGGTCGTAACCAGTTAGGTAGCTAGGCGTGAACGGAAGAATTTTTAATGCAGAAGCTTGAAACTCATGCGTTTACCTTTCAATGTTCATTCAATGGCAGAGCTTTTTGTACACAGAGCCAAAAAAAATACTCGTAACAACTTGTGTGAATGCGAAGATTTTCAATGCGGAAGCTTAAATTGCGTATATACTCATGTTTACGTAGACCTTCAGCTCTGGAGCCACTTGTGGCTCTTTTACCTCTCCATAGTGGCTCTCTGGCTAAGGAAAAATGAAATAACACAAAATTTTTTGAGTAAGGGTTACTAAATTAACATTTTATTTAATTTAGATTAGTTCAATTTATACATTTCTGGCACAGAAATGTATAAGCTGGCACCAGGCATATTTTATTTTGAAAGGAAATCATATGAGCTTCTGTCAAATAATTGAGAAAATTATAGTTTCTTTTATATTTCTGTTTTTATTCATGCCACAATAGAAGCAAAATTCATATTTATCATTAAAAAATAAATTTGTTATCTTGTTAAGTATCAGTATTATTAAGTATTAGTTTTGATCAATAGAAAAGAAGCCCAAATGGCTCTTTTACTGTGAAAGGTTGCAGACCCCTGTTCTATACTTATTTTCAATGGGTGTTCAATGGCCGTGCATGTTGAACATAGAACCTGAATACCGGTCACGAAAAATGTGTTGCTTCTCACGAATCCAAGACTTTTGAACACGGAACTCTCAAACGTGCGTTTACATAGACTTTTTATGCTAACTTTCAGTTCGAGTTCAATGGCAGTTCAATCGCGTTCATTTTGTACATGGAACTCGAGAAAAAGTCGCACGAATGGAAGAATTTTCAATGTTGAAGCTTGAAACATAAACACACGAGTTTACATAGACTTTCTATGCTAACTTTCAGTGTATTTTGTTTATAAAGCATACGAGAAAATCATGAAAACCGAGTAGCTACACTTGAATCAAAGGCTTTTGAACGTGGAGGTCTAAAACACGCATTCATTTACTATTTGACTATTTGGTCATTTTTAATGCGCGTTCAATGGTCGTGAACCGAAAAAGGGTCTTAAAAACTTGCGTAGCTATGCGTGAATTCAAAAATTTTTTAATGCCAAAGCTTAAAATGTGCTTATTTACACATTTATTAAGACTCTCTACACTAACTTTCAATGGCAGTGGATTTTATACATAGATCCTGAATAAAGGTTGTTAAAACTTTTATAGTAATGCAGGAATCCAAGACTTTTGAACATGTAAGCCTGAAACGCGTGTTTGTTTACATAGCTGTTCTATGCTAACTTTAGATTTGTACAAAGAACAGGAAAACAGTGCTAAAGACTTAAGGACATATCCAAGACTTTTGAACATGGAACATTGAAACGCGCTTATATAGACTTTCTATGCTAACCTTCAATGTGTGTTCAATGGCTGTGCATTTGTATGTAGAGTTGTTTGTAACAACTTTTGTAGCTGTGCACGAATCCAATACTTTTGAAAGTGGAAACTTGAGACGTGCTTACGTTTACATAGACTTTCTACGCTAACTTTCAATATGCGTCCAATGGGAGTGCATTTTGTACATAATCTTAACAACTTGCGTAGCTACGCAGAAATGCAAGAATTTTCAATGCAGAACTTAATTCTTTACATATACATGCATTTTACATAGACTTTCTATGCTAACTTTCAAGAGCATTTTGTACATAGAGCATGAAAGACTTAAACCGCCAAGTACATATCCAAGACTTTTGAACATAGTAGGTTGAAACGTTGAACATTGAAACACGCATATACGTGTTTTACATAGACTTTAATGCGCATTCAGTGACCATGCGTTTTGTTGATAGAGCGTGTGAAACCAAGACTTTGAAACTTGGATGCTTAAATTGCATAGGCAAGCGCGCTTACATAGACTTTCTACGCTAACTTCCAATTCAAATTGTTGTGTGTTTTGGACATAAAGCTCGAAAACAGTTGTAACAACTTGCGTAGCTATGCGTGAATGCAAGATTTTCAATAGGAAAACTTAAATTGTGCATATTAGTGCATTTACATAGACTTTTAAGCTAATGTGTTCAATGTGTTTTGCTTACAAAGACCCAAAAAAATCTTTTGTAGCAAAGCGCAAATCCAAGACTTTTGAATGTGGAGCCCTGAAACACCGTAGATGTTCTACGCTAACTTTCAATGGCCATGACTTTTGATACATAGAGATCAAAAACAGTTGTAAAAACTTGTGTAGCTATGCATGAATGGAAGAATTTTCCATACGGAAGCTTGAAAGCGCAGAACTTTCAAAACGTTCTACGATAGTTTTCAACGTCGTGTGTTTTGTAACGGATCACAAAACTCACGGTTCGGATCGTGTCACGGTTTTAGGGTCACGGTTCAGATCATTTTTCGGATCAGTGAAAAGAAAGAAAAAAAAAAAAAGCTTCAAAAAACAAATATAAAAGCTAATTAATTTTGGAAACGCTTCAAATTATATATTCAATAATCATTTAAAGTACCTCACACACACAATATTTCCATATGCAACAACTAAACATTTGGTCATTGAAGCCTATTTATTAAAAACAAAACATATTTAAACTTTGACCACAAACAAAATGCTAGAACAGTTTCTGCTGACATTTACATGTCTTTGACCAAATCTACCAAAACTGAGAGAAAAGAATGCTTAAAAATAGTGTTGAAAATACCAAATCTATCTGGATTATTCCTTAAAAATTAAATCATAAATGCAAAAGTTATAATTATTTTTTTGGTATTAATTGCTTTATTGAAACTAACTGTGGGAAAATGTAAACGTTTTAAATAATAATTATCTGTAAAACGTGGCACTTCTGCGCCAGTTTTTCCTGGTGATTTTTGACACCTTTGGCTTGCCATAGATGATTTTTGACACCTTTGGCTTGCCATAGAATTGTTCGGTGAGGGTACCAGCAAGTCCGTTATAGAGCGGTTCTCTCCTGTGCGGGACAGTTGCTGCTTTTAACTGGGAGATTCTTTGAACCAACTAATAGAAATGTGTACCTATGATTTTAGACAACTCTTAAAATTAAAAAACCTGATATCTATCGATCCTCGTCCTTCGTTTATGAAGTCGAGAAAAGCTTTTGACAGAAGCTCCTCCCACACGCAGCTACAGGTGAACAGACTTTAAGATAAACATGAAGCAGCTACTATAGTGCTTGTCAAAACAAAGAGGATTTACATGAATTTGACACGAATTCTATTCGACGTGAACGGACAATTGGTTTAAATTATGCTAGCGCAGGGAGTGCGCATGAGCGTGGGGGGGGTCCGCGGTACACACGTTTCTCCAACTGTGGCCTCTGATCCGTACGGACCACGGGTTTTCCGTGATCCATTACACCCTAGTACATACTGCCCTAAAAAACTTGCATAGCTACGTGTAAACATGAGTTTTCATAGACTTTTATCAAAAGTGGCTGCTTTGCTGTTTCAATATAGCTGAAGGCTTTTACATAGTCGAAGTTTGCGTCCTTAATCTGCTGTTCTAACTTCAACTTTACTCTTTTGTTCCTTGTTTGTTTCTATATTCTTTGACACTAAGACGAAAAACAAAAATTCCATTGTGATCACAAAGAGCAGCTAGAATAAAGCATCAAGCATAAAGTCTTCAGGCTTCTCCTTTAATAAGTCGTCGGATTTAAAGTCTTGACTATTTTTGGCAGAAACTCATTAATCTCAGAATTTTCTTTTTGCCTCCGAAAATTAACCTCAGTTAGCCTGAGGAGCTCGTTTCTAAAGGAAAATCCTCCCCAAGGATCAAACAGGCGTATCGAAACGATCAAAAAAAGACCCAGATACCTCCTGACGGACTCCACGTCTGTGGATTCCTCCTCCTGCAAGTGTTTGTAGACGTGGCCGCTCCCTCTGGATCCCTCCATGAGATTTGTTGGGACTTTGTGCTTCCCTCTGGGAATTGGCGGCGTCCTGAAGTGGCTGGCCTCTTTCCGCTGCAGAGCTGGACTAAGCGAGAGGGAGCTGCTCCTGCAAGAACATGAGATGAGAAAAATCCCCAAATGAGCATTTTGGGAAATATAAAAACCTCCCATGTACTCCAAGAGTTCTTACTGCAGCTATTCAGATTTTTTTTCTTCCAACAATTAACATGTAATGTGCTTTTAAAAGCATTTTTAAAAATAATTTTGTTTTATTTTATTGAAAAATTCAACATTTGATTTAAATAGATCAAGAAGCTTTATTCACCAGGACAATCACAAACTAGAAATGCAAATAAAACTCAGTTTTTCTAATCTTAGCTGAAAATAAAACTTTTTTCATTTTACGTTTTCAGCAAGTTTATACTTTTAGGGCATATTTTGGTGAAGGTTAGTGATATGGTTTAAACTTAAAGTTCTACTGGAGTGCAAGATTTATCAGTTTCAGTCTTGTGTTCAGTTCCATTATAAATTTCTTAATGCAGTCACAGGTTAAAGTTTCGAATGAACTACCTCTTGTAGTTTTTGTTATAACGTCCAGAAATCTTTGTTATTTTTTCTTTCGTTTTCTGATTTTTGAATAAACTTTGATTCCATCCATTTGGATCCTCTGCTTCTATCAGTAGCTGCTTTCCATGTTTTTCAGTTTAGCTTTGTCACCTTCAGGTTAAATCTTTTTTTTTCTCTCAATTTATTAAAGTTTTACTTCCTGTCCTATTTAATATGAAAATGGTGTCTTTGATGTTTTCAACCTGTTCTTCTCATGTTGGAGAACATATATGAAGAAAATTCTGCAATTTTGAGTATTTCTGTATTCAAATTGCTGTGAATGAGAAACAGATGATAAAGTTTTGTATACAAAATATTATACTTGTGACGTAGAAAATACTCCAGTTTTATCTGCAAGCTCCCAGCTACGACTGGATCCATGTACGTCTTTGTTTTCCTCATTTGAGCTACCATTGAAAAGTACAAATCCAGAGGAGTTACCACAAGAGGAGCTGCTAATGGTGACTGCAGACCGACCAAATGTAGGACATTTGGTCAAAGCTCCTTCAGAGTAAAAGGTCCACAGATCTGGAACACCATACCTGCCGAATTAAAAGCTCTCCCAGATCTAAAACAATTTACTTGTAAAGTAAAACAATGGTTCAAATCCAATCAAGCCTGTGAACATTAGATCTATTGTTTTTGCTAGTGTTTTCTTGTGACTGTTCTGGATTATATGTTTTTTGTAAGATGATGTTTGTGTCTTTGTTGTTTGCTGTTTTTTGTTTATTCTCAGGGACCTGGTCTGCAAATTAGCTGTCAGCTATATGGCCTGTGGACATGGCATCGGTTACATTTGAAAGTGTAACAATGTCTTTTTTGTCCTGTCTCTTTTAAATAAATAAATTGAAATTTCATGTGGTTCGGGGTTTCTCTGTGTTTTACCCACAATTTATGCTGCGTTCACCTCGAATGTAATTTACGTGACAGACTCACATGGCCCGCCTCTCTTTTGCTGTATGGCCAGTTCTCTTGAGGCTTTGTGTGGGAGGAGCTACTAGCTAATGTTGTTAGCCTGATTGCTACACGAAGCGGTGTCTGTGGATATTTCACTTAGAATATATAGAAGACACGGACGATGTAGAGAAATCAGGTTAATTTATGGGGAATTTATGGTGAGTCTACAAAAACTTGGTTTCACATCTACATGTCTGGGTTCATGAGATCATTCTGCGGTTTCAGGAGCTAGTTCATTCTCTCTCACTATTTTCCATGACAGCCACTTCCACAGTGTTTTCTGTGTCTCTATGACTGAGTTTGAAATAAAAATAAAATTAGGGGACCATTTTTCCTTTTCATTGTTGTCCCACACCTCACAGTGGTGTTCCGCCGTCGTATCAAGCGAGCGAGCTACGCTAGCTCCTGGAAGGCTGGCTGGCTGCAACCAGAAAGGGGCGTGATCTGTCTAGACCAGGGTGTCAGGTACCAGGGTTGAAAAAAACAACAGCTTAATCGAAATTAAAAGAACACTAATTCTTTGAAAATAGATCAAAAGGTGATGGGAGTGAGTCCTGCATCTCACCATCCCCTGATATATATATATCTTACAATTTTATATCAAGACAGCTGGAATGCAGAAACTCAATATACATGATGTTTTTCATTGGAATTCTAATCTGTGATCACAAGATTTCTGCACTTCTCCAATAAAATATACCTGACTTTTTTCCTACCGCGCGCTTGCTGGAATGGATAATGTCAGCGTTTTGCTGCTTTAAATAAAAGCAAAAGCAGAAATGTGCTGGAGGAGAGTCTGCACTGACAGCGCACCCTCTAATAAGAACCCTCATTTTTAGTGTTCTTACGTCTGTAAGTGACTGCCGCGCTTCTGCTGGTATATCTGCACGCCAGCGGGTTCACACTGACAGAGCTAACCAGTTAAAAGAGCGCGGTCTGGGAGGATCTCAGATCTTATATATATGTACATATATATATGTATATGTATGTGCATATGTGTGTGTATGTATATGTATATATATATATATATATATATATATTATATATATATATATATATATATATATGTACATATATATGTATATGTATGTATATGTGTGTATGTATATGTTATATATATATATATTATATATTAATATATGTATATGTATGTATGTATATATAATGTATATGTATGTGTATAATGTGTATGTATGTATGTATGTATGTATGTATGTATGTATGTATATGTATGTATGTATATGATATATAGTATATATATATATAATATATATTATATATATTATTATATAATATTATGTATATGCATGTATATATATGTATATGTATGTATGTATATATATATATGTACATATATATGTATGTATATATATGTATATGTGTGTATGTATATATATATATATATATATATATATATGTATATGTATGTATATATATATATATTATATGAACTTCTGTACACAAACAAATTAAAATAATCAAATGTGAATGACTATGAAAATAATGTTATAGCAGCTTTTACATTTATTTTTACGCATCTTCAAAAATTTCGACAAGATTACCTGCTAAAGAATATTCACAAAATCCTGCTTTAAACAAGTGACATTGGAGCGACTTGCAAAACAGTAACGTACGACGCCTTTCATGTCAGATCCTGCAAAGGCACTTCTCTGGGTAAACTTTTTGCAGAAACTATATGCTCGAACACAAACCTGCGCCGCTTACACCGACGTCCCGCTGCTGCCAATTGACAGAAGCAGCAGCCTTCCTTTCTAGGCACGCTGTTTTTAAATTCTTCCCAGCTCTATAGGTGGTCTACTTCAAAGTGGATCCCCAACTGTCTGCAGCCGTAAAGAAATCACATCAAATGTGAATCAAAGATGTTGAACGCGGAGCTTTCAAGAGGGAGATGTGTAGGTTTAGATAGCAGGCTGCAAAACGCATCATCTTTAGTTTCATTTGTTTTAAAGTGCTTAAATATTTTCATTTAATCTTAAGGGGTTTGAGACATGAAATGTAGGTTAACTAAGGTCAAACCTACTATTGAAGTCTCCTCTTTTGATCTATTCTTAACGTAATTATGAATATGCTATTTTTAGCCAAAATCAATAAACCATGTGTCCTTTTTTTGGAAATAGTTTCCAAAAATTGTGGTAGTAGTTCATTAGAAATTTGCATCTGCGATGTGGGCGGGACTGGTGGCATGGAGCAACCCCGTCCCCTCTTCCCCTCGGCATAGTTTTTACATCAAAAAAAGTTATCGTTCATTTGAGTAAAGAAATATTCAGAAATGCAATTTTGAGCTTAAAGAGACTTCTTTTTTTGGCTGTTGACCTCTGTAAGTGCTGTCTGTTAGTCATTGCCAATTTTTTGACAAATTATAATAAACTTTTTAAATTCTTAAAAACTATAGTCAAGAAATGTCTTGTTGAATCGAGATATTACAACTAAATTTTGTGATTGATCAAACCATTTAAGTCTTGAGTGATTCCAGAAGTCCCACGTTGATATCTGCAACTCCAGTAATGATAATAATTCTGTTCCCCGGCCCCGCCCCTTTGAGTGACATCACATTTCAGCTGTGGGTGGAGTCGGCCTCCAACTTCCCTGCTTGATTATCCTTTGATTTTCTTTACATATGTCCTCAGTCATCAGAAAAATGTTACAAGAACATGTTAAAACGTCAAAAACAACATTATATTAAAAAAAAATCTAGATCTAATTTTATATGAATTGAAATGTATAATGTCTAAATAGGCTGGGCAAACAGTGTTTTCAAAACTGGATAGGTTGGACTCGTTACTATTATAGGGGAAAGGACTGGAGCCCTGGCCCAAAAGCTACGCATTTTGTGTGTTTTTTTTTTAATTTTCTTTTTTTTTTTGTACCCCTTTGGGTGTTGTCTCTCACCTCAGTTTACTTTAAAATTATGACTTTATTTTTATTTATTATTATTATTACTATTAATATTATCTCTTTATTTTTATTCTTTTAAGAAGTTGTGACATTATCATTTGTTGAAAACTGTATAACAAGGTTGAAATAAAAAGTAAATTACAAAAAAAAAAAAAAAAAAAAAACCTTTTCCCACACAGCTACTATGTACGTTTTGGTAATATTGCACGGATAAAAATTGGACGTGCGTAAATATATGTGGAAAAGCTGTTGTTTTTGAAGTACATTTTTTACAGCTGGATCATGAATGAACCACGTTAAAACCACGGAAGAAGTACAAATAAAACAAAAAACACGAAAACCCGCACGTCATTGAATTTCTTCACTTTGTCTTTCAGCGTACTGGGCAGAGATCACACCGCGGGCCCTCGCGATGCTTCGTTTTAATTCAGCAGTCGGATTCCCCCGGTCTGCTACTAAGGACCAGCTGGAGTGGGGGGAGGGGTCAACTGCAGAGTCGGGAGATCCACGAGAAGGCCCCGGTGCGTACCCAGAGTCACACCTGCGCCCACTGTACCCTATAGATCCTATAGATTGCTAAAAGGAGAAAAGATTGTCCGGTTTATATACAATATGTGAGTCATGCATGAACTGCGTGTGATTATTACGCTATTATATGAACATATAAAGGCCCGGCCTCGACTTTGACACGTGCTATAGACTGTTTGGTAGGAACCGGCACAACCCAGACTTAGACCCCCTTGTGGCTACATATTAGGCAGTTTGAAGGGTCTTCCCACACTGGCTAATATCTCCTATTCCAGTCACGCACTACAGACCAAAAAGCGCAGTGTGAAAGTGTCCCAGACAGCAACAAAGGAGTCCAAATCTCGAAATGTTCTCGCTTGTTTTGGAAATAATTGTATTGTTGTTCCGCCGTGACATTGGAATGAGTATCGGAACAATAATAGATAGCTGACTGGGACACTATGTGCATAACATCCTGTCGTCCATGCCTCTGGAATAATAAGCGAGGGTAGTCTGCATTACTGAAGTGTTCAACCCTCCTACAAAATAAAAGCTGGATTTACTAAAAAAAAAAAAAAAATCTAAGCAGCTCATCTGTGATTTTAACCAGAAACATTTGGTCTTCTGAGCCTGAAGTCGAGGCTAGCCCATAATTTAACCGGTTCCTCTCCCGGGTAATGGATTTACTGAATTTATTAGGGAGGACTGACACACTCAGGGGGACAGAGTGTGACAAAAGACCTAAACCGAGCTGAAAACAATAAGTCACATCTTCTCAGAGCCAGCAGGATGCGGCGTCTCACCGCTGATGCTCACTGCTGACAGCGTTTCCTGCACAGCACGCAAAGAAAATGAGCTTTGCTGCTTGTTCTCACCGATTGATCAGCAAACACAAAGGAGTTTTTGTCAGAGCTGATACAGGAATCCTGAATGGCTCGATTGTAGCACTCTTCTTTCCCCCCCCTGATACTGAACCGACAGTTTGCTGCATTTTGCTGTACGGCGAAGTGCAAAGGGAAAACATCAGCGTGATTGATCTTCTCATGCTATCAAAATGGCAGGAAGAGCAGCTGCTACTGTCTGCAGAGGGAGTGTGCAAGTCTGACTGTTAATGATCCTTGAAGACGCGACACGGCGACGGCATCACCGCGCTGCTTAATCCAATATTTCCAATATCTCTTTCTGCGCTCGCACAAAAACAACCTGCTTTCATAACCAGAGTGACGCTCACTGCTGGGTTAGCTGGCTTTTATTCGGTGACAGAAACAAGCTCGACGGAAATGGGAAAACGGGTAAAAAGTCAATATTGTTGTGTCTTTGGATTCCCTGACATCAGATTGAAAGCTCAGTTTGTGGTAATGCCAAGAACGTTATGAGGTGAAGCTTAAAACACCTGTGGTAACAAACTGACTGGAAAGGAAAAGGAAAAGTTTTAGGGAAATCCAATAAACCAGTTTCATCTGGTCATACATGCAACTTTTGCCAAACAATGAACCTTAAATTCACTTATCCGAGCATTTCCAGTCCTAAATTCCACTCTAAATGTCTTTTTTTTGGTCATCTTGCTCAGAGAAGAGATGTTTGATGTGTTGTGCAGCTTCTGGAACATTCTTCGTCAAAACGAGTCCCAGAGGTTTGTCTCCAGGTTCTATCCTGAAGACAAATCCAGCCGTTTTTAATCACTTTGTTCACCATCCATGCTTGGCTGGATTGGACTGGGATCTGGGGAAAACGTCACACCTTCATTTACTCTTCCCTTTACACTGCATTCTTCTATTACCTGCTCATTAGAGGTGAAATTTTCCGATAGATAGATAGATAGATAGATAGATAGATAGATAGATAGATAGATAGATAGATAGATAGATAGATAGATAGATAGATAGATAGATAGATAGATAGATAGATAGATAGATATAGAATGAATGAATAACTGAAAAAACTGAAGCTGATAACCACTTAAAATATTAGTTAAATGGCAAATTAGAAATAATAAATAACCCAAAATTGCTAGCATGTAGCTGAAATATTAGCTAAACTCCTTTTTAGGCTCCGAATTAGCCTAAAAAACTGACAAATGACTTAATTGGCCAAAACTGCTAGCATCTAGCTGAAATATTAGCTCGTTGCCAAATTAGCCTAAGAAAATAGAAAAATGTCTAATTTACTCAAAACAGCTAGCATAAAGCTAAAATATTAGCTAAACTTCAAATTGGCCTAGAAACAGACAAAACTCTAAGTTAGCTAAAACTGCTAGCATGTAGCTAAAATATTAGCTAATTGCCAAATTAGCCTAAAAAACTGACAAAAGCCTTAATTAGCCAAAACTGCTAGCATGTAGCTGAAATATTAGCTAGTTGCCAAATTAGCCTAAAAAAATGCAAAAATGTCTAATTTACTTAAAACAGCTAGCATAAAGCTAAAATATTAGCTACACTTCACATTAGCCTGGAAACAGACAAAAGTCTAAATTAGTCAAAACTGCTAGCTTGTAGCTAAAATATTAGCTAAATGCCAAATTAGTCAAAAAAAGGAAAAATGTCTAATTTAGTCAAAACAGCTAGTATAAAGCTAAAATATTAGCTAAACTTCACATTAGCCTGGAAACAGACAAAAGCCTTAATTAGCCGAAACTGCTAGCATGTAGCTAAAATATTAGCAAAATGCCAAATTAGCCTAAAAAACTGACAAAAGTTTTAATTAGCCAAAACTGCTAGCATGTAGCTGAAATATTAGCTAGTTGCCAAATTAGCCTAAAAAAATAGAAAAATGTCTAATTTACTTAAAACAGCTAGCATAAAGCTAAAATATTAGCTAAACTTCAAATTAGCCTAGAAACAGACAAAAGTCTAAGTTAGCTAAAATTGCTAGCATGTAGCTAAAATATTAGCTAAATGCCAAATTAGCCAAAAAAAAAAAGAAACACGTCTAATTCTATTAAAACGACTAGCATAAAGCTAAAATATTAGCCAAACTTCGAATCAGCCTAAAAAACTGACAAAAGCTTTAATTAGCCAAAACAGCTAGCATGTAGCTGAAATATTAGCTAATTGCCAAATTAGCCTAAAAAATTAGAAAAATGTCTAATTTACTTAAAACAGCTAGCATAAAGCTAAAATATTAGCTACACTTCACATTAGCCTGGAAACAAACAAAAGTCTAAATTAGCCAAAACTGCTAGCATCTAGCTGAAATATTAGCTAGTTGCCAAATTAGCCTAAAAAAATAGAAAAATGTCTAATTTAGTCAAAACAGCTAGTATAAAGCTAAAATATTAGCTAAACTTCAAATTAGCCTAGAAACAGACAAAAGTCTAAGTTAGCTAAAACTGCAAGCATGTAGCTAAAATATTAGCTAATTGCCAAATTAGCCAAAAAATCTGCAAAAACGTCTAACTTAGCCAGAAGAGTTTGGGGGCCAGGCCAAATTTGGAGGAAGGCTATATCTGGCCCGCGGGCCGTAGTTTGAGGACCCCTGGTCCAGACCAAACAGTGTCTATACAGCATTTTGCTGCTGCTACTGAAGTGTGCCTCCCTGAAACAAGCAGTCTGCTATGTCTTATAGTCCTGTGATGCTGAACACCCAGATATCCATGACTCTCACCCAGCATTCACCTGTTCTCCAATCACGACACAATAATAAAGCGATTATTCTGCTCCATCATCTCTCTCAGCTCAATCTCTCATCCAGTATTGATACCCACAATAATGACTGAGCCATCAGAGTTGGTTTCTCCCAGTCTGGTAGTCGTCACTGTCAACCACCGGTGGCCACGTGACACAATGCAGCCGCCAAATTACCTCTCTGTAAAGAATAAAAGCTCTCCCCACTTTCCCAGCACTCTCTCTGAAAATATGAACATGCACTCAGAGCTGTACTTCCATCAGGGTCAATAAGAGGCAGAGCAGATCAATGCTCTCAACTTACTCCAAAGTCATTTGACGTGGGACTGTATTCCAATTAGACCGTTTCCCGCTGTACCCAAAGGACAGAATTTAGTGACTGTTAGCGGGTTTCTTTTGACCGGAGAAAAATCTGTGGACGTTGAGTGGAAATCAATGTGGCGCTGAGTCTCATGGAGCCTTCAGCACGATGGCTGCAGACACTGGTCCAAAAGGAGGCCACAGGTGTGTCTTTTTAGTTTTGGATTGTTTTTTTGGCAAGACACTCTCTGCACCCCGACTCATAAATCAATCAGTGCATGCTCACGCTCGCTAAT
Source organism: Oryzias javanicus (assembly GCA_003999625.1). Taxonomy (NCBI): domain Eukaryota; kingdom Metazoa; phylum Chordata; class Actinopteri; order Beloniformes; family Adrianichthyidae; genus Oryzias; species Oryzias javanicus. The sequence continues at coordinate 8,458,102 of CM012455.1, read as the reverse complement.
AAAACCTCCGACACACAGGTAAACACTTGCAGTAATCCTGACGGGCCGTACCGACATGTTTTTAAAAGGGGTTTTCTCCCAATAGCCCACGATGTGGTCCACATTCTGGATCAATAGCAGAAAGCATTTCGACATCATCCATCACAGTCTAGTTCTCCCTGGCCTCTTCACGCTCCGCGGAAACAGATCACGGACTGTCAGCTGCCCTTCATGAAACACCTGCACAAACCCGTGGAGGACAAAAAAAGGAGGTGTGGCGTTGTCTTTGCAGCCACATTTAACAAGCTTTCAGGCAAAAAAAAAAAAAAAAAAAAAATGTTCTTCTCCGACACGGAACCGGTCCATTAAACTGCTGTCACTGTGAGATTTTCATTGAAGTAGTCGTCGATGTCAACCAGACCTGCAAAGACTGACTCCCTCTGATAACTGTACACTCTGTACCTTCAGTTTGCAGCAAGTGTACAGTGTCTTAGTCACATGCACTGTACGGGAGTAGACTAGTGCGGATGCTACAGATTTTTGGATTGTGTAGGCCTGTAGAAGGTTGTAGACACGAGAGGATGGATCTTAAGTTGTGTCAAGCTCAATCGCACAGGGGCCAAAATCCAAACCGCAGGTCAGGATAAACATTTATTGAACACTCCAAAACTATATTTTTGAAACTTTAAGAACTTTTTAACATAAATATTAACTAGATACATAGTAACACCTGTGATAATGCTAGTGTGAATGCTGTAAGAGGAATGTGGCTGCTGAAGCTGATAGCTGAAATGCCTCAAGCTAAACTGAAAGCGCTGAAGCTGATAGCTAGCGGAAATATTAGCTAAATGCCACATTAGCCTGAAAAACTAAAAAAAAAAACCCCGAAAACTTAGGTTATCCAAAACAGCTAGCATATACCTGAAAAATAGCTAAACCTTAAAAAAAGCCAAAATTACTGAAAAAGCCACCTTGTCAATATTAGCTCCAAAAAGGCCTGAAAAAAAGCCTAAAAAGACAAAACAGCTAGCATGTAGCTAAAATATTAGCTAAACTCCAAACCAGTCCAAAAATAAAAAAAAAGCCTAAAGTAGCTCAAACATTTAGCATGTAGTTGAAAACAAATAGCTAAACTTAAAAATACCCTAAAAAACGGAGAAAAGATAAAATTAGCCCTAACAGCTAGTGTGTAAATATTAGCCTAGCTCCAAAACAGCCTACAAAACAAAAAAAAAACAAAAAACAAAATTAGACAAAACAACAAAGCATGTAGCTAAAAATATTGGCTAAACTCCAAAGCAGCCTAAAAATAAAAAAGCCTAAAGTAGCTCAAACATCTAGTATATAGCTAAAAAATAGCTAAACTTAAAAATACCTTAAAAAATGGAAAAAAGACAAAATTAGCCCTAACAGCTATCTTGCAAATATTAACCTAGCTCCAAAACAGCCTACAAAACAAAAAAAAGCCTAAATTAGGACAAGAAGCCCTGAGCAAATGTAGCTAAAAATGATGTAGCTAACTCAAAAGCAGCCTAAAGAATTAAAAAAAGCCTAAAGTAGCTCAAACAGTTTAGCAAGTAGCTGAAACAAATAGCTAAACTTAAAAATACCCTAAAAAACGGAAAAAGATAAAATTAGCCCTAAACAGCTAGGCCATGTAAATATGCAAACTAGCTCCAAAACAGGCCTATCTAAACAAAAAGCCTAATATTAAAGGACAAAACAGCTGGTATGGCTAAAATGCTAAATAAACTATAGGCTAAACTACTCCAAAGCAGCCTAAAAACAAAAAAAGCCTAAAAGTAGCTGCCTAAAACATCTTAAAGCAAATAGCTGAGTTGAAAAAAATGGCTAAACTTAAAAAAAATACCCTAAAGCGAGCTCCTAATAGCAAGATAGCGAGCTTTTCTGTAGCGAGTTCCCCTGTAGCGAGCTAGCGAGCTCCTCTGCAGAAACCTCCGCCATAGCATGCTAGTGAGCTCATTTGTAGCATGCTAGTGAGCTTCATTGTATCGAGCTAGTGAGTTCATTTGTATCGAGCTAGTGAGCTCATTTGTGGCAAGCTAGTGAGCTCACTTGTAGCATGCTAGTGAACTCGTTTGTATCACGCTAGTGAGCTCATTTGTAGCAAGCTAGTGAGCTCATTTGTAGTGAGCTAGTGAGCTCATTTGTAGCAAGCTAGTGAGCTCACTTGTAGCATGCTAGTGAGCTCATTTGTAGCATGATAGTGAACTCATTTGTATCAAGCTCGTGAGTTCATTTGTAGCATGCTAGTGAACTCATTTGTATCAAGCTCGTGAGTTCATTTGTAGCATGATAGTGAGCTCATTTGTAGCATGCTAGTGAGCTCACTTGTAGCATGCTAGTGAGTTCATTTGTAGCATGCTAGTGAGCTCATTTGTAGCAAGCTAGTGAGCTCATTTGTAGTGAGCTCGTGAGCTTATTTGTAGCATGCTAGTGAGCTCCTTTGTAGCATGATAGTGAGCTCATTTGTAGCAAGCTAGTGAGCTCATTTGTAGCAAGCTAGTGAGCTCCTTTGTAGCATGATAGTGAGCTCATTTGTAGCAAGCTAGTGAGCTCATTTGTAGCAAGCTAGTGAGCTTATTTGTAGCATGATAGTGAGCTCATTTGTAGCATGATAGTGAGCTCATTTGTATCGAGCTAGTGAGCTTATTTGTAGCATGCTAGTGAGCTCATTTGTAGCAAGCTAGTGAGCTCATTTGTATCGAGCTAGTGAGCTCATTTGTAGCAAGCTAGTGAGCTCATTTGTAGCATGCTAGTGAACTCATTTGTATCAAGCTAGTGAGCTCATTTGTAGCAAGCTAGTGAGCTCATTTGAGCTCATTTGTAGCATTAGTAGTGAGCTCATGTATCGAGCAGTCGAGTGAGCTGTAGCATTAGTGCTCGCATGAGCTAGTGAAGCTATGAGCCATTTGTATCAGCTAGTGAGAGCTCATTTGTGTATCGAGTCTGTGACGCTCATTTGTAGCATGCTACTAGTGAGCTCAAACTAGCATGCTAGTGAACTCATTTGTATAAAGCTAGTGAACTTACATTTGTATCAAGCTAGTGAGACTCATTTGTAAGTGAGCAAGCTAGTGAGCTCATTTGTGTATCGAAGCTAGGTGAGCTTCATTTGTAGCATGCTAGTGAGCACTCATTTGTATCAAGCTAAGTGAGCTCATTTGTATCGAAGTGTGAGCTCATTTGTAGCTATGCTAGTAGTGAATCTTTGTATCAAGGCTAGTGAGCTCATTTGTATCGAGCTAGTGACTCATTTGTAGCATTGCTAAGCGAGCTCATATGCTAGAGCTATGGATAGTGAGCTCATTTGTCAGCAAGCTAGTGAGCTCATTTGTAGCATGCTAGTGAACTCATTTGTATTAAGCTAGTGAGCTCATTTGTAGCATGCTAGTGAACTCATTTGTAGCATGCTAGTGAGCTCATTTGTATCAAGCTAGTGAGCTCATTTGTAGCATGCAAGTGAGCTCATTTGTATCGAGCTACTGAGCTCATTTGTATCAAGCTAGTGAGCTCATTTGTAGCATGCTAGTGAACTCATTTGTAGCATGCTAGTGAGCTCATTTGTATCAAGCTAGTGAGCTCATTTGTAGTGAGCTATTGAGCTCCGCTGTCCACCGGGCGACTGGCTATCTTAGCAAGCCTACCCACTGAGTGCCCACTTAAGCTAACGTGGGCAAACGCAGGTGGGACCACCACAGAAACTGTGGACAAACCCATTTGGGGGCCCACTTGGCCTTGCTGACTGGAAGGTATCGCCAAATGGATTTCCCCCCCACCCCTCATTTCCGAGCCCCGTTTGAACGTAGCATCAGAGTTTCACCAGCGACTGTCAAAGCGGGCCAGCACCCACATTATCAAAGCAAACAAAGCGCCTCCTTAAGCGTTGCAGGCAGGGCCATCAGAGCATGCTGCACACCCACAATCCCGCGCTTCTCTGTGGATTAGAAAAGCAGCAGCTTGTGAATCTGACTGCTGTGATCACAAAAACACTGCCGCCTTTGAGATCTGCCATCGCAAAAACGCTGTTAATTTGCTTGAACGCTCCGCCGCTGAAAGGACGGCATGGGAAATTCCGAATTTGTAACTCCGTTCTTCTCCGAGGTCTTCTTTGTATCCCACGTGTGAGCAACAATTTCCGAACCCGATCGAGAAGCCGTTTAATATCACAGCTTTGCTTGAGTTCTCTTTATATATACTAGCTAAAGCAGCGAACCAAAGTGAGAAATACACAAACGCGGACGCTGCCATTTATAACATTCTTTAACTGTGCTTTTCTTTAACATTTATTATTTGGGGGCTCGTTTTTATAACGCCGCGGATTTCTCACTTGCCTGCCTTTTATATATCTTGATGTTGGCTGAGATACAGTAGATCTGAAAAACAAGGGGGGGTAGGCTGGGAAAATCTTTTTTACCTGAAGCGTTTCCCTTTAGAGAGCGCTTTGCTGAGAATCGGCGGGGTTGCCGCTGAAGTGCCTGGTGTCACGTTGCCGACCTTAACAGATGATCCATGAGGACCGCAGCCCTGCGGAGACGAGGGGGGAAATAAGGCCAAGAGTGAGTGACAAAACAGAGTTGTCAACACCGGAAAGACGCTAAGAGCTTCATGCATGACGCTGATAACTGAAGCCTTCAGTCAGGTTGAGGATGTTCTCTTGGCTGGTTCATCCACCCGCACTCGAGCAGAATGTCTTTAATTACATTTTACATTTTAAACTACAGATTAGGAAGGGGGCACTCTGTGAATAAGCTCAACGTTGGCCCCAACAGCACTCCTGTTACACTCCAGAATTAATCCAACAGAAGATTACATTAATGGCTCACTGAAGAATTTCCCCTCTTCTTCTTTTTCCTTTATTCTTATCAAAATTAAAACCATTATCTTACACCGGGCCACAGTCGGAGTTTCGGCACAGGGGCCGCCGACGCCTCAAGAACCCCTCTGTTAAAGTCTTGAGATAATTCCAGCCGCACTTCACTCCCAGTTGCCCTTTCGCTCGGTCTGATTGCACACCATTAAAGCTGCTGCATGTGACTTAGGGCTGGTTCGGGGCTGTCATCTCTTTTTCTCCCTTACACTGCCGACTCCCAGAGGGAGCTGTTACTGCCGCTCTTAGTTGTGCCGGGAAAAAAAAAAAAAAAAAGTAGGATTCAGGCCTCCCTCTCACATACCCTACGGGCGGAGAACGCCTCGCTTTCCGAGGAAAAGAGTCACAGCAAACCTTCCTGTGGGATGATATCTGTGTCAAGGGATAACATAAATTGCTGGTGGCAGACAATGGCAGTCCTGCATGCCACAGCCTTTCTTTACTTTTTCCTTTTTTTTAATACTTTTTTATAAGTCACTATTGATAAAAGAAAAAAAAAAAAGTGGTGTGGGTGTATGGAGGAAGAGACTAAAGCAGCACAAAGTCTATTTTTATGTGAGAAAAAACATATTCAAGGCAACTACATCTCATCTCAGAGTTTATTCATTTAAAAGTCAAGATTTTAAAATACTGAGTCATATGTGTCAAGGCCCGGGGGCCGGATCCGGCCCTCATGGTTATAATATCCGGCCCTCCACATCATTTTATTTTATTTTTATTAATGTCCCGCTCGTTTCTAACGTGTATAATTTTTACAAAATGTTTTTTTTTTTATGGAGAGTACAATACTGATTGTTATTTAAAGTTTGAGTTGATTCATTCTGGAATAATATTCCTTACTTTTTTTTGGTCAAAATTATGTTAAAAAGTTACAACTTTAAAGTTTTAAAAATTGGCATTCTGCTAGATTTTGGACTATTTTGGCATTTACTAAAAATTTTTAGTCTATTTTAGAGTTTAGCTAATATTGTGGCTACATGCTAACTGTTGGGGCTAATTTAGTCTTTTAAAAACGTTTTTTAGGCTGTTTTGGAGTCTGACTAATGTTTCAGGAACATGCTAGCTGTTTTGGCTAATTTAAGCTTTTCTTTTAACTTTTTTTTAGATTGTTTAAGAGTTAAGATAATATTTACACCCTAGTTGTTTTGGTAAATTAGAAATTTCTTTTAAAAGTTTTTTTTTAGGCTGTTTTGGAGTTAAGCTAATATTCACACCCTAGCTGTTTTGGCTAATTTAAGCTTTTCTTTTGAACTTTTTTTAGACTGTTTTGGAGTTTATATAATATTTACACGCTAGTTGTTTTGGTTAATTTAGAAATATCTTTTTAATGGTTTTTTTTAGGCTGTTTTGGAGTTAAGCTAATATTTACACGCTAGCTGTTTTGG